>JAIUJO010000055.1:1201414-1802122 GCA_023846275.1 Vanilla planifolia | reverse complement strand
ATATATAATGCAAGATCAAAGATTTCTTAATTATTTTTAATATTTGTATTAGAAACTAAATGATGGAGATAGAGAAAATTATTTTTTAAGAGAGATAAAGTCATAAATTGGTAACAAAAAATTAGAGATGAAAATAATAATAGAGAGATAAGAGATGATTTAAAAAAGTGGGAAAGAAAAGAGACAACATAGAAGAGATAGAGAGAGAAAATAAAGAACTAAAAGAGAGATGAATGTGATAATAAAGATGTACAGAGGATAGAGAGAAGCAAAGAAAAATATGAGATAAATAATAAAGAGACAAATTAAAGAATGATAATTAAATCGAAATGAAAGAAATAGTTTATGATGAATATTATTATAAAGTGAAAAAATGAGGAAAATGATTTAAAATCATTATATTTTAATAATTAAACATATAATATTTTTTAAATATATTTTTTAAATGATATATGATATTTTAATAATAAAAAAATATCATAACTATTTAAGGTTATTATTATTTTATAATATTAAACGATATTTAGAGAATATTTGGATGATTAATTTAATATTATTTTTTTATACCTAAACTTAAGTAAGTAAATTAAAAAATAAATATTAGAACTATTCTAATATGTTTTCTTTATGGGTTGTAATATAGATAAATAATACAAATAGCATTTAAGATTAATGATACAATTTTAGATTTTCAATATTCAATAATATTATATTACAATATTTAAAAAATTCCATATATACCATATATATTCTTTTATGAACATAAAATTATTATAATTCTTTTAAAATAATATATGTAATTGTACTTAATATTAAAAAAATGAAAGAAATTTTTTTTTAATATCAATTATGTGCCATATTTATTATTATATGAAATTAATAGTAATCTTATAAAATTTTTATTTAAAATTAATTTTCAAAATTCTAATTGCAAACAATCATTTATAGCACTTTTTTTTATAACAAATAAGTGTAAGATGAGGGTTTCTCAAGTCATGAGTTATTCCAATAATATTCTCACCCAAGTATTATCTACTTTGGAGCTTTTTTGAGATACACTTCTATTTTGTTGGCAATGTTGCACATTTATACAAAAGCCAAAGTATCATTGTTGTGTGATTATTCTTTTAAATATTATGAAGTATTTCTAAATTTTTAAGATAAGCACTTTTTGAATAAAATTTGTGCTTATTATATTAGATAGAATATTTTCTAATATCAATTTTTTTATACAAAATGAATAAAAAATGTCTAATTATTATTTTTGTTAAAGTAGACATCAATACATAAGATATTGTCCATTGTGTGAACATTCTTATGAATGAAAAATTAAATAAATTAATAAATGTGAATAAAATATATATTAATCATAAATATTATAGAAAATAGATAACATAGAAATGGATAACTAACTTATAAATAAGAGATAGAAAGTCAAAGATTAATAAAAGCAAAATTAAGAAATTATAGTTATAAAAGGAGATAAGAGATGGTTTAACGAACGAGAAAAGAAAGTTGAGAATACATAGGAGATGGAGAGAATAAGTAAAAGAGAGAGGAATAAGAAAATAGAGAATGATAAAGAGTTAGAGAGTGAAGCTAAAAAAAGAGAATGATAATAAGAGAGAAACAAAAAAAAGAAAATGCAAGAGATACTAAAATAAAGAAAAAAGTGAGAGAAATAATTAAATAAATGTTAAATCATAAATATTAAATTTATAACACTTATTAAATATAACGATTAGACATATATAATATTTAATAAAAAAAATATTAAGAACATTTTATTTTTATTATTTTTTGGAATATTAGAAATATTTAAAGATTATTTTGATTATTAATTTAATATTAAATTATTTACATGAAAATTAAAAATAACATAATTACTCTAATATATTATAGTTATACCATGTAATATAGATAACAAAGAAAAATATTATTTATCAATAATAAAATATTTCTTGATTTTTAATATTCCATAATATAATATATCTATATTTACAAATTTTGTACATAGCATATACATCTTATTATGAACATAAATTGATTCAAAATAATCATAATTCTTTTAAGTTATTTTTCCCAATATTTAACTAAATTAAAATTATTATTTTATTACAACATATATTGTGCCATAATTTTTATTATATAAAATTCACAATGATGTTATAAAGTTATTTTTAAAAATTATTTATGAAAATGGTAATTATAATTACTTATTTTTAAGACTTTATTTTATTTACATGTACAAATTAACAATCATTTGTTAGAAAATGGAATGCCACAAAATAACTGGTGCAACTTGACTGCTTCTCCAAACATGCGAAAGTTTGCAATTCTAATAAGATATAGCCCCAAATTGCTAGTGAAGGTGCACATGCATTCTTAAGAAAAAATTCAAGTTGTGTCGTTAGCTTTTAATATAATAAATAATTACAAAAATCTTGTAAATTATCTAATAAGCAAATATTTTATAAAAAGTTTTTTTTATTATATATGTCAAAATATTTTATCATATCAATATTTTATTTATATATAATCAATAAAAAATTACACATGATTATTTTTTATAACATAGATATTAATACATAATTTTTCTTACATTATAATAACCTTCTTATAAAAAAGAAATTAAATTATTTAATAAATATAATATCTATATATATTTATATTTATCATAATTTTTTATCGTTAAACTATAGCAACATGATAAACTTCTTCTATAATTTTATTTTGTGTTGAAAAGAGATGAGATAGAGATAACTATTGTCTAAGAGAGAGAAAGTCACAAATTGATTAGAAGAAAATAGTGAGTAAGATAATGATAGAGAGAGATGGTTTAATGAAGAGAAAAAAAGAGACAACATATAATAGATAAAGAGAATAAATAAAAAAGTAAAAGGGAAAGAGAGAAATGAGATGTAGAGAAGGATAAAGAGGAGAGAGGCTGGGAAGATATTTTAGAAAATTTTAGAAATGGTTCATTGTATTTAAAAACATGAGCACACAACTACAATTTTGTCTTTTGTGAGCATATGCGACTACACTAGTATTATAGCAATTAATCTCATTAAAACTCAGTTTAGCTTGCATTGACTAGAGTGGTGTTTGGACGTGTGGCCTCTAAAAAAAGCCTTTTGTCACACATTTTTTTTCATAGCATTCCTTTTTTAAAATATTAATTTTTTTAAAAGCTAACTAACTTTTTTAATTTCTATTTATGAATAAAATAATTTAAATTAATAATCAAAATATCCCTTAAATATCTTTAATATTCTTAAATAATAATAAACCATAAATAGTTTTTATATTTTAGCATTATTAAATATTGTATATGATTTGTTTGTAGCCATATCCTACTAAACAATGACATAATTGAAATTTGTGATACAAAAATCCCAATACCTTTGTCTCAGTTAAGCATCGAAACATTCTTTTTGTAGCTTCTAGATGGAAGTCCTTGGGGCTTGATTAAAATTGATCAAAAAATTCATATACTAAGTTCAATGTTAGGATTTCTTGTAATTGAGTAAAGAACATATCGTCCCTTGGTATACACAAAAATCTATGTGTTTTCATTTCTAATGTTTATTTAATAATATGGTGGGGACTCTTGGAAGTAGAAATGCATTTGATTTTCTTAAGACAAAGCAATTTTAACATCTCATTTATATATTTTATTTGAGATAAAAAAATACCTTTCTTATCTTACTTAACCTTCAATCCGTGAAAATAGATGACATAACCAATATATTCACTTCTAATCCAACACCCGTAAGCCTACAAAATCATTCACATGAGACCAAGTTGGTTGATCCAAATATGTATCATCTACAAAATCTTGGACTATAAGACGTTTATTGGATTAGTTCATGATAAACAAAGTTGTATATGCATTCCCATAAATGATATTTGAAAAATATCGACAAAGTATGTCATACTAGGATCATTATTTATGCTTCAATTCATATAATTCTTTCAATAGCTTATGCACATGATTTTGATGAAGATAATGTTGAATGAAATCCAATCATTATACATACACTTTCTCCAAGATAAGAACACTTAAGAAGGAGTTCTTAACTTCTATATAGCATAGTTTTAGTAACTTATAATTAGAAAAAGTTAAAAATCACCTTGTTGCCTTCAACCTTACCATTGGTTTAAGTATTCCTTCTATGTTTAATCCTTCCTTTTAGTTATAACCATTTGCTACTCGCCTTCCATTATTTAGAATGAAAACTACATGATCATTTACTTTTTATTTTTCAGTCACTTTTTTGCCATAATAATGTGGTCATTCTGCCTACCTTTTAATTCCAAAAATTCTTTTCCCAAAGCTTCACTTGCATTTTGTGGAAAAAATTTAAAAATAGATGCAATGTGTGTAATTTCATTTTAAATGAATGCATTGGTTTTTACTCAAAATGAGAGGTCACTAAAGATTACATCTTTAAGGTGATTTTCATTCTATACTAACACCTTTGATGCAAGTATTTCCTTATTTTTGAAGTTTTAACTTCTCATTTATCTACTTTATTTCAGATCAAAGATACTTTCCTTATCCTAACTAACAAGAAATTTGAGAAAATAGGAAACCTCACTGATTATGTTCATCTAAAATCATACACCCAAATGCTTACGAAATCATTAACAAAGGTCATAGTTTATTTATCAAACAATGTTGGAGTAAAAGAAGTTAATTAGTAAAATACTACATGATCAAAATTCTATCTACATTCTCTTTCGAAAATAATGTTCAAGTAAAAATCTACAAAGTTTGTCATATTAGAATCTTTGTTTGTCATCCAATTTTAGTTTTCAAATCCCTCCATGTCTTTGAATTCTACCTCTTTTTTTTACATAATTTCATCAAACACCACTTGAGTAGATTCCAATACAACTGAGTTTTTTTAATAAATTGTTATTTTTTTTATCTATTTGAAGAATATTTTATTGAGATAGCTTCCATTAACTTGGTTTCTAATTTCCAATTCCTATCTACTTATTGATGTAACTCTAAAATTAAAAATATGCTTAAGTTTTCACATTTAGGCTTCATATTATTGAATGATACATAATATTTAATTCATAATTGGTTTGATAATAAATCAATTTAGATATTGAGATAATTAGAATGACTTCAATTATAATGGCATTATGGTTTTGAGATCTTATATCACCAAGGGAAAAGTAAAAGTATCTTCTATAGTTTTAAGACAAGAAACATTGTATGATGTATAACATAGAGGATGCTAAATTAAGTATTTAGATAGATAATTTAATAATATATGCTATATCCATAACAAATAAGAACTTTACTATATTAGTTATTGTGGCATATTTACAGCAAGAAGTCATAATCTTAAATTAGCTTGCTGATGTGAGAAAGATTAAAAGCAAAAAATTTATATGTAGAGATGTTAAATTAAACATAATTGAAAATGAGTTTATCCACCATAAAAAGTCATTTGTTGCCTATTGAGGTAATATTTGTTTTGCAAAATAATAGTTCAAATATATGTTTACAAAATAGTAAGACTTATGTGGCATGGAAAAAATAATTATATTACATAAGGATTCCAAAGTTACATCACAATTTTTTAAAAGGTTGCTTGGTGCATATTATAGTCAATTAATGTTTAACACAACATTCTATGCTAAAAATAGAAATCATTGAAAGAGAATATTTAAAAGACTTAAGAATTTGTTAAGGTTATGAAATTAGGTTTTTGATGTAGCTAGGATAGTTATTTGAGTTTTAATTTATTTTCTTGTGCAATAATAATTATTAGTCTAGCAAACAAATGACAATTTACATATTATTATATGATATCCTATATTAATTAACATTATATTGAAATGAACAAATTAAGAGTACTTTTCTTGATATAGTTGTGATTTTAGAAACTATTAAGAATATCCTTATAATCAAAACATGAATTAAAAAAGAATAGGTTTACTCCATGGAAATTTTGAAAAGAAAATTAATAATGCGGACTTTTAGGAAGTGGATTATGGATTCATAAAGGTATGTCTAATGAAATGCATTATAATGTTTAGAAAATGAGGATAATTAAGTACAAGGGTTTTTGTTCCATTTTAGATTATTGAAATAAATTATTACACTACTTACAAGATAGTTTTGTCATTATCATTAGCTAGAGTACATCATGTAATTTGTGTTTCAATTTTAACAAAAGTTGTTGGTAACACTAAATATATAACGTGGTGGTGCATCCAGGATTGTTGCATGAGGAAAGGTCAATGGGCTTCTTAACATGAGAAATCAAGAAAATAAGGAAGAAGAGCATCCCATGTTGAATGTATAATGGACAAGTTATACTAACTCATAGTTATCTGGGAAGTTGAGGAAGAGACTCATTATAGGCAGCCAAATATTTTTTTGAATTTGAATTATTAAATTCTTATATGTGAGAAAGTTTACAAAATTCTCAAAAGATGTTAAAATTTATTTATTATTTGTTGAATAAATGTAAGTGCATTTTAAAATTTATTTTGGATGTGATGAAATGAAATTTGCATTTGGATATTTTTGTATACATTACGAAGGGTATAATTTGAAAGAACTAATAATAGTAATGAGAAGTCAAATATGGTAGAAATAATGAAAAGAAACTGTAAATAATAATTTTGCTTCAAATTTAAGTGTATATGTCACAAAAATATACCAACTTTTTTTGAAAATAATATTAATTTAATTCTGAATGATGTTTTAAGGAAAAATTAAAAAAAGTGCCAAATGATGTTAGAACATATATGAATTATTTAATTAAATAAGTAACACTTTGAGTAGAGTTTTATGAAGGTTGTCAATAAAAACTTTCAAAAGTCATTTGCAAAAGAATGTGCAAGAAAATGTAGTCCTTATAAGGTTTTTGTTACAAGGGATATTGAAAAAATAAAAATTATGTACCAAATGGGGAGAATTGTGAGAGTAAAGAAACTAATAACATAGATAGTATAGTTGGGAGTAAAATGAAAATTTGTTATAAAGGTTCGGAAGACGGAGACAATTCAGATAATTATGAAGGTGCCTTTAAAGAAGGAGAAAGAACAAGTTTGATGAAGTGATTACATGATGCTTTTTTTAATGAAGAAAGGCCAGTCACATCTTAACGATGGATTTAACTTTCTCAAAAAATTAATAATGTTTGAATTCAATATGAATGTCACATAAGACATTTATTATTCTTAAAAAAACTTTCTTTAGCAGAGTACATCCTAAGGGTAATTTTTAAACGATAAATCCAGGAGGTAGATGACAATTTATTTCATGTGCATACTAAATGGTCCATAAATGGTTGGAATGGTAGAAAAGTAATGTAGAAAGGAGATAATGTCACTATCAAATGATATTCAATAGTTTTATGATTATTTCATAGAGTATTACATTGTTTAATATGCTATTTTGTTGACATTTAGTCATGATATTTTTTTTGATAATAACAAATCATAAGAATTACTCATATATTTGTATGCATGAATTTGTAGATTTTAGAAAACTGATGTTCGTATTTGGTGGAGAATTTAAAAAGATGAAGAGTTGTTGTTTAAATTTAACAAAGAGATTTATTTCAAATTTAATTTCAGTTGTTTGAATTTTATTTTGATTAGATATTAAGTTGGATTGAAGCCACTCATACAAAGAAAAAAATTTAATGTTTATTTAAACTAATCATCTTAGAAAAGTATTAGGATTCTAAATTCTTTATCTTATCTTTACCATTTAATTCTTATCACAACTTCGAAAATCATCTTTCAAAAACCTATTACAAAAATAGTATTTTAATTATAAAACTTCATTAGTAAAAATATAATAATATAATTAAAATTGCAAAAAAAATAAATATTACTAAAAAGAACCAAAAGTATCAGCTAGATCATAGTGCCTGAATACAACTAGTAGGAGTAATTATAATCCATTATTTACTAAATCTTCAATTAAAATTTATATCCGTTTCACACGATTGTACTAAAAATTGTTGGAGTAATTTTTTCTATTCATTTGGAAAATTATGTTATCAAATGATTCTAATCTCATCCACCTTTTATAGACACCTATTTTGATCTCCTGTCCAATCATTTAATTTTGCGATCTCACAATCCATAATTTATCCACAAGTAGGGGCAAATCTAACCATCATATTATCTTTCAGATGCAACGGTCTAGATACAATCATAATTTCTAAATAGTATTTATATTACAATCCATCTAACTGAGAAGATTCCATTATCGAATGATCCAAGAGCCCTTCGAACGAGTAGCTCCAACATCATAAGTCTATTAGTTATTATGATTTTTATATTTTATTAATTAAAAACTATGGTAGTTTTTTTAAATTAAAATATTTTTAACTAGTTGGTCAATTTGACAAGTATTTTTAGTCATTAGAAAATATTTATAAATAGCTAAATCCTTGAATATCATAAACTAAAAAAATGTTTTGCAAAATGTGAGAAAAAATTTTCAAGTCATCATATTGAAACATTTAGAGCTCGATGCTCATTATCTCTTTTTCATGGTGCATGTTTCAATTGTCAAATATGCTAAGATCTTAATTTTCTTTAATTGTTATTCATTTTATTAAAAACTTGTGTTTCATTAAGATTTCATTAAGGTATAAGTCTTTTTTGTAATAATTTATATTGTGTTATCAAATTATTTTATTCTCTTACCAGTTTACTTCACTGTACATAACAGCCTCTTTCGATTATTTTATTGTGTGGATTTTTCTATTTTTAAAAAAAATACTTTTTTGAATGGAAATAGTACCACAATTATCCTAAATATGTTGGAGAAAAAATGGTTTATGTTCTTGAATTTAACAACTAAAATAAGCTATTGTACTTCATAACTTTGATGAATTAATTCCAATTAAAAACACTATATATATATATATATGATGTATAAATAGCATTTGTGAAATTAAGTTTAGAAAATTCATTTAAAATAATTAAGAAAAAAGAAAATAGTTGAAGAAAATCTTAAAACTTCAAAATTTAATAAAGATATTTTGAAAGAATAAGTTATAGATAAAATTATGTTTTGTCCTAAAACTTAAGCTTATGATAACCATTAAGCCTTTGAAATAAATTTGAAAACATCCATAACATAAGATAAAATAAATAATATTTTTTTAATCATTATAAAAAAAGAATTAAATCAATCTAAAAAAATTGTATAATAGACCACTAAATAAATGCATAATTTAAACAAAATAAACTTAAAGAAAAAAATGAGTTTGTTGATAATTTAACAAAATTCTAAATATTTGAACTATTTACTAAATATAGATTAACTCTCTTTAAGTGTTGTGTAAGAAGAGAAGAATAGAAATTAAAAGATTAAATTTAAAATATATCTCTTAGTGGTTTGTCACTCCAACTAAGATGATCTTCATAATATTTCACCATTGGTTCTGTTATTCAACTTTTGTCATGAACACAAGTAATGATTTTCTAAACTCTAAAAAATTAACTTCATAAATTTATTTAAAATACTCAGGATTTGTTATCAACAAACAAAAGACCATGTGTATAAATAATAAATACATAAATTATTTATTAAAAGAATATCTAAAATAATTAAAGATAAACTCTCCTTACATGTATGTCATGACTAAATTAATGTTCCCTCTTAATTTATTCTTATTTCTTTTAATTTTTGTTCTCTTTCCTTATTTATTATCACTCGTAATGACTCAGTCTAATAATTTTAAATTTTTAATAAACTTAACATTTTAAAAGTTTTTCCATTAATTAATGAACTAGTTTATTTTTTTTAAAAAAACCACTTCCTTCTAATTACATTTTATTGGATAATTTAGGGTCAACTCACAAAATTCCTTTCAAAATGTTTTAATTTTTTATAGCAATTACAACCAATTATTATTCATGGTACATTCTATTATTTTTATGCACAATTTTCAAAAATGATTTATTGTTATGATAATAGTAATTCTAAAATAAGTGAAAATTTCATATACAACTTGTTCTTTATGATAATACCAAATATCTTCTGAAAGTTAAGGTTTTTTACAACTTCATCCTTTTCCTTCATTTATTTCATTTAAGTATTTTAAATTAATTTTCGAAATATTATTTTTTCTTCATTTATGTCTATAGTTAGTTTAGTTAAAATTTATTAATTAAAATTTATGTGGATAATACTTGATTTTTTTTATTAGATTTGAGAACCTAAGACATTTTGGGTTCAATGTATTTATGTTTAACTATGTTACTCTTTTCTTTCACACTCCATGCAAAAGTTGGAAATCTCAATTATATATTATCTATAACCATACATGCAAGTAAAATATTATTCAATTGTATTCGATAGTGCCATGTAAACTCATGATTATAACATACAAAATGTCGACACACTTAAGTATATAAGATCTTTGAACAAACACTTCTCTACTAATTTGATTTGCCTTTTCAAAATGAGCAAGTAGACTATAAGTATTTAAAGTCACTCAATTTTTTAACTAATGATACATTCTTATTAGCTTTTAATTTAAATCACAAGCCTTTCCATGCTCTCTAAAGACATGTTGGCCATTTCTCTAATTTTTTTATAATGAATTACATGTTCACTATATTATTTTTTTAAACCTTTTATTTTTTACCAAACTTTTCATACTTTTTAAAAACATAAAGTAATTGCTTATCTAATCTTTCTTTAAAGTAATTTTATTCCTCACTTGAAGATATACTCTCTTCTTATGCTTCTCTAGCTATCATATACAAGAGTCCTTCATTATTTTCTTTCTTTTCACTTGTGACGATTATTTTTGACACATTAAAAAATATTTTCAATGTCTTCTTCTTCTCCTAATTGCACTTTTTTATTTAATTTTTCTCAAATCAACCTTCGTATGTCATCACTAATTTGTGCCAAATTTTATAAGTTATTTGTAAACTCAAAATTGAATTAAATTTACAAGTATTCAAAAGATAATCGAAAATATTTATGATCCTAACATTTAATTGTACTTTATATTCGCTTGTTTATTTATTTTACAAAATAATTTAATTAAAAATACATCTTATGAGATTTTTTTTGTGAGAATATTAAATGTAGTTTGTATTATTTCTTGTATTTCTCTATCAATAGAATTTAAATAATTAGTCATTCTTGGTTTTCAAAAGAGATAAAAATTCTCACAAAAGAATGGAGACCTATTGTTAGAACCTTCTTTGCAAAAACATGTTGAAAAAAAAATTTGAGCCATGGATCTCTTCAAAATTTCTTCTCACAAAAAGAGAATTTTGTTATAATATCAATTGAAGTTTGGTTCAATAAGGTATGGGTCAAAAAAACAACTGCAATTTTCTATTTCTTACCAAAATATTTTAAAAAATAGTTTAAATGTATTTTCAAAATGCTTGAATAAACATCTAAAATGATTTTGTATAAATATAAAATTTCATTTTTAAAAATAATAATTTTTTAAATAATAATATTTTACAAAAATTACAAAAAATAAAAAATAAAAATGAATTAAAATATTAAATTTTAAAATATTAATAAATTAACAAAAATATGTTAGTACAAGAATAGGACAACAAAATTAAGAAATAAAAATATATAAACTCTTTGGGCAAAAGAAAATCTAAAATATGTAGATTTATTTGAAGAATATTACATGAAGTTGTTTTTTGTTTATGTATCACAATACATCAAAATTATGTTTCACAATGGAATTTAAATATTATAAATGAGTTATTATAATTAAAAGATAGAAATTTTATAGAAATTATAACATATCCAATAATTAACTTAAGAACCGTTATATTATGTGTATATAAACTACATAAAAGTATAATAGAAATAGTAACATCAATATAATGAGCATATAAATTACTTTGCACATTTACACAATAATTAACAAAAGCAATTCAAAATATATTAATTTAACAAAATTACATATTATAATAAAAATAAAAAAGTAAAGATTTTAAAAAAAAAATATGCAATAAAATAATAGAATGATAAAAGTTTTTTAAAAAAGTCAATCTACAACTACTAAGAAAATATTCTTATTGTGGAGTAGTTGAAAATTTTGATAAGAAAAGTTTGTCAAATTATTAATATTCTAAAATAATTAAGTAGTAAATAGATTGTATAAACAAGTAACTAAATGTAAATAATACATCATAATTAATGATTTTTAGCTGGACTTTTACAAGGTTTATGTTAATATTAATTGGCATTTCCTCTTCTTTGTGATACGTCAATTCCATTATTGTGAAATGTATTTCATAGCCAAGTGCACAGCTTTGACAATTGCTTAACAAATATTGGATTTTTTTAGTGTATCATCGTAAAAAGGTCCTTTTTATGAGAATATTTTTATTCAAAGTTGAAAAATATTTTGCTTAGTTTTTATTTATAAAAATATATTTTATGTAACATTGTATTAGTGAAATTGTTTTACTTATAAAAACATTATTCTTATTTTTTATCTTTTGTTCTACAAATTTAATATTTCTTGAGAATTGTATTCATTTTTTTATTTTTTCTAACTCATAAGTCACATTAGCAAAATTTGCTTTTTATTTTCAAGATTTCACATTTTTTAGCGTTTTTTATTTTCTTACTTCAGTTTAGTTATTTAATTTTCAAATTATTTATCATAATATGTTTTGTTTTCAAAATTTATCAAAGTTATGTTCATGACAATTTTGAAATAATACATATTTTTAGTTATGTTATTTTCTTATCTCAAATTTTGAATTTTTATTTTTTGATAATATATTTTCATGAAATGTAGTAATATGCAAATTTCTTTGATATCTTATTCAAATAATTTTAACATTTCAAATGTTTGATATTTTACATTATTTAAAATATATAATTGATATGTTTTTTCATTTTTTTGATTAATTTAAATATTAAATTATAAAAATATCTTTTATTTCTTCATTATAATTTTTCTGATATTTTTTAAATATAAAGCTTGGATAACTAAATTTTTTTCATAATTTATGTGCGATGTTATAGTTCTAGAAATTCTTAAACATGTTAAACATTTAGTTATATTTGTGCATACAATGACTTCTTATTTTTGTTTCAATATTTATAGAATTTCATAGAAGAATTGTTTTGGAAATTATAACAAGTTCATTATGAACATTAATCCTTCTATTTACCTTTGAAAATAAACCTTAAAATATTAAAAATTATGTAAAACTAAACAACTAAGAAAATAAGTAAATAATTTGGATAAATAGAATGTTAGCAATTAAAAAAACTAATTCTTCACTAATATGTCTTAAAATTTTTAAAAAATAAAAAATAATTGTAAGGCTTGGTAAAAAAACAAATAACAATAATTAGAATTTTTAAGTTTTTAAATGACTGAATAATCACAAAAAAATATATTTTTGGACAAAATCATGATTTTTTTGTACAAAATCATGAATTTTTGTAGATGTAATGTATTGATGAATATGAATATATTTTTTAGCTTAAATTTTAATATTTGCATGTATAAAAATTCAAGTTATCATTTAGCACCTTACCACTAAGACTTTTCACTATTGTTGCAATTTAAATCATTCATCTCAATATAGGAAATAGTTCTATATTATGTAAAACTAAACAACTAAGAAAATAAGTAAATAATTTGGATAAATAGAATGTTAGCAATTAAAAAAACTTTTTATGAATCATTAAAAAGAAAACTTCATAGTTTAAGTAAATTATTGAAGAAGATTAAAATATAAGATTTTGTCAATGAAATAAAAAAAATTTTAGGTTAAAAAACATTTTGAAAGACTAATTTATGAAAAATATTCTTAAAATGAAAATGCTCATGTGTTTACAAATATGAAATATAACATAATAAATTACATCAACGTCTAAATTGTAATTTAAAGTCCATAAAAAGTTGTATGAAGGAGTGTTCTATAGTTGGAGGAAGCATTTACGATTGAAAAGGTAAAATATTAAAATTTTTTGCCTTATTAGATGTCAATTGATCTACTTCGGAAGCATGTGTCTTTTCAATCACCTAGTGTTTTGGATGTGTGAATGACGATAGGCTTACTATGCTAATTATTGAACTACAATACATCACATATCTCAAAATGATTCCAGATCTCCCAAAACATCCTTTAAAGTCAAAAAGAGAACACTTAACAAATTAAGAAAGTGATAGAAGCAACACAAGTGAATTGGTACTTCGTTTATAATGAGGGTAACTAAAGAATCGGAAAAATTACAAAGATAATTGGCAAATCAAATAACCAAAAAACGTGATACTGTTATGATATTCCATTATAAAGTTGGACAATGTTGAACATGGTCAAAACTGAGTTACCTTAAATTGATAAACCCTAAAGGGCATAAAGTTTGATTTTTTTATTTCAAAAATGATAAGATGCTAAATTTCAAAAGCTATTATGCTACTGTGAAACTACAGTAAAAGTCTTAGTAGATAATTTTTCAATTGCTCCTTTCCCATCGCATAGTAGTTGAATTATTAACTTCATTATCTTGTTATAGTATATTATCATTTCTATATTTTAAGGTAGAGAGGGTACTATTTTTTATAAGTTCACATATAATAGCGATGGTACAATCTGTTTAATATTTTGCCATTAAGAAATTCATTAAACTATTATTATTTTAAAACTAGGAGAATCATACCATCTTGAGCTTTTTTCTTGAAGATTTCAAGACAATTCTCATAGGTTCATCTTGCACTATGTTTCATAAAACTTATGTATGTCGAAGGGCATTAAGTGCACAATATTGTATAAGGCCAATTTTTTTTACTTTTTCATTTTATAATATATAACAACTCTTTTTCTGAAAACTTTTCGTCACCTCAATTTTAGTGATACATACGACCGATATGGAGATGGCTTATGTAATTAGTAAATGGTCATTACTCCCATTCATTTTTTATTTTAATTTCACATTATGATAGGTGTTGAGTCCTGATTACTGATTGTATTTAGCATCATTCATTCAGGACTACTAGTAGAAGATCTAATTTGATTATAGGTTTGCATAGTTATTTTAAGGGTGTATATTTTTGTTATATCACCTTAGGAACTTCTTTCTATTTATTTTATTTACAATTTCATTTTTTTTTATCGTTCTTTAACTTGACAATTATTTTTATTTGTAAGAATGTCTTTAAAGCAATTATGCTTTATTTAAAAAAATTAAAAAATTTTCAACTATGCCATAGCCTATTTCTCTAACATTTTATCAACATTTTGTCGCTATAATGTGTTTATTATTTTTAATTATTAATTGATATCTTTTAATCAATTTAAAGTAAAATCTTTGAGAACTTTAGATTAAAGAATTTTACTAATTAAATATCAAATATCAAACTAAAAATATCAAAATTGGAATAAAATTTTTATATAATTAAATATTTTATTTTACAGTGTTAAAATGACATTATTTAAGATACATTATGATTCATTCCTTTTTTGAAGATTTAACATACAACACTTGAACTCCTATATGTTTTGGAAAGCAGATTTCTTATATTATTTTTTTTGTTTCTTTAAAAGTTTTGCTTTGATTTGGTTATAATATTGTGTAACTTTAAATCTTCTCTTATGTGACCTTTATGTATTTTAAGTATGGTTATATTACATTACTTCAATTTATATAATTTCATCTTTAATATATATTTACTTAGTATTAATTTATTGCTTTATTACCTATAGCATAGTTCAAATGGTAACAACACAACATAATATGCTTACTAGTAAATGGTAAGACTTCTTAAGAAGTGTGGGGGACAGAGAGTTTGTATTTTGTCGACCTAGCAATTAATGTTGATTCCATAACTTTCTAGGTGGATTATTTGTTAGGAAAACTATTTATTTATTTAGGCCTTTAAGTCATAATACTTTTTGTTTGCCACATGGTGCATTCATACATGAAGGTTAATTAATATTGGGGGTGATATACTTCAAATAATATGATTTGGTAGAGTGCTATAGGTAATTGTGTTTCCTTTTTGTTAGATAATTAGCATTGCATCCTTCTTACTACTGCTTAGACAAAATATCTTAACAAAGAAGTGGAGCATCCAACAATTGTTCTTGAGTTGTTTAAGATGGGATCATGAAAAGATTCAAAAGTTATTTGCACTTGATTTCGTATTTGATATTCTGGATTCTCCTTTGGCTAAATAGAAAGAAATGGATGAGATATGCTACAAATTGAGTGAGCATGTGGTGCTAGACTCAAAGACTACATATAACAATATAAATATGAGCCTTAATCCATTAAGGAAGGAGGTTGTGATCATTTGGTAATTTCAGGTAGCCTCAAGTAAACTTTTTCTTATCAAGATTAGCATTAAATCAGTTTCCTACTCACTCTTGGTTTCGTGCAAGAATGATTAAGATGCTCAGGATTATTTCTAGAGTGCCATATTGAAAAAGAATTATGGTCCAACAACTTTTTCAATGATTTCTTCATTCTTGGTAGGATTAATAGCAAAGTCATCACTTCCATTTTTGAGCTCCTTAAATGGATGTCTATTAATGTGTGGCTACCTACAACTTCTCATAAATTTAGATTATAATATAATTATTGTTCCACTTTTGGCATAACAAGAATATGTAAGAACAGGTAGATAATGTACTTGATTAAATAGCATTCCAAGTGAGCACTTGAATTCCTCCTACTACACACTACAACTCTCCAATCTCATTCAGTGGGAGCTCTTGTAGCCTTGATTGGGTAGTTGATACATGTTATTGGACTCCTCCAATAACCAGGATTAAACTCAATTGTGATGTTGCTATGCATGATGCTTTGACTATTCAAATTGGTACTATTATGCTGGATGACATGGATAGATCTACTACTATTACAAGAAAAACTTCAATTTCATGTTCAACTTCTACTATGGTGGTTATCACTATTCCTAAAGTATTGAAATTATTAAGAATGATACATCTTAATGTTAAGGAAGTGGCGATTGAATCAGAATCAACTAAATCCACTAATGTAGTGAATCAATTACTTTTCTCTACAACAAACAATAGTTTTGCCATAATGTTATTACATACATCTAGCATATGGAGTCCTTCAAACGATCCTGCATAAAGCACCAAGGCAGCCATGGTGTAGATTGGGTCACTCAACACACACACTTGTATGATTTGTGCATGGGACTATAGAAGGCCCTTCCCAAACCACTTCAACTTTGTCTTTTTACTAACTCAATCCACAAAGTTTTTCATTACCATTCTTTAGTTTCCAGGGAGAGTATGGCCACAAATTAACTAATCACTTTAACAGATGGATACATATAGATGTGGTGGATGGAGACATATGAAAGTGTCAGACACGTATGATGAGTAGAACAGTATGTATAGAAGGTGACATATGGTTGGCTAGTCAAAGACATTGGCTACAAAAGAGGGATAAAGGATGGTGTTGGATGCATATTGGATTTTCTCAAGTTTGGTGGTAGTATGCTCAAGGTGAGCTTGACATTCTTTTTTTATTTTTTTTCAGTATCTCAAAAATGGAAAAGTAATTACTAATCATCTAAATTCACATTGACTAGCTATGATTGTTGTCAAAAGATAAACCTTGTAAGGTGGTGAAGAAAACAAAAAGTAATTTGTTGTAATTATCCAAGTCATAAGTGGAAGGTATTGATGTTCTACATTCAGTTAAGGAATACCTGGAGCCAAACAACCTAAATGTGATCATCCAAGGTGTTGGTATTTTCCTTCATATTTGGGCACTAGCAAGTATTGATGGTGAAATGCAACGCTTTATAAGGAAGAATGTAGCTCATTTTGCGAAAGTGTCACAATCAAAGGAGACTGGGTATGATAAGAATATTTTTATAAAAGATGGAGGTACAACATCAGGATTTCAAGGTGAATTAGTATGAGATATATGTAAGGAAACTGAGCCTCCACTAGGTGAGGGAAAAATAAGTAAAATGGGCAGTGAATTGTGGAAGATTTTGAGACCAAATGGTGCTACAAAATTGAATGGTTGCAAGAATGGTGTTTATGAAAACGTTAAAGTGGCCAAGGAAGACAACATTGTAAAGGGAACACATGAATCACATTTATATTCATTGATGGATGATAAGCACGCAAAGGTCATCCTTTATTAGGGTGTGTCTTAAAATGTATTAGTACAAACAACATAGAGTGGGAAATTGATTGGTGGACACTTGGGACGTTCCTTCCAATGGTTTGATATGAGAGATTGCGTACTATTTGCATCAAAGGGAGCAAGGTGCGGCATGCTTCTAGTTCATGTGTACCGAATGTGATAGTATGCTCTGCCATTATAGTTATTGGTCCAAGTCCTTTAAATGCTTATCCTAATCAAAAAAGCTATAGTTTTGCTAACTCAAAACAGTTGGAAAATGAGGACCCTGATGAAAAAAGATAATGACTTTGGCAATGGATGGTCATCTAACCAAAGAGGAGGAGAATGAAGGCTAGAACTTAGTAGTGGAGGACTATAATAGGAAAAGCAATTAGTAAACATATGACTGTAAAGCAATTCAATCATGGAGAGACATTATAAATAATGCAATAGAGTAGGACTTGCACCAGGCAATATAGGGGCAAAGTGGTCCAGTCAAGGTAGAATAAGTAAACTAAAAACTCTTGGTGATGATCAACCTACTACTAACAAAAAAAGAACACATCAAATGATAATGAGGAATGTCCTTCTATCTATTCACATAATTAAGAGAAAATATTTCAGAAGTAGGTGACTTTTGCCAATAGCCAAAATTAAAATATTATTGTGATCCAATAATGATTTTGAGACAAGGGCAATGGTATTATGGATCAAGTTGGATATTACAATTAAAATGAAAAATGAATAAAGGGAGGGGGACCTATTACTCATGTTGGAAGATAAAAAAATAAATAGCATTGTAAAGGTGTGGTAATGAATATTGGCATAGAGAATTCCATTTTAGCATCTTTTATCTAAAAACTTTTGGGAGCAGGAATATTTCTAGGCTTGGGTTGGGAGCTCAAGGAAGTCATATATACTGGTACATTAGTTGCATTGGTAGGTTACATTGAACTTTTGTTTCATGGAGTAAAGGTGTCTTGGGCTTTTTGGATGTGTCATATGTATATGGAAATTGATCAAGCTAGAGTTGATCACTACTACAGCATCAAATAGTGATGTAATATAACCTTTGTACAAACAATGGTTGTGGATGGTTTATGAAATATTTCCTTCTTTTGGAGTAGATTTCAACATTTAGTTATGGTAATAGAGAATTATTGTTAGGCTAATATTGAAATAGTCCAACCAACTATAAAGTTTGGGTAACGTCGTAATACTAATCTATTTATAGGCATGTGTCATATACACAAAATAGAGGAAGTGCAATTCCTTGAGCTGCTTTTTGTGGAGGAAGGTTTGAGAATCTATGGGTCGCTACGGATCTCTGTTACATTGAAAAATTAATTATTGCAGAAATTTACGTTTGTTGGTTTGTCAACTTTGATATTTACTATTGTTATTAATGTTGTTACTGCAAATACTGATAAGCTTTGGGGACATTACGTAATAAATTAATGGGTATAATTATTATGCATTGTTTTGTGCTACTCTTGCTCATGAAATAAACATCTTGACTAAGGGCTTGGAGGTAACATAACTTCTGGTGTGAAGAAGTTGCTTCCCTAATTCATTCTTTAAGTGTAGTAGGTACAAACTACATTAGGTACCAATTAGAAGATGCATTTATTGTTTTTGAGATTATGCTAATGTATGAAAAGAATGCAATATGGGAGAGGGTGTTTTCCTCATGCTAGCACTCGGTTATCCATGTAAAGAAAAATTATATGTTATTTAGAGGTATAACATCAATGAGGGCTAGGGTGCCTACTTAATCAACGAATGTTGTATTTATCTAAAAGGAAGACAAAGAAAATTCGCCTACTACAATACAAATTTTAAGGTATGGTATATGTTCTTCTAAGAGGAAGTTCATCGAATCAAGTTGAAAGTGTTGTAGCGAAGACGTCACTTTACTTGTTTGGTTATTGTTAGGATTATTGCTTTTATCATGATTGTCATTTTATTCTCAACAATAGCCTCTAGGAGCCCCAAATATTTATTATATGGATCAACCACTTTGAAATACAATATGGTTGGCCTAGAAATAAATTTAAGAAAAATGTGAAAGACAACAAACTAAGTAGTATATAGGTGAGGTGTTTGGTAAGACTTGCCCTACTCTTATGTGTAGAAAATGAGTGGCATATTTAAATTTAATGCAAAGGGTGCCCCATCAGCAATGTTGAAATCAGTTTGCCAGAGATTCTCTAAATTTGCATAGTTTGTTAAACTTTGTTAAAACTAAAGCATTGGCAACTCACTTTTACTTAAATTAGCCTTATTGCTATGCAATGTCGTATATTAATTATGTCTTATGCCTCTTCTACAAGACTATGGGAGGGATTTTTAATCTAATTTCTCTCATGAATCTAGACTATTGTTATATTAGAATCAACATTTGGTGTAGTTTTTTGTTTCAAAGTTATAGAAGCATATCAAAAAGGAGTAGTTATGGCACTCAAGCGTGTCATTTTGGTGTAAATCTATTATTTAGTAGTGCAGTACACTATAATTTTAGATTGTCATTGTTGGAGGATGATTTACTAAACAATTTTAGTGAAATACATTTCTAATGCTGAAATGAGGAGGGTCTACAACTACAAATCTAAGAATAGTGCTTCATTTTTAGTAGTGAAAACACACCATGATGGGAATGTAATTTGTTAAATAATAATTTTGATGACTTTTTGTGTGAAGGCATGCATCGCCTAAATTATGTAATAAAGTTTAGAAATTTCCATAGTGCGAGAGGCTGTTGTGCTATTGTTGAGTCAATTATGTGCAGGCTTGAAATTGGGATAATGCATAGTAATGGAACACCATTTGTCAAGCTATAGCATTGTTTTTTCGATAAATTATGGCCTTTTTTAACTTTGGAATAACTGAGGGATTAAGGTAACAAAATACCATGCATACTTTTAATAATTGCTAAGGGAGAATATGATTTCTACGCTTGTGCTTCTAGTAAAATACATGGAAACCATTCATTAAGATGAGGAAGTCTTTTGAGCCAAAACTAGAATTACTTTATGAAACCTTCTATTGAGATTTCAAAGGCATTGTAAAAGTATGGTGTGATTAGGTCAACCTTAAAATTGTAGAGTATTCTACTTAGGTGCTTATTGTCCAAGTGAGATCTAATAGTATTGGGACTTGGACGTCATGTGTTGTGTATGCATCAGAAGACCATATTATCGATCGATAGGCTTTAGAACAAATTATAGATATAACTAAATTTTGTGGAACCCTACTTGTTGTTGGCGGCTTTAATGCTTTACTTGCAAAGGAAGACAAAAAGTGGAAAATATTCAGTAGTTAGCCAAGGTCAACATGAATTTTCCAACTTTATAAATGATATACATCTAATAGAAATGTTTTATTTGCAATTGATTCATCTAAAAAGTAATAAAAAAGAGGGAATGCCCATACATATAAGAGATTGGACAAATCATTTATGAATATTGAAAGTGTGTAAGCTTACTCAAGCACCATGATTATACACTTACCATACATTGGCTTGAAGCATTTCCTTTTACTTATATAGTTCAGATGACCACTATTGGGTGCCACTAATAGGAAACTTCAATTAGAAAGCATGGAGATATCCATTCTCAAATCAAGTATTGTTGTTGGTGTAGCTTAGAAGGGGACAATTAAGTGATTCCTGATGGATAATTTGTCCACCAAATTTAATTAAGCTTTTATTGTGTTATAAAAAGGCATTCAGTAAAGCTTGGAAGCATCCTTAAAAGGCCTTGCCAATAAGAATAGGAAATCAAAGTGCTAGAACTTAAATAATCGATGAGTGGCTTAACAAAACTAGAACATGGTATTTTAGCACAACGTACTTTATACTGTCTTAGTGTCATGATATAGAAGCATGGTGGTGACATGTACCAAACTAAACTGGGCCACATTTGGAGGACAAAATATGCATATCCTCCTAGTAGAATCTAAGTACACTTCAAGAAGTAGCTATATTCACCAGCTAAAGAATGATAATAAGGAATTAATTTCCCCCTCAACTGAGATAGAAGACATTCTTGTTTGGTTTTTTAAGTAAGAATAAGAAGTTGTAATAAAATTATTATTCTTGCCTAATTAAGTCAAGCAACTTCGAGACACGCCATTGTGTAAATTGAATGAAATAGATGTGTTGTGCTTCAAATGAGTGATGATGTGGTGCTAGACATAAGGGATATATGTAGAAGCATGCTTACATGGAAAGTTCAAGTGTAGCCTTAGGTTTCATTTTTTCTATGGAAATTAGATTTAAACCTTCTTCCTACTTCATCATGGCTTTGTGCAAAAAGGGATTGTTACGTCTGAACTGTGTCTATGACGTTGTGATGCCAGCAAAGACTTATAGCATTACTTTTTGGAGTGTCATACTATGAAAGAACTCTTTTCTAACTGCCATGTGAACAAGTGCTTCAAGCTTGGTGGGTTCAATTGCAAGGACATCAATTCCATTTTTAGCTCCTCAAATTGATTTTTGTGAATGCTAGGGTTAAGCTCCCCAAGCTATCAAATTTGTAGCTATGTCTTTACTCCACCTCTGGCTCAAAAAGAATTTACAGGGTCTTGTAGAGAAGGTGTATAATCTAGATGTACTTAATATGTGCATCGATATTGTAGTTGGTGATTGTTATAAAGCACTAATCTCATCTACTAAGAGCTTTGACAGCTTTGATGGGACGCTACTTACATCTTATTGGACTCCACCAATGGGTTGGATCAAATTCAATTATGATGCTATTGTGCATGATGACTACATTGTTAGAATTGGAATTGCCGTGTAGGATGATGTGGGTAAACCTATTAGTATTATAGGAAAGACTATGATTTCATATTCAACTTTCGCTATAGAGTTAATTGTTATCCTTTAAGTAGTGGCAATTCTTAGAACTATTCTTCCTAATGTCAAGGAAGCAAAGATTGAAACTAATTATAATATTGCAATTTCTTGTCATGGTACCATTGTATATGTTCACAATATGAAGTCCATCAAGCTATCCAACACTACGTTCCATGGTAACAACACAATTTATTGGGTTGTTCATCATGCACTTTCTATGATTTTTTTTGGGGCTAAGGAGTGCCTCTTCCTGAACTATTTCTACTTTATAATTTTAATGATTTTATGCATGAACCACCTTAGATAGTGTATGATGCAGGCTTTGGCCATTATCATATCAAAAAACCCAAAGTTATTGATTTTTTGTTAGGTGCTGATAGTGTCAAAAGTGAATCATCTTCCATTCTTTGGTTGACATCAATTATAGTTGACATTAGAATGATTTTTGAAGATCTTTTAGCACCCAACTTTTATCCTTGTTTAATGCAAATTCTTTTATGGTCATTCATCTATCATAAATAAAAAAATTTCTCTACTAACTATGAAATATGAATGTCCATGACAGTCCCTAATTATTACTCTAATCTCGATGGCCAACGTAATAGAATCAAAATCTTATGATGTTATCCCTTACTAATGTTTCTAGAGTATGTGCTTGATTTGACGACTCTAATTATTTTGAAGTAATAACACAAAAAGCACAACCCACCCAAGTAATGTTGGACAATAGCATCAACAAACAACGATCCAAGTATGAGCTTCTTTACTATAACAACTTAAAAAAATATGATTAGAGTTGGAATTTCTATAGTTGTTAGCACCATACTTGCCATCCAATTAATCCTCATTAAGGAATTTAGATTATACTTATTCCAATTATTAAGCTCATGGAGATTGATAATGTTTTTTGTTGTCAATACCTTCTTATGCCAAGCTTTTCTTATTTGTGCCTAGTATGTTCCTTAGATGTGGTAGCCATCTCTTAAGACCTCTCTTTAGAACTAAACCCTAATTCATCACCCATCACTATAATGATAGGCCTCTATCCTACAGTTTAAAGTTGAAAGGGTGAAAATTCAATTGATGCATTGTTAGCACAAAGGGCCTTCAATTTGATGAGTTATCATTAATAATCAAGGAGCTATTCAATGTTTCATAGCTTGAACTAGTCATACATGTGCATTCATGCCCTTCACCAACTTGATACTCCATGAAAACAACAAAGCTCTCATTTTCTATTTTTCTGTTTAATTAAATTAAAGTACTTGTGCCATGTTGTGTATTTGTGAAGCATAGGAATTACATTATATAGATTTTAACCACCATTATCCTTTCCCCTTTCAACAAATCTTACTTCATTATAAGACCTTTTTAGCCTATGTTTTTCTATTTAGTTATTATGAAAGTTTATCATACCTATTTTTTTTACAATTCTAATGTATATTATTCTTTTTTGCCTTGTTTTTTCTATGATTAGACTTAAGTTTGGCTTTAAGTTAAACAATTTAAAAATACTTAAGTGAAGTTTTAAATTTTTTTTACCTTCCTATTTCATAATTTTCTTAAAAATTTATTATTTAATAGAAATTAATATATTTTAAATAAAAATTAAAAATTTTCACAAAAATACTTTTACATATTTGTTTAAGCTTATTACAAATTTCTTCAATATTTATTTAAGTATTTTTTTAAGAAAAAATTATATTATTTTCTTAATAATTCATCCACTCTATTGTTGAACCACTCTAGACATGATGCAAGGGGCTCATTTGCTTTAGATGAATGTACAAAACTCAAATGAACTATGAGTAATAAAAATTAACTTAGTGAAGTGTAAGTAGACAAGTTGATATTTGAAAAGAAGGGTTAATATTATATAGGATATGTGACCAAGCTTAAACAATAAATAAAGAAAAAGAACAATTTTGAGCTAAAGTTTTTATTTAATAAAATTTTAAATTAATCATTCATAATGATTAATTGCATTATTTTTGGCATTCTTCATTGTAAAAATCATAAAAAGGTGCATTTGGACTCATGTGTCAAAAGAACTCACAAAGAAACATTGATTTGTTAGTAAGGTGATTTTCAAGTTTTCTATGAGCAATATGACACTTCCAACATGTTTCTAGGGACATTCTCTCGTAAGTATGCTCCTCTCCCTTATTGGGTATATCTCATGCACATTAACCTCATGGCCTTTCCTTTACAAAGAATATAGGAAAGTTTTTGATCCTTTGCAATTAGGATAATGCTAATGTCTTTTGGAATGTGTTAACAAAAAGGTCATTTTTTATGATGATGATATCTCTGAAAATGTTGCTTCCTCTAAACTCACTCAAATAAGTAACATTTTTTAATGGATAACCTAATGTGGAATTTCAAAGTGTATAAATTAAAAACAATTGGCATCTTTGAGACTACCATAAATTGCCAGGAATGTGCTCTTAAGCTTTTCACTAGAATTGGAAAACATTTGACATTAGACATAAAATATTTGGAAAATTAGTCTTTCAAATGAGGGTCCTCAAAATGTTTCAATGTTTTTGCTCAATACTAAACATTTATAAGCACCAATATGGATCTCACTAGAGCACCTTCCAATCAACTTGGTCAATAAGTAGGCCATATTCTCAATCTTGTTAATAGTTAGCAAGTTATTAAAGTGTTGCTGTGACAATAAACTTAACAAGGCCCCATGAGGCTCTAGTCTATCTTTTGGTCAATCTTGCTACAAGCATTCTAATAGATATTAGGTCTCTAGAAAGATTAGGTGCAATAATGGATTATGAAAAAAAAATAAGTAATAAAATTTTCCCAAATATTTTGAAATCAACTGTAAATAAAAATTTTCAACTGTCCAATGCAAGCAAGCAAAAACATCTAAACCCTTATCCTTACGAAATGGAGAAGATGAGACAATTCAAATCGGTGAAGTAATAAGCAATGTGAAACTTCAAACTTTGGTAGCCATCAATGTAGAAAACAATATCAACACCTACTACATCATAAAACATCAACACATAATAAAAGAATTTAATTGTATAATTAATCATTTATTTAATGACAGTATGATCAATTTCAATTCGCAATTGTAAAGTCTAAGTAAACAATATCAATCTAGTTTGTAACTTAGGAAGGGCATGTAACTTAAACAACAAGAACAAATTAAATCTCTCGAAAGCTCAAATAATGATCTCTAAGAAAAAGCAAAGACTCTTGAACTTTTTAGGATAGACTAGAATGGTTTCACATCGATCAATAATGACAAGTCAATAAGAAAAGACATTAAATGGATTGTTAAAAAATTTATTTGTCTAAAAATGACCAAAAAAAGACTTCAAGAATCTCAAAATGTTGACATTGTCGATTATAATTAATAAATTCCTACATTTTAACACAAAGGGTGTAGTTAGTTCTATAATAGCTTGATGCCTAAATAACATGATCAAATTACACAAAAATAAGTTAATTGGAATGATGGAATGCTTTGCAAGTTATAAACAAATGGACATCATTTAAAGGAGACTAAATTTTTACTATTGTGAAGCAACATTTCTAACAAAGTGTAAGTGTTTTAGTTGCAGTACTTACAACCTTAAAAATTAAAATTAAGAATATTTTCTTGTCATGGTGATACGTAGATGATGTGTTACCTTTTTTATATGCCAAGAACTCTTTTATTAATTGAAGAGATCTTTGAAGGGATTTAAGATTGATGATGGGGCTAATTGTCCTCCTTGAATGGAAGGGACACTCAAATGTCTTTTCTAATGTATAGAAATATAAAAGTCACACTTTTGCATAGAAGCGTAATGAATCATGATTTGCTCAAAGACTTCCTAACATAGTGGTTGTCAACATATGAACAACTTTTTATTATACCAATCCATATTACTGGTCATTTCTCCATCAGCAATTAAAGCTAAACCCAGGCAACTTAGGATTGAAAGCAAAGAACTCTCTCTAGTGGTTTCTTTGAATTGGAGTCTTCCAATTGCTAGGCTAAGAATGAGGGCCTATCTCACAAGTTGAAGAGAGCTAAAGCCTACCTTAAGGATTGGAGTAAAACTTAATTTGGTAATATATTTTTGAAGCTTTAAGAAGTAAAATAATATTTTATGGAGAAGGTAAACAACTTCAAAGAGTTATAGTTGAGTTATCAAGGTTAGAACAAACAAACCTTAAGTTGAGCTAACCATGGTTATTAAAATGGAGGAGATGTATGGACAAGACATTTAAGAATACTAAGGGAAATGTTCTCGGAATTTTGTGCAAAATTTTAGAATTCTAAAAGCGGCAAGAAATTACATAAAAAATACATAGAATTCTTCAAAAAAACAAGATAAACTTCTTAAAAAGCTATAAAAATAATTTTCCTAACAAGTTCCTAAATTGGCACATCCATTTTGAGCAGTAATAATGGTGAAAGGTGAAGCAAAAAGTAGCACACGGTGTGACACGGATGGATCAGTGCATCACTTTGGGTTCTAATTCAAGTGAGTAGCATCAGTGGAGAGGAATTGATACTTTGGGTCTACTATGGGGTCAATGCAGATTGAAGAGAGTTAGCACGAGTTGATGAGTTAGCATTGATGGTGGTGGTAGCATCGGCTATTATGGGGAGATGAAAGCAAAGAAAGCCCAAACTAAATTTTGAGTCCTTTTTAAATTAATTTTTAAGAAAATTTTGTGCAGATAAAATTGTCAGATGGTCGAAGAGGATGCCTATGCTGAAAGATGAAAATCACTAAAAGGTTTATAATTATTCTTTAAAAAACTTAAACTAAACTATAGATGTAAAAAAAATTGATGAACTAATGAAAATAAATAGAACTATTCAATAAGCAATGGTCTAATGGAATCGATGCCCATAACGTTAATGATAATAGAAGTAAATGGTTGTAATGGCTAATCGTCATATGACTCCAAGTTCAAATAAAACTATTAGATCTTTAACTTTAACCTTTATGTGATGTATTGGATGCTACTACATCAGATGTATAAAAGCTATAAGATAGGTACTATGTAGCATAAGAATGGTGATAGAATCACAAATGTACAAGGGATCTTCTTTATTAGATGAGCAAACACAAAACATAAGAAGGAGATCATCGACACGGAGCTTCAAGTTTAGGAAAAATATTGCCTTCCAATGCCTGAACTCAAAAGCAAATTATTCAAAGGTAGGAATAAGTGGTCCACTTTGAACACTAGATTGACAAAACATGCAAAAAGAAATTACTCTCAATGGGAGGTAGTATTTGTTTGTAATGTACTCTAATTAATAGCCCTTTATGAATTTAATGATATCATATATTCTCAATAACATTGTTAATTTTTTAGAAAGTGTGATAAATGGTTTCCTTTCGATGATAATGATTTGTTGAGCAAGCACCATTTGACTTGTTAGGACAAAACAAGCTTCCCCTATGAAAAGTATGGATTACTAGTTAAGAAATTAATGGAGTTTTATGATGCCTATAAGTAAAGCATTTTTAGAAGGTCTACACCTCATACATTATCTATTTTACAAACATGAGATGCAAATTCCTTAATAGAAAATGTTGTGGAGCATGGTCAATCACTTGGAATCAAATAAAGAGAATCATTCTCATTATGTTTTATTTTGGAAGACTTGGAACAAAATTGATAAGGATGGAAACAATCATTTGACCCTTACCAAGGATGGTAAATTCACTATCAATTTAGGACGAGATACACTTAGATGTAATTAATTGCATTATTCATATGTCATAAAACATAGTGTAGAACAATTATCGACCTTCCAAAATCTCTCTAGTAATGTGGAGGCTCCTAAATAACTAATTATCTTTTGATAACAACTTAATGAAGTTGAATTTTAATTTATAGACAAATGCCTTTTTGTGCATATGGGGACTCTCAAATGAATCTTATGGAACCCCTTTGTAATGAATCTTCACATTAAACAAACCCAACATCATGATTCATGAATCTTGGCATAATTACACAAACTCAATAGCTATTCAAGGATTTATTGTTCTACCATTACTCTTTAATATCTAGAAGGTCGAACTTCAAAACAATTCAATGAACAAATATTCCTTGTGATTTCCCAATTGGAGTTCAGCATAATATTTATGAAATTTTCAAATGCTGTTTAATTATGTGAAGAAGTTCAATAGATCCTCAAAAGGTAAAATATGCATTGTTTCCTTAATTTTTTGAGATCAATTAAATCATAAAAAAAGTGGTCTAATGGACTCCCTATTAATGGACTTAGAAAAATTTGATTGTGATGGATTGACTAAAAAGAACTAAGGCCCTATAGATTGTGTTTGTGTGAATGGAGATGACTTAGTAAAGTTATTAAGGAACTCTTAATTTATATAGTATCTAAAAAGATATATATGTTTAAGCCATTGAAATACTATTTGGTTTAAATTTATGTAATAAACTAGGATTATAGAAACACCATTATAAAATCAAACAATTAATCAATCCCTATAATGATGCATAAAAGCATTAGAATCCATTGCTGCATCTTAATCCTACTAAATAGAATGAATCAATTTGATTGCAAAGTAGTTCAATTCTAACACATTCCAAGGAGTTGTAGTAACAAACTAGTAGGCTTAAATAGTTAGTAACTATATTCATTTAGAAGTTCTAAATTTATAACAAATTCCAAAAGTTTGCAAAGCTTCAATCAAGCTTGATGAGAAGTGTTGATATATTCATACAGTGACCATAAGGAAAGTCATCAAACTAATACCTCCATGATCAAATGTATGAAACGTTTTCACATGATCATTAAGGCTGGCTTGGATTTGTTCTTATGGAAATTACTGAGCATTTGGAGCTTAAAGGAGTGCACTAAAATCTTGAGAAACAACCACAGTTTATCATATATCTTTTATTTTAGCTTAATAAATCAATTTTGATATACGTTAGGTTCACATAACTCATGTCAAGTTAATTATGTTCTTGCAAAAAGGAATGAACCTATTTGATGTGACTCATTTCATAGTAGGGAAAATTATGTCCACAAAATTTCTCAATTTTAACAAATGATAACTATTCTTCTTATATCTAAAATCATGCATTTTTTGTATAAAAAAGAATACCAATCCAACCCATTCCAAACTATTTCCATCAAACTTGAACATTATTCTAGCAAAAATACAAAAGAAAGCTTCATAAAATTTTAACAACTTTTGCTAAAGTAAATTGGATCATATTGTATTACTATTGTAATAAATGTTTTCCTATAGTGTTAATATAATACAAATTTGTGAATTGGGAAGCTACTTAGAAAATTTATTGCTCTTTTAGGAATAAGATATGCAAAGAATGAGTAAAAGCCATCTTTTTCAAATTATTCATCAATTTTAGTTACACATCATGTTTCTGCATCCTCATCATCTAGTACTCCTTCATTCATTGGAAAACACATCCTCTAAATCAACGTTATGTACTAACTTGTTCAATGGCATCAGTTAAGTATGATGGACTAAATTAGACAATACATCAAACATTATTTATCTTAAATCATTAAAGATCTTGTTTGGATTCTTTGCTCAATTATCATGGCTTTCAATAGTACTAATGTGGTCATTAATGACTAATAAACTATGATGACACTTACAAACTCTTTCGATATGTGTAGTCATAGAGTTCATCACAGTATTGTATATCTTACTTCATAGCAATATAATCACCAACTAAGCAGGCTACCCCATATAGATCATTCAGATTAGTGCAAAATCTTTTAATATTGCATCAATAATCTATTTTAATTACTCCATTGGGGAACAATTTGTTAGCACATGTAATATGATTCTTAATCAACTTAGTATAACATTTCACATCAAGACTACCATCTTCTATACATGTTTCTTAATGCTGATTAATTATATCTATTTTTTGTTATTCCTTTTAGTGTCAAGGTCAGTCGAATACTACCACTCATTAGAAAGGATTAGACGAATAAGTTGACTCTAATTTGTTTTTCTTACATCTTACATTCACGAAATCCATCAATGTGGTCCATGATATCTTACTTCATAACAAGATTGTCATCGGCTAAATCTATGGCAAGGAATAAAACATTTGGACTTCTTTGAAATCACTTTGTTTTGTGTCAGATTCTTTAGTTAGAATAATACACCGATGCAATAATCAAATTTATCCAGTTAGTCACATTTTCTCAGTTTTCAAATTTTAGTTCCTCAATTAGCTTGGTTTACCACTTCATCAATCCTTTCATAAAATGTTTGTCCATATGGTTCTCATCATATAATGCAATAATTCCTTAGACCACGACAAATAATTGCACTCTTTTGTGTGCTTATACAATTTCAATGAATAACTTATGTGGAATCAATCATGGTCACTATGGATACCTCTATGTGTTGGACTCATTCCAACTAGTAGATTGAATTGATAATACTAATACTTCAATGAGACACTCTAAATCATTGTATGGTAACTTGTTGACATATAACATTCACATGCATCAAAACATCAAAAGCATATGGATGCTCATCCTCACACACATATATCAACCATAACCTTTAGAAGACTTGATAATAATATTAATGCATTTTTAAGTCATAACTATTGTAACCTCTAGTATGTAGCAATACTTATTTCATAAAAGAAAAGTTTGAGAAATAGTCTACAAAGCCTTGTAATAGTGAAAAAGTTGATCAAATGATTTTATAGGATGATAACTACTTATAATAAATATAAATAAAACTATACCACTTATGGTAAATATAATCATCCTCTAATGAAATTACATATCACCATCTAATTATTAAAAATTTTCCAAACCTCAATTCTTCATTTTCTCAATGCCACACAAATCAAGCTATGTATAATACTATTAAGGAAGCTATGGGGATCATTTATTTCATCAACATAACTTACAAAATCTATATAAGCTTTTAATAACTATATTCATGTAGTGTAAGACATCATGTATAATAGAATTAGACATTAATTCTTCTTTGAAGAAAAAATTATAGAATTTCTTTTGCTTTAGAATTTTCAAGCAAGTTAGACTTCAAGCTTTAAGAAAATCATTAAGCAGTTATGTTCATTTAAAAAACTTTAGTTAGGTTTTGACATGATAGCAATCCGTACATCACACAGAGGTTTCACTAGACGCATACTAGTTCTACTCAAACTTATACTCATTCTAAATTTGGCTCCAATACTTTTAGTTATTCTCTAATATCATTTTTATTATGGGGTTCTATTACAATTGATCCTTGTTTATGTCACTTTTTAATCTTCATTTTATCAATTTGTTAAGTTATTTGCACTTATAGTTTAGTTTAGTTCATTTGGAGATTGATTGGTAGCTTTTTGGATATTTCTAGCTTTAAATGCTATCTAGGATATCCTTAAAGTAATACAATAATTTTTTTTAGAAAAAGATTGCTTCAAAATGACTTTAAAATGGCTCAAAATTGAATGTCGGGTTGCTTTTTTGTACTGTGCACGGTCATTTTTCACCTTTATCACTACTAATGTTGATTCGTGCAACTTACTAGACCCACTTTGACTTTTCAAACTCATTGATCTACTCAAAACACATTGACTAGTGCAGATCTACAACCCCTAAAATTTGCTGACTTATCAACACATGTCAGCTTGTTAGTACGTGCTCATTACTAATTAGACTTGAGGTGCAATTGTGTCTCCAGTTGTGCCACACTGATCACATAGGCCACATCCTTGTCACTTGATTGATACTCAAAATGCGCATGCCAATTTGAGAGCTTCTTATGACAAATTAATTTTTCTTCATTTCAACAAAAAATTTGGTTGTATTCAAATTATGATTTGTGTAGTTTATGATGACTTTTGAAATTCAAAAAAATATACTTTAGAATTCTAAAATGTTTTCCATAGTTTTTCAACAATAACCTTTCGTATCATAAACTAACAACTTATCATTATAGTCTTGAGATCTCTATAAATATAGATGCTCATAATATTATAAGCAATATAATTTGAACAAAATAACAAATTGTTACCACTAAGCTAGTTTATATAAGCATGTTGTGAGCATTCAATATAATGATGTTATTCTAGAAATTACCTATGAAGGAGAGTGAAAGACTCAAAAAATGGAGATCCCAATATGTTATCCAATATTCATAAGAGAATAAAATCTCTAGGAAAGCTCTTAATCATTTAATTTCAACTTATTGGAAATTAATCATCTAATCCAAATTTCTAGTTTGTCTTAGCAAATGTGTGATTTCTTATTTAGCATTCTAAGAACTCTACTTGTGCACATTGACACTTCACTACTTGAGAATTCTAGATGGTGGCTATTAAAATCACTTTTTCTTTAGGCTAACATGCCTTATGTTAATGAATAGTGTTTTTCCTAAGCTTTTTAAGAGTTTTACTTGTCCAACGATACTAAGATTTTCGATTGTATATCAATAGCTCCTTTGGGTGGACCTTTATATGGATATGTTGCATGAACATAATAAATTTTTAACTTGGTATCAAAGAATGGTTAGTTGCAAGATGTTTACATAGTTTTTTAATTATAATTAAACCTGTATCTTTTTAATTTCATGCATTTATTTCTTAATATCTAGAATTTATTATAAATTATAAGAAAAACATTACAAATAAAATAAAATCTTATTTTCAAGTTTAATGTTGCAACATTTATTTATTTGTTTATTCTTTTGCCATTACATTTTAGGATTTCTTTTGTTTTCTTTATCAATATAATCCCAAATGACAAAAAAATTTTCAAACGCAATTGTTTATGACTACTTGGTCTATAAAATAGTATAGATTGTCTAGTTCTCAACCAATGCAAAAATCCTTAGACCTAATGATATAACATGTAATTATAGAACTAATCATTCAATGCAAGAGCTAATCGAGGTAACAATCATAGTTTGATTGGAACAATGTAATGAAAATAGAGGTGATGGAACCCATAGATTTAAGTTAGTTTATGATAAGTGACTCTAAAGTAGAGGAAATGTCCTCTAAAAATAAACCATACCAAAAGGATTGTCGACCTAACTATCAAGATACCCTACGTTACTGTGATAGTAGACATCTTAAGGTAATGATCACTATGCTAATATTGTTAAGATAAAAGTTGTAATATTTGATGTTAGTTTAGAGCCTAGAGCATATAAAATTTAAGAAATGAGAATGGGCCATTATTTGGAACGGCATGATCTTAGTAGGCATCAAAAGTACAAATTTGAACAAACTTAGTTCCATATCAGATTCTAGATTATTTTTTATATGTTAAAAAAATAATTTTCTAATGAGAAGCAGCATTGCCCAGATATTCGTAAAAACTCAAGATTTGCCTACAAACAAAATATGTACTAACTTCTTAATTAAATGAATTTTTGGATAAATGGAAACATCTATCCCAAGGTTTAAAGACTTCTAACCAATACATCACTAAATTTTAGTATTATGTGCTCTAATATCGCGTCTAAGAGCTAGATCAAGTAGCATTATTTTGTTATTGAGTTAGGTTCAGAGAGACTATTCATTTGAGTTATACTTGAGAAATACTAATAGTTTAGAAAAGGCATATAAAGTGGCAAATTGTTTAGAATATCATTTACTTGTAAGAGTTATATTCCTTTGTTCACTTCCAACCTTAAAATGCATACCACTAATTCCACTATTTCTACTACTTCTACTCTATAAATAAACTGTGTCCCTCCATCAATAATATCATCACATTGAACGCAACCATCAGAAAAACCATCTACCACGTCTATAGTAGAGCATTATTATTCTCATATGAAAGGGCTTGTCATTACCTGGTGTCCTAAGAGAGCCCTACACATAAACATAAAAGAATTAACGGAAAAGACATTAAAGTTAAGGAAGACAAGGATATATAGCTTGATAAGGATAATGATGCAGAATTAGAAGCACTAGACTAAAGGATTTAATATATTGCAACACTTATAACCATTATGGGATGTATTTTGATTGAAGTGGGGAAAATTAAAGATTGGTGATAAACTAAAATTTTTGTATCTTCAATAGAATTAAAGACCAACATAGTGTGATCATTATAGATAATAATAGTTCTATCATTGTCATATTAGAGAATGTTACCAAGAAGATAGGTTTAACATTCATAAACCATCTCCAGCATACATAGGTGCATCAATCCTCTCAAGTTTGGTGAATATTTTAAGAAATTATGGTGTTATAATATCCCAATATAAGAGGCCTTATTTTAGAATGACCTTGGTTATTCGATGAAGATGCTACCTTAAATGGAAGAGAAAATACTTGTACTTTTGGATAAGAAGGAGAAAAGATCATACAATACCCTTTACTTCCCACAAAATGAATTTCTGACGCAAATGCTCCAAAAGAAAGATTAAGAAAAAAAAATTAGTTTGTCATTTCTCTAGTTGAGATTATGAGGGATATAGCTAATGCTGAATTTATCTAATTTCTAACAATTAAGGAAGCTTTAACCAGAATAATGGTCCCATCGCCCATAGTAAAATTCTTGTTAAAAGAATTTGTGATGGTGTTTCCTGATGACTTCATAAACACACTTCAATTATTAAAAGATACTCAACAAGCTATTTATCTAGTTCATGACACTCTATCTCCACATTCAAAAGGAATTTATTATGAAAAATATTAAATCATATGCTATCATCACTTTGTTTGCTTCAAAAAATGATGAAACTTGGTACATATGCATAGTTAGTCATGCCATTAACATAATAATGATTAAGTATTGGTTTCCAATTCCTATGCTAGACGATTCGTTAATTTAACTAGTTGGAGCCACCATATTTTTTAAAAAAGATCTCAAAAGTGGATGTCGTTATGTGAGAATTGGCCTAGTGTCAAATGCATGAAGTATATTTATGAAACTTATAACATATGTTTTGTTTCCTTATATAGGTCATTTAATAGTTATGAATTTTGATTATGTATTAGTTTATAATCATAACACATTTGAATTGTTATGACATATCTAATTGGTAAGCACAGTATTACATGAACATAATTTTTTTATTGGTCAGAAGAAGTATTAATTTTTGTGGAGAAATGTCACTCTAAGGTTTTATAGCTTCAAAAGAAGGATTAATTACTAATCCTAAAAAGATAAAATTCATTTTTGATTGGAGCCAACTTGAACTAATGTATATTAAGTTCATAGATTTCATCGTCTGCCTACATTTGATAGAAGGTACATTTGAGGATGATGCATGATTGTAACCTCAATTATAGATTACTTTACAAAGAGTGAGTTTAACTTATGAGAAATGGTAGAAGTACATTTACTAAATTAAAGGTAGCCATGATGCAAGCACGAGTCTTTAGATTACTTGACTTTTCAACCTTCTTTGAAGTCCTTTGTGTTTGAGGAGTAGGCATTAGTAGAGTCCTAAGTAAAAGTGATCCTTCTATCACATTCATTAGTGAAAAGTTAAATGAAAAAGAAAGAAATACTCCTATGAAAAAGTACATGACGTGATAATCGAATAATTAAGATATTTGAGACACCAACTATTGTCCAAAGAAATTGTTTTTATTTTTGTAATAAAGCACTTTAAGTCAAGAATATTCTTCAACTGATGGGATAATTACATTCTTTATTTTTGTTAGAAATGAATTTAAGTAATTAACACCCTAAATGAAGTGAATACTTACAAGAATTCACTTTTGTTTTAAAACATAAGCAAAAAGTGGAGAATAAAGTTGCAAATATATTAGATAATGATAGATGCATCGTTGTCATATCATAGAATACTATGAAAAAGATAAGGTTAGCATACACAGACCATCTCCACCCTCAGTAATATCTTGAATCAACTAAACATCAATTTTTACAAACACAAAGGTATTGCATTCCTTTAATGTTTGGTCAATATTTAAAGAAATAATGGTGTGATGTTATCCCAATGTAAGTCAGTGGCCTTATTAAATAAAGACCTTGGTTATTTGATTAAGATGCTACCTTAAATGAAAGAGCCAGTACCAATACTTTTGGATAAGCAATGATCATGTTATGCCCTTCAATTCCCTCAAGTAGAATTTTTATCCAAAATACTTCAAAAGAAAAATAAAGGAAAAGAAAAGTAAGTTTCTAATTTCACTATTTGAGATTGTGAGGAATTTAACCAGTAGTGAAGTTATCTAATTTTTTATAATTAGAAAAACTATTACTAATATAACCACCCCACCATCTATATTCAAACCCTCATTAAAGTAATTTGTGAAGGTTTTTCTTGATGATATGTTAAACACTCTAGTTATTAAGAGATATTCAATATATTATTGATCTATTTTTGACACTTGACTTCCACATGCTATATTACTAATTAAACCTATTGGCTCATGTAAAACTTAGTTGAAAAGTACATGAGCTCATTGAAAATGGATTTAATCTGAAAAGTATTAGAGTATGTGTTGTCCTCATTTTGTTTTCTCCCAAAAATGATGAAGCTTAATGCATGTACAAAAATAGTCATGCCATTAACAAAAAATGATTAAGTATTGGTTTCCCTGTCCTTTGCTCATTGAATGTTTACATCAAATAGTAGGAATGACCATTTTTTCTAAAATAGATCTCAAAAGTGGATATTATTATTCTTGAATCTTCTTAGCGATGAATATAAGATTGCGATTAAATGAAAACATGGACTATATGAATGGTTAATTCTGTCATTCATATTGTCAAATGAACCAAGTACATTTATGAATTTTATGACTCAGGTTTTGTACCCTTATCTAGGTCATTTAATAGTTATCTATTTTTATTATATATTAGTTTATAACCATAACACATTTGAATAATTAGGACATCTTAGATAGGTTTGCACTACATTTTTTGAACAATATTTATTTGCTAATCATAAGAAGTATTCACTTTTATGAAAAGAGCATCATTCAATGGTTTTATAATTCCAAAAGGAGGATTTATTATGATCTTAAAAAGATAAAATCCAATTCTGAATGGCCAACTACAAATAATTTAAATTAAGTTTATGGCTTTTAATGCTCAACCACTTTTTTTAATGGACTAGTGAGTAGTTAGCTTGATTGTAGCCTTAATTATAAATTTTATTAAAAGGAGTGGGCTTAACTTGGGAAAAGTGGTAAGAGTACTTTGTTAAATTAAAAGAAGCCATGACTCAAGCACTAGTCCATTTATTACTCGACTTTTCAACGCCTTTGAAGACTCTTGTGCTTAACGAGTTTGTGTTAGTGGAGTCTTGAGTAAAAGTAGTCCTCTTATTACATTCATTAGTGAAAACTTAAATGAAAAAGTAAGAAATACTCTTGCAAAAAATAACATTATGTTGTAGTTTAATCATTATGATATTAGAGACATCATCTACTATTCTAATAATTCGATCTTTATTTTTGTCATGAAGCACATTGACTTAAGAATATTCAACCTATTATATACTTTATTTTGGCCAACTAAATTGAAGTCAAAAGCATGATAAATTACTTGAATATTTATAAGAATTCACTTTTCGTTTAAAACATAAGCCAGGAATGAAGAATAAATTACTAAATGCATTAAGTCACCAAATTTGTTTATTTTCAACAATGACTATATGTGCTCCTCAATTTCAACATGTCAACAATTTATGTAGTGTTTGTTAGGACCTCGGTCATATCTATCAAGAAGTAAATATTTTTTTCTTATAAGTTTTTCAGTGCTTATTATTTGAAAAATTATTTTTTGTTTTGTGGATCATAACATTGCATACCTTACACATCTTTTAAGGATTTCCTTATCTAGCAAATACATACTCAAAGTCTAACTAGGAATTTTAACTGAGGGAAAACCATAAGAGATTTGACTAATGTATCATATTGTCCAAGATTACACAAACAAGCTACTTCTACAACTTCCAATCTAGAATTTGTCTTAATTGAATTATGTAATTAAGGCCAAAGTGCATATACACCATTACCTATTTGATAATGACTCTGAGAATATATAATTACAGACTTTGTATTATGATTACACAAAACTATTAGAAGGAATGATTCTGTATTAGTAGCTTTTCATAGATTTTTTGAAATGGCCTCATTTAATAAATTACCATAAGATATTTGTTGTCTCACATATTATAAAGATATTTCTTCCTAAAGTTGTGAAACTATACGGCTTACCTTGGACAATTATTTATATTATGGTATCAGATTTATTTACTATTTACGCTAGGTTTGCTTAAAAAATTAAAATAATTTGTTTTAGAATTCTCCTCAACATATATTATCATCACATGGACATTTTATTGAGAAAATTAATTTAAATAATGAGGTATATTATTGACATGTATATGCTTATAGGAAATTTAGAGAATGTCTTGAGGGTGATTGTGCAATCATCTATGTGAGTTCTACAATATTCTCATTATGAACTCTTAGAAAATTAAATGCCCATAATGTTGGATCATTAAGAATTATAAAAATGATTTGGCCTTAGCATGTATGATTTGGATTTAATTAAAGATCATGAAAGTGACACAATCTTTAATATTTAGGATATTGTTCCTTATAGAGAACTATGTTTACGACCTAGTTAGCCCTTTAAGCCTTTAGCATTATAGCCTAAGTAAACCTATCCAGCCAATACATTTATTCGCATCTAACGACCACATAATAAAGATGATAAAATTGTAGATAATCAATTAGTTTTAAATAGAATCAAGAATAGTTAAACATTTTGGTACAATAGTGTTGCTATCCCACATTCAATGACACTTGGATTACTGGGTAGGAACTTCATTACATAAACATAGAGATGTTAAAGAAGTATCAAATACTTCAACATAGCTTCATGGAGTTGAGCACTTTCCCATTTAGGGACAATGATGTAGTAGCATCTTATATGTAGAGGTTCAACTTCGAGGTATACGACTCTTATTCAGACTTAAAATAGTGTCAAGATTTTGACCTCTACTTCTAATTAATGCTTAATATTTTTATCATTAGGGGGTTAATAATAAATGATCATTGTTTGTTGAATATTTTAGTTTCTTTTTGTTAATTTCTATAGTTTTTTATATATACACATTGCTTTTAGTAATTTGAAAATCAATTTATAGCTTTAAATTTAGTGTAAGACATCCCTACAAATATCTCATAACTTTGTTGATGTAAGTTCTTTTTGAAAATATATTTAAAAAGGCTTAAAATTTAGTTTTAGACTATTTTTCATTACCATCCATCATAGTCTACGACCATTATCACCAGTATTAGCATCCATTGCCCTTACCCCTGCCAACACACATGGCCATTTCAACCTTGTTTTAAGTATTACAATTTGAATGAAGTAACAAAGTGTTATCTTTAATCTTGATTAGGAACATTATGTCATATACAACCAATCTAATAGTGTATTTCTAGAGGTGCATTAGGAGTGATAGATCTAGCCTTCACGAATGCATCAAATCATCAAGAAAATTTTTAATCAATTTATTTCAAATTTTGTGAAAATTAATATCTATGTCCAACTTTCTTATTTTTCCAAGTCAATGAGTGATTTTATTATTTGGCATTATAAGAACTTCACTTATATGTTTGCCTTACCACTTCACCACTAATGGGAATATTCCTGGTATGGATTCTTAAAACAACTTTTTTTAAAGTTTGTCAGCTACTATGTTAAAAATTAGTGCAAGTCTTTGGCCTTTATTAAACATTTTACTTGCCCAACATTCATAATATTCAAAATTCTAAGCCTATAACACCATTCAATAAGCCTTTACTTGAATATATTTCTTGACCTTTAGCACTTCTCAATTATCTATGAGCTCAAAAATTACTTTATACTGAGGTCGTAGATTGAGCCTTACAAATATCTAATTGTAATAGTTGTGTTCAAGCCCAAAAATATCTCGAGGGGATCATGCCTCAATTCCAAAGATATGATAGACAAAATGATGGCTTCTTCACTGGCTATGACAAAGGAGTGGAAGGTTTTTGTAAGATAAGCACAATTCAATTGGTTGTAGATGTTCAATAATTTGGTGAGAGCCAAAACATATAAAAGAATTTTATACTGCTTCATTTTACATTATTCTTACAAATTTATTAGTATAGTTTGTGTTAAATTATTGAGTGCAATTGAAAAAAACCTTGGTCTTTAATGTGTGAATTTTGAAAACTTTTCATAAAATTATTTCACTCGCCCCTCATTGACTATTATATGTATTAATAAGTGTTATTTATATCTATTAAGATAGCCTTATGCTATTATGGACAATCTATTTTGTAATATTTACTCACATTTAGATTTAGCAACATCAAAATGTTGATATCTTTTGCACCATGTGCACTAGAGGCTAAATATCATTTTGACTACGACAATCTATTTAAGTATCTTTTTTTTGTGATTTTATGGTATATCTAGTGAGTTATTTTTTATTTAGCAAACTAGAAAGTTATAAGTGATTATTCCAATACTATCATGTCAAGTGATACTTGAATACAACTTACAAAAGAGATGTCAATGACATAAAATAAGCTCCAGCATGTGGAAGACTTTTGAGAACCCAAAACACAACATAACTTTTTGTTGAAGGCATTATTTGTGTTAGTGAGCACTTATGTAATGGATAAATTATTTTTTATTGGAAAATTATCATGAACTACACTGCACCTTATTTCAAGGATGCACTTACAATTCATTATAAGTGTTAATTGAATCGAATATAAACTTATTACCTTTCTTGAGGTCAAAAATTTAAATTATAGGAATAGTAAAAAGCCTTTAGCTAAAAATCCTAGTAAAAACTTATAATTTTGTATATACAAACATTAAACTTCAAGTGAAAAAAATTATTCTTATTTGTAAATACATTTAATCTTAAAAAATTCAAGATTTTGTTAAGAAACTATCTTTGAAATGGAATAAGTACATCATGAATTTTTATTTCTAAAAGAATCTCAATTGGATTGCCCATTTGATAATCTAATTAACAACCTAAACTAGTGTATAATGGGCAATGAACCACTTAGTTAGATTAGTATCAATCACAAAGTCAATTGCAAGATGTAGATTTGTTAAAGGTCCATTAAAAAAATTGATTAATCATGTGATCTTCAATCTAATGCACTATAAATCGTTCAAAGTTTACATCCACTAGAAAGAAAATAGTTAATAAAAAACTTGACTTTTTATTTGATGGCCATCAAACCATTTCATTGGAATTCTAAGTTCAATATGATGACATTTTTTAACATAAGTCAAATAATTTAATGAATGCGAATTAAAATTGAGGTAAAACAAGGTTTTTATCAAAAGCTACCTGGAAAATAAAAAGTATAATTAGTTGAACTTAGAAAATAAAAGTTAAATGGAGTAAATTACCTAATAAGTTTATTGAACTTGCAAAGATGTATAATGTTCAGCTTAGCAATTAGTTTATAAATTATCACATTGTGCTCAAACAATTTAGTAAACATTAAGAAAATAGAAGGATAACAATTTCATTCTAAGACTAAAATAATATACACACTACAACAATAAATACTACTTTTGTGCAAAAGAAATTGTATGTATTTTAAAACTCAACTTGGACTTTTTATTTCAATTGCTAAATTTTAAAAAGGATAGGATGCTTTTAACAGCCTTTTACGTTCTTGTTCTAGACTTTAGTAATACTTCACTCTTAATATATTTTTGTTTTACAAAAGATTAGATGTGTATTTTGAAAGATCTTAAATGTGCTGTAACACAACATTCTCCATAAAATAATTTAAAAATATTTATTGGTAATAGTGATTCTGTCATTTTGTTAAGACTAATTATTTTATATCTCAAAAAAGGATACATAGAATTTTATTTTTTCTTTCCTTTTTTTAGAATTATATTTCTTTTGCTCTTGATTTCCTTACATTGATTAAGAGAAAGGAAGTCCCACTCTAGTGCTTTGTTTGACTAAATAAAAAGTAATGAGGGTTGATTTCTTGTTAGAGAAAGATAATAAGGGTAATATTGGGGTTTATGAAAAATGTAGAAAGGGTTTTAGGCTTTAACCAATATAAATAGCAATTGCAAAACTTTCTCCACTTATGAAGAAGCAATCAGGCACTGATAGGCTTATACTTGGTAACTTAAGGATCAATAAAGGGCATAGTATTGTTGGAAAAACCATGTCATAATTGGTCAGCACTTCTCTTTACAACATATTTATCTTACTTATTTCTTGAATCTTCATTTGCTTTAGTCATTCCATGTAATGTTTGGTGTTCTATTGCCATGCTCTACAAAAGTATTTCAAAATCTAATAATTCAAAATTCAACCCCATCTTGGGTTTTGCTATATGACATCTAGTGATTTGATTCCAAACCTTACAAAAGGTATGATGATAACATTAAACTAACGGTTGGTGTCAAAGAATCCCATGGGGCTTCATGGTTAATCAAAAGTAGGCATTGTATTAATGCTTATCTTATAAAAGCTAACAGCTTGCAAATGCACATCAATATAATTCATAAGAATCTTTTTTGCATGGAATAAGATGAAAATTGTAGTTAAATGTTTGTATCAAGATTAGATAAGTTTTTATAGGAAAACACTAAAATGATGAATTATATTATTAAATGTCCTGATTCTTTGATTGCATATGATACTTCTTAATCATGTCATTATTATTCATCTTAGCAGTTGCAAAGTTATTTATATAATAACTAATCCATTTGAACAATAACAACAATTTTGTTATACAAAAAATTCATTTTGAGATGAGGCCATACTTATCATAGCATTATTTGACTTGACATATGCATCACTTGCATAGTACAGGTCAAAAAGCATTAATATGTTGTAGTACAAACACATCAAACATTAAGCATCATCTTGTCGATTTTGACACTTGTTTTAATTGACTAACATTAAGTTGAAATGATAGTGTACTTTTAAACAAAAGGTTAAGCCTAATGCAAACATTTGTTTTCATAATGTTATGAAATATACATGATTGGTAAGACACAAAATACTTAGTATCAAACATAAACTTTCATGGCTTTGGATACTTTGATATGATTTGCATGTAGTCATTCATGTAGGAAATGGTTATGGTAGTGAGTAGTATTACTTAACAATGCAATGTACAATGCCAACTTACATATGAGATATGTGATGTGTGATCTCATTGGTGAGTGGAATTGGTGTGCTAAATACTCTTCTAGATATAGCTTTCTATATGGTATATCAATGTCATGTACAATAAGTTTTTTGTGATGTTAAGATATGCATATGTTGTGCAAACAATATGTTTAGAATATGAAATCTTTGAAGACTTTTATGTATTATCAGGGAAAAGAAATTTTTACTTAATTGTCACACATCCATTTGGATGAAATTATGAGTATTACAATTCCTATAAATAGGCCTCATTTTTCTCCCACATTGTGGTTAAGAAAAGTATGATGGATTTAATTAAATGGGTGGTCTTTCATGGGTCATAAATTGAAATATCATTTTTGGATAATGTTCAAGTGCATTCGTCCACTACTATAACGTAGCACTTTAATACAATCAAAATCATAAAAAAACTAATGATTTTCTTTTGTAACTTTTAATCTCAAACTTTTGTGATATTTATTGCATACCCATGTAATTAAATTAAGGTTAATGTTTTCCCAATTTCATTATAACGACATTCTTTAAAAAACCCTTGGCACTTTTTTTGAGGAAGGAAAGATCCTAACTAAGAACTTTTTAATGAGTAGAAGACTTGCAACACTATATATACGTGTTATAGTGCAACAACATTTTGTTCAAAAGTGAGGCCTTTTGTCAGTAGAAATTGGAGGCTTGGAGTAAAGTGTGTTATTGAGGTTAATACTACTTGAATTCTTTTTGTTACAAGATAGGCAACACATTTTTTTGATAAAAGTTTGCTGATCTAAAGCCTTCTTGCTCTACTAAAGTTAAGTGAAGGATTGATTATATAGTCTAGTTTATAAAATTTTATGGGTTGGATGTTCAATATGGTGCAAAGGTTGAATATGTTAAAACTTTTAAGCGATTTACTTTCTTTCACCTTTCTTCATATTTTCTTTTTGAAAGCCAAATTGCTAAAAGTTAAGTTTAAGAAAGGCTTTGGATTATAAAAAAATTTGATTAATCCCGATTCTCCTCTTTTGGTTGCACAAAATGGTGAGCAAGTCCTACCAAGTAACTTGTTCCATTGATTGGAGAAGTTCTCTATTCCATAGACCTAACGTCATACAACGGATCCATTATAGGAACATAATATATTTTGTTTTTAAATTTGCAAAATCCCATTAGGGAGCATGCTCAATTTCCCACCAATGTTCATAAGTCAACAATTTTCATTTTTGGCAAACTTTTTTCCAACTATTTTGTAAAAAATGATGATTTAAAATTGTGTAAATTTTTAGAAAAAATCATAACCTTATTATGAATATTTCTTATGAACACAAGGTCTTAACTTTACTCAAAAAGATATAATATTTTTTTGTTATATCATAAGAAACATGCCTTAAAATGTTCATTCAAAACACTTTCTTTCATGCTATGTGTGTGTTAGAAGGGTAGTATGAAAAAAAAGTAAAAGATAATAAGAAGAGAAAGAAGAAGAAGAAAGAGAAGAAAAGCAGGTGGAGGAGGAGCCCCTCAAATACAACGGAGCTTACTCACATAGTTGCTCAAGTTCGAGGTGAATGTTCTTCATGTGATAAGTTAATTCTAATATTTTATTTTATGCTGAATCATGTTCTTCCATCGATGAATTGCATGACAAATTTGAAAAACAAAGGAAGAAATATTTTTTTGTAATGAAATATTGTACATTGCATGAAACAAATTATTTATGATCTTGGAATGAGATATGATTAACTTAAGAAAATATTAATCCTTAACACATGATGATTATTTGAAGATTTGTTTCACTAGTGAGTGACATGCAAAAGAGAATACTGTGACAATGTTTCGATAGAACTTGACTCAATTTTTAATTATTTGATATTAGAAAAAAGCATAGTCAAAAATAAAAAATTTTGAATTGAAAAATAAAAAAATTTTCTATTGTTTATTGTTTTTGAATTCTATTATTTGAAAAAGAAAATATTTTAGTTTATACATCACATATGTATATGAATGCATCATCACAAACGTTTCTTAACATTGAAACTAAGAAATTTTACACATGAAAATGCCTTATCATCAAGGACCAACAATGATGAATAAATAAGCTCACAAAGTCAGAATTTTAAATTTTTACTTGTTATGTCTTGTCTTATACTTTTTGTGTTCATAAAATTATTATCAACACTTATGTTATTATAAAATTATTATTTGAAAATTTTAAAATATAATTTATTTTTTTAATTTTGTTGACATAATATTTTTCTCATGACACAACTAAACATATATTTGAGCACTACAAAAAGTATAATATTTCCTAATTTTTATGTTTTATGTTTTCCTTATATATATTTTAATTTTAATATAATTTTTTTTTTTAATTTTGTTGGATTAGAATTGAGTGGTTTTATTTATTTTTTAGATATTTTATTCATGTTTTGGTCTTGTGAATGAAACTTTTTTTTAGATTTCTAGCATGATAATATTTTGCCTTGAACTTGCAAGTACAATATGATAATGTGATTTTTAGAATTTGGATGCACTTATGGTTTTTTTTAAACTTAAGTTTGATATTTTAAGATCATTTGAGTGTTAAGTTAAAGAAAAATGTTATCTGTGTGTGTGTACATGTGCGTGCATACTATCTATGTATATTAAATCTTTTTTATTAAAAAAAGTAGTTATAAAATGGTCAATGTTGTTATCCTAATAACCCAGTGGAGGATCAAATAGATTTTGATGATAATAACAAAATTATGTGAGATTTTAACGTAACCAACAAGCTTGAATATATTTTGTCTAAATAATTGATGAAAAGGACCTTTAAAGAGGCGTTAAGAACTTCTAAAAGTATGATTTTGTGTTATTGACCTTTAAAGAATAAGAGTAGTAAATATCAAATTCTTTGAGTGGTAGGCCTCAAAGAGATATATTTTAAGTTAAATTTTAAGTATTTTTAATTTTTTTAGAATATAAGCTTAATTTAAATAATCTATGCAAGCTATAAAAAATAAATTAAAAGTTAATTAAATCAACTTAAAAATTAAATATTTTAGTTTTTAATATACTTAAAATCATACCATGTTCATCTTAAGAATCACTTTTCTTAACTTTCACAAATTTTTTCCATAATAACTAATTAAATTTAAAAAATTAAAAAAACTATTTCGACTCAAATTAACAATCCCAAACCTATGTAACAATATTTAGGTATAGAGCATTAATGTTGAACCCATTTCCTACAATAATTGAATCGAGGCATCATTCCTAAACATAGATGGAATTATCTTGAATCAAGGAACTACTCTCTACATTCATAGATCAATTAATCATGTTATTAGAAGTGTTGTGACTATGTCTTGAATAAACTTTTTGGTAGTAACCTTGAAATCAAAGTACTTCTAAAGCCAAAAAAGTCTCTTAACAGAAGAAGAAATAATAACAAATAAATCATGTAGGAATTAAGTTAATGCTTTTTCCTCATAGCTAAATTCTAAATTACAATATTGATGTGAATTTTCTATTCATTTAATTCTACAATCAAATGATCATTGCCACAATTACCTTTTTTAAGTGATAATTCTACTAACTATCTAATTGCTCCATTAAATGATCACTTGGTCTGCATTTATTCCATAAGTAAAATTAAAACTACTCATTAGATCATAATTCAATTTTAATAATTCATATGAAATCCAAATAACTAAACTACTCAAGCTTATTTCTAACTTACCATTTGTGTAATTTTCCAAATTAAGCATTGCAAGATTTCTTTAATCACGTAGCTCTTGTGCAATGACTACTTTAACCAATATTTACTAGTTGTTATAATTTTTGAAAATAATATTAAGTTTTAATTAAAAAATTATCTATAAATTAAAATATTAAATTTTAGTTTGGTAAATACTTTTTAATGATTAGAAAATATTTATTAATTGGGTAATTTTTTATCAAAATAAATTGATGAAAATTTTAAAAAATTTTAAAGAAACATTTGAAGTAATGACATTGAAGCCATTAATAGCTAGCGTTCATCATTACCTTCATATATTGTGTACGTCTTCACAAACTCCATATTCTTTCTTGAAAACAAAAAAGATTTTATTTTCTCTTTTTCTTTTTTATTAAATTAAAATACTTGTGCTTTGTTGAGCATTTCTCAAGGGTTGGAATTATTTTGTGCAGATTTGAATGGTCACTTTCCTTTTCTCTTTCTACAAATCTAACTTCATTATGAAGCCATTGTAGCCTATTTTTTTTCTATTTAATTTTCATGCTAGTATAACATGTCCATTTTTTTTTGGTAAAATACCTATGTACATCATTTTTATGCCTTGATTGTTTTGGGAGTGGACATTGATTTTATTTTAAGTTGAATCATCTAAAAAATGCTTAAGTGTAAACTAAAATTTTTGTTGACCTTTTTATTTCCCAATTTCCTTGAAAATTTATGATTAAATAGAGATTAACATATTTCAAAAAAAATTAAAAATTTATAGAAAATTACTTTTAGATATTTTTTTATGCTTATTATAAATGATTTTTTTAGCTTTTATTGAAAATATTTTTGTGAGAAACAAATATTTTGTTTCTCAATAATTCACTCGCTCTCTTTTTCAAACATTCTCGACATGATGCAAGCTGCTTACTTGCTTAAGCGGAATATACAAAACACAAATCTACTATAAGGAGTAAATTAAAAGGAAGGAATTTAATGAAGCATAAGACAACAAGTTGATATTTGAAATGAAGAGTTAATAGCATCGAGGACATGTGATCAAGCTTAAAAAATTAACAAAGTGAAAGAACAATTTTGAGTAAAAATTTCTATTTAATAAAATTTTAAATTAATCATTCATGTAGATTAATTTCATTATTTTAAGCATTCTTGATTTTTTAATTATAAAGAGATGTTTTTTGAAACAAGTTTCAAAAGAACATCACAAACAAACATCAAGCGACAGTAAGGTGATATAATTTTTTAAGTTTTTTGTGATCCAGATGACAGTTCCAACATGATTTTAGGGACATTCTCTTGTAAATAAGCTCCCCTCCCTTATTGGGTACATCTCTTGTGCATTAGCCTCGTTCCCTTCTTTTATCATGAATTTGGGAAAGTTTTTTATCCTCTCCAATCATGATGATGCCAAAGTCTTTTTGAAAGTGTGAAGAAAAGGTCATGTTTGATAATGATGATGTCTCAAAAGGTTATTCCCTTCAAACTCACTTTAATAGGTAACATTTTCAGTTGGATTACCCAACATGGAATTTTAAGAAGTATGAATTCAAAACAATTAGCATCTTTGAATCTATTATGAAGAGATAATGATATGCTCCGAAGATGTTCATTCGAATTGGAAAACATTTGATGTTGGATGTACAATATATAAAAAATTGTAGACTTTGAAATGAGGGTCCTCGAATGTTTCTAACTTTTTAGCTCAATAGTAAACCTTCGTAAGCTGTAGTGCAGATGTCATTGGAGCACCATCCAATTGACTTGGTCAACAAGTAAGCTCTATTCCTAATCATGTTAATACTTAGCAAGTCATTAAAGGTATTGCTATGACAATGAACTTAACAAGGCTCCATGGGGCACAAGTCTGCGTTTTGGTCAATCTTACTAAAAATCTTTTTTTAGATGCTAGAATCTCAAGATAGATTGAGTAGACCATTAGCTTATAGAAAAAAATTAAGTAATGAAAATTTCCCAAATATTATCAAAGTAACTATAGACAAGGATTCTCAACAGTCCAAAGTTAACAAGAAGAAAGTTCTAAACCCTTCTATCTAAGAAATGGAGAAGATGAGAAACTTCCAATTAGTTAAGTAATAAGTGATGTGAAACTTCATAACTTGGCAGCCATCAATGTATAAAATAATATTAGTACCCCACTACATCACAAAACATCAACACATAATAAAAAACTAATTGTACTATTAATCATCAATTCAACGACAGTATGATCAATTTTAATTAGCAATTACAAAGTAAGAGCAAAAAATATCAATATAATTTGAAACTTAGGATGGACAAGGAGATTAAACAACAAGATATTTAATCTCTCAAAAGCTCGAAAAAAGATATTTAGGAAAAAGGAAGGACTCTCAAACATTTTAGGATAGACTTGAATGGCTTTATAGTGGCTAATAGTGGCAAGTCAACAAGAGAAGACATTAAATGGATTGTCAAAAAAGTGATTTGCCAAAAAGGACCAAACGAAGCTTTCAAGAATCTCAAAATGTAGACATTATAGATTGTAATTAATAATTTCTTACTTTTCCACATATGGGGTGTAGTTAGTTCTATAGTAGCTTGATGCCTTAATAAAATGTTTAGATTACACAAATTAAGTTAATTGCCATTATGGAATGCTTTGCAAGTAATAGATAAATGGACATCCTTTCCAACAGACTAAATTTTCACTATTATGAAGAACCATCTCTGATGAAGTATAAGTGTGTTGGTTGTAGTACTTATAATGTTAAAAATTGAAAATTAACAATATTTTCTTCACATCGTGATACATAAATGATGATGTGCTATCCTTTTATGTATGCTAACAACTCCATTAACAGTAGAGTAGATCTTTGGAGGTATTTAAGATTATTGGTGGAGAGGAAATTGTCTTCCATAAATTGAAAGGATAGTCAAATATCTTTGCTAAGGTTCAGAAATATAGAGGCGATTCTTATGGATAGAACCCTAATGAATCGTGATTTTATCAAAGCCTTCATAAAATAGTAGCTCAACATATGAACAAGTTCTTGTTATAAAAATCCCTATTATTGATCATTTCTCTTGCAGCAATTAAATCAAATCTTAGAAAACATTGATTCCAAAGCACTTTGATTGAAAGTATGTAATTAAATCTAATGTAGGCCTTAGTCTATAAGCTGAAGGGAGCTAAAGTTGATCTTAAAGAGTGGAGTAAAACTTAATTTGTTAATATATTTTTTATGATTGAAGAAGAAGAATACCATGTTATAGAAAAGAAAACTAACTTCAAAGAGTTATAGATGAGTTATCATGATTAGAACTAACAAAGTTTAAGATGAACAAACGATGGTTGCTAAAATGGAGGAGATGCATGGAGAAGACATTTAAGAACACTATGTGACACTTTTTGGAATCAATAGAACATTTTAGAATTCCAAAAGGCTCACAAAAATTGCAAAATAAATACCTCAAAATTTAAAAAAAAATTAAAAAAAACTTCTTCAAAACCTACAGAATTAATTATTGTAATTAGTTTCTGAATGGGCACATGCATTTCAAGTAGTAATAATGGAGAAAAGTGAGGTAATAGGCAACAGTCAGTGTGATACGGGCCGATCAGTGTATCTATTTGGGTTCCAATTTTGGAGAGTAGCATCAATAAAAATGCAATGACAATTTGGGTTTGCTTTGGAGTTAATGTGGACAGAAGAGAGTCATCACGAGTTGACTAATCAGTGCTAGTTGTGATGATAACGATTGCTGGCAGAGGTGGATAACAGCAAAAAAAGGCTCAAAACTTAGTTTTTAATCCCTTTTTAAATAAATATTCAAGCCAGTTTACAATAGATGTACTTGTGAGATGATTGAAGGGATGGTCTATATTAAATATAAGATGAAAAATCTCCAAAACATTGCCAATTATTCTTTAAACAACTTAAACTAAACAACAAAAGTAGATAAATTGATGAACTAATAAAAATAAATAGAAATATGCAATAAATAATGGTCTACCAAAATTCATCAACACAATGATAATAATAACAAAGATTAGCGAGAAGTATAATAAGAATTCCTGAAAAGGCTCTATGTCCAATTTGAATTAGTACGTCTCAATGTTGAAACTCTGCATGATGTATAAATTGTGACTGCATCAATTGGATAAGAGTTAAAAGATTGGTACTATATAGCTTAAGAATGGTGATAAGAACACAAATGCCATCCACACAATGTTTAATAATAAGTGAGTGAAGGGTAATATAAAAAGAATTAAAGATCCAAGTGGAAGTTAGGTCTTAGAGAATGATTTTTTTGCAAAATATGTTGTGCATTGCTTGACTTCTCACTATTTCATACTAAGAAAAATGAGAGGTGATTTAATTTATGTTGCTTAGACTCACTATAAAGAAATATGATGCTAATTGAGCTAGTTAATAAGGATAAAATACAAAAAAAATATTTTTTCGATGGATTCTTTATGTGCTTGTAAATTGTATGTGTTTAATATTTTGTTTTACAAGCGTTGTTGAACCATATTTTCGGATGAAATTTATGATTCTATCAATGAATTTCTTATTGATAGCCCATCACAAAAAGAATTTAGTAATGGTAATTTAAGTTTCCTTCTGAAGACTAATTGCAATATATCTTTCGAAGACTTTATGACAATTTGGATGCATAGTTTCTCAAAACTATACTAAATTTTGTGTGGTTAGCCTATAGAGTTTCCTACCAACCATCATTTTAGTGGGGCAATAAGCTTTGGCTAAGGGGAAACCACTAAAAATATCTTACTTGCATAAGAAATCATACTTTCATAAGAGTAACTTCATGATTTAAATGAGAAGACCAAAGCTAATATCTTTATTATCGAGTTAGACTCTAAGAATGTGTTCAATAATATATCGGGAGAGAAACATGTATTAGACACGTTTAAATTTAATAGTTAATTTATTAATCTAGTCATGAGTATCTATGATATAAGCTAGTTGTTTGTCATTACTAACGAGAAAGGAAATAGTTCCATCTAGCTCTCCCATTGGCTAAAGCATGGTAACCCTCTATCCTTATTTCGTCTCCACATTGTAGCTAAAGAACAATGAAAAGGTTTAAACAGTCAACATTTACAGGGCAAAGTGAAGTGCTATTCCACTCCAAGTGGTTGTCAACCCAAGTCCCATTTGAGCTTTTAAGATTACCTTTTACTCTTTTTAAGAGGTAATAATAACTTAATAAAAAATGTCAAGTTATTCTTCTCTAATCTCTAGGTCACATCAAGTTTTTAGATTAATGTACAAAGCATCTTCTTTATTTGATGTACAAACATGAAACACAAGCAGGAGAATATTCACATGGAGCTCCTGCTTCAGAAAAGATACTACTTTCCAAACCCTTAACTCCAAAGCACATTATTTGACGGTAAGAAATAAGAGGTCCACTTGGAACCTAGATTAACAAACCTAGATTAACAAAACGTGCAAAAAGAAATTATTCTAAATGGGAGGTAATACTTTATAGTCATGTCCTGTTGTCAATAACACTTTGTAAATCAAATTAAATATTTTCTTCTCAATAATATTATTAATTTTTTAGAAAGCGTGATAAATTTTTTTCTTTGGGGTAATAGTGATCGAGTAAGCAAGCACCATTTGGTTTGTCAGAACAAGATTAACATTTGCTCTGAATGGTATGGATTACTAGTCAAGAATTTGAAGGATATTATTGATGTATATAATGTAAAGCTTTTTTAATAGTTTATGCCACAAACATTATCTAGTATACATACGTGAGATGTAAATTCTTTTATAGAAAATGTTGTGGTGCATGTTCAAAGATTTGGAGTCAAATATAAAGAATCATCTCACTATTTTTCTTTTGCAATACTTAGAACAAAAAAGATAAGGATGGAAACAATTATTGGACCCTCACAAAGGATGGTAAAGTCACTATCAATTGATGATGTGATAAGCTTAGAGTTAATTAATTTCCTTATTCATGAGTCACAAAAAGATTTGTAATGAATATCAACCTTCCAAAATATCTCTATTAATGTGGTGGCTCTTGAGTATCTAATTACCTTTTGTTCATAGCTTGAGGAAGTTGAATTTCAATTTATAGACAAATGAATTCTTTGTGCTTATAGTGACTGTCAAATAAATCTTATGAAACCGCTTCTTAATGAATCTCATCATTAAATAAACCCAACATTTTGATTCACAAAATACTTCTACAAGGATGGAATGGTAGTCACACAAATGAAATAGGTATTCATAAATTATTGTTCTACCATCTCTCATATGTTGTAATATCAACAAGGAAAAAATTCAAAACAATTCAATGAGCAAATATTCCCTATGATTTTCTTGATAAAGTTAAACATAATACTTACGAATTTTAAAATGTTTCTTAATTATGTAAAGAAGTTCAATAGATCCTCAAATGATAAACTATACATTGCTTCCTTAATTTTTTTGAGACTAATTGACTAATAGAAAAAGTGGTTCAATGGACTCCGCTAATAGTGAATTTCGAAATATTAAATTCTAGTGGACTGACTAGAAATAACCATGGCCTTATAGGTTGTGTTTGTCTGAATGGAGACTACTTGGTAGAGCTATTAAAGCATTCTCAATTTACAAAGAATCTAAAAAATACATATGTTGGAAGAATTGAAATATAATTTTGTTTAAATTTATGTGATAATTTGGAGTTATAGAAACATCATTATAGAATCAAACAATTAATCAATCCTTATAATGATTAAAAAAAAGAATTGGAATCCTCTGTTGTTTCTTAATCTGAATAAATAGAATGAATCAATTTCTTTGCAAAGTAGCTAAATTATAACACATACTCAGGGAAGGGAATTTAGTAACAAATTAGTAGGCTTGAAAACCTAGTAACTATACTCATTTGATGTTCTAAATTCACAATTAATTCCTAAAGTTTGCTAAGCTTGACAAAGAGAGGTGTTCATACATTATGTAGTGATCATAAGAAAAGTCATCAAACTAATTCCTCCATAATGAAAATTATAGAATGCATTCACATGATCATTATGGCTTACTTGAATTTTTTTTTATGGAAATTACAAAACATTTGGGGCTAAAAATAAAGAACTAAAATCTCAGAAAACCACTAGATTTTATCATATATCTTACATTTTAGCTTAAGAAATAAATTTTGATAAACTACTTTGGTCGACATAGCTGATGTCAAGCTAATTATATTATAAGAAAAAGGAATGAACCTATTTGGTGTGGCTCATTTCTTAGTAGGGAAATCAATGACCATATAATCTCTCAATTTTGACAATTGATAACTACTCTTATATCTAAGGTCATGAATTTTTTTGTATAAAAGAGAATACCAATCCAACCCATTCCAACATATTCTAATAAAACTTGAATATGATTATAACAAAGATACAAAAGAAAGGTTAAAAAAATTTTGACTACATTCACTAAAGTAAGTTGATTACATAATATATTAATATTCCAATAATTTTTTGTAGTATTAATACAATAGAAAATTTGTGAATTAACAAGATACATATCAAATTTATTTTTCTTTTACGGAACAAGATATGCAAAAAATGAGAAAAAAGAAGTCTCTTTCTCAACAATTTCTTTCTCATTTAATTTAATAGCTAATGTAATTATTCATCAATTTTTAATTACAAAACATGTTTGTACATCCTCATCATCTAGTACTACTTAATTCACTAGCCATTACATTCTCCAAAATCAACCTTATGTAAAGACTTGTTCAATGGCACCAGTTTAGAATGTGGACTTAATTAAATAATACATCAGACTTTTTATTTATTTGGAATCATTAGAGGCTTTCTTTGGATTCTTTAAACATTTATCATGACTTTTAATTGTACTAATGTGTTTATTAATGACTAAACAAATACGATGATAATTATCGACTATTTGAACATGTATGGTTACAAAGTTCATCACAGTATTGAATTATGTCTTACTTTGTAATAAGTACAATCATAGGTCAGTAGGCTACCCAGCATAGATCTTTCATATTGCTCCAAAACATTTCAATAATGTATCATACTCAGTTTGGATTACTTTAATAGGATAAAAGTTCCTTGCATGTGCATTATGATTCCTTAATCAACCTATTATAAAATTTCACATCAAGATTACCATATTCTATAGACATTTCTTCAGGCTAATGATTTAGATCTATCTCAGTTTGAATTCAAATTATGTCATTTATAAGTTGTGATGAATTTTGAAATTTTCAAAAAGTACTTAAGGATTCTAAAATATGTTCCACATTTTGGCAGTAATATCCTTTCATACCCTTGCCTAACAAATTATCATTATAGCTTTAAGATATCTATAACTATTGATACTTCTGATATTGTAAGTAATTTAATTTTAATAAAATAATAAAGTACTACCATTGAACAAGTTTAATATATGCATGTTGTGTGTATTCAATATAACGACATGATTTTAAAGATATCCTAAGAAGGAGAGTTAAAGGCTTAAAAAAGGGAGATCCCAAAATATTATCCAGTATTCACAGGAGCATCAAATCTCTAATAAAGCTGTTAATCATTTAATTTCAACTTTTCGAAAATTACTCATCTAATCCAAATTTGTAGTCTATCATAGTGAACATGTGATTTTCTCTTTTAGCATTCTAAAACCTCCGCTTGCGGACCTTAATGCCTCACCGCTAACTTAAGTATTCTAGATGTTTGTCAATAAACCAACTTTTTCTTTAGTTTAACATCCCTTATATTAATGATCAATGCATGTCATAAGCTTTTGGGAAAGTTTTTGCTTGTTTAGAGATACTAAGATTTTCGATTGTAAACATCTAGCACCTTTAGGTAGGCCTTTATAAAGACATGTTCCATTAACATAGGAAATTTCAAATTATCGATGACAAAAAAATAGTTTTTAGCATATCATTTTATATTAAGTTGGTATTAAAAATTATATGAGCTTTTTATAATTTCTAATTTATCATTAAAGCAACAACTTTTAATTTTAAATAATATTTGTAATAACTAGATTTTATTACGAATTATATAAAATAACAATATAAAATAAACAAACAAACCTTATATTGAAGTCTAATGCTACAACATTAATTTATTTTTATGTTCTTTTGCAATTAGATTTCATGATTTGTTAAATTTTCTTTATCTTTATGATCTTGAAATGATATATGCTTGACACTTGATGATTATTTAAAACTTCTTTCACTAGCAAAATGCATGCAAAAAATTATTATGAAATTGTTCCCTTAAAACTTGATTCAATTTTGAATTATTTGATATTAGAAAAAAGGATGCTCAAAAATAAAAATTTTTATTTGAATAATAGAAATTTTTTTTATTGTTTGATTTTTATGAATTCATTTGTTTGAACAAAATATTTTAGTTTATACATCATATTTGTATATGCTTGCATCATCACAAACTCTTTTTAACATTGATATTGAGAAATTTTATACATGAAAATGCCTTTTCACTATGGACAAATTTGTATGCTTTACATATGTAATATCAAAGGTAAAACAAAATTATTGTTATTGGCAAAATTAAATTTTATTACACTACTCTTTGAGGAAAATTATTTGTTCAATTCCATATAAACACGAATTCATAGATGACATTGTTTTTTATGTGAACTTAAAGCACTTCACACTCACCACACATTACTAAGTCAAACAAATATAATGTTTTTTGGAGTCATAAATACAAAGCTTTAAGAAATCATGTAGGTCTCCCAATATTATAATCTTTTATAGAAGGTAAAATTAATTTTGTTTGATTCAAAATTAGATACGCAATTTCTCATTAAGATTTTCATCTTGAACTATTTGATTTGGGAACTATTCTATGTGAGTGGATAATATTATCTCATCATGGTCCTTAACATTAAATGATAATTGTAACACCTTTTATTCATATAAGTACAATTTGAATATTTAATCACAAAAATTAGTTAGAAGTTAAAAATTTTAGTGAAAGTACGTTCATAATGATTAGCTTCAAGAATTGATAATGTACCAAACATCTAACATCAAGTAATAAACATTTAAACTTAGCAAAACACGATAAGATTTTAAGATCATAATCAATTAGAGTAAGCATTTGTCAGCATAACTCAAAGTCACTTCAAGCTTTATTCAATACTTTCCACTTCTAGTTCTTTCTCTTCTTCATCACATTCTTCTCTATTTCAATTCATTCTAATTCAAAAGGACATGCTGGTTTGATATGTCTTAGTTTGTCACACTCATGGCAAAAGATCTCCTTCGTTCTTCTCACTCTCTTTTTGGACTTTTGTTTTGTATATCTTCTTGTAACACCAAAAAATTTAGAAAAACCTTCCAAAATTATAGCTATGCTATCTTCATTTTTAGTCTCCTCTTCTAATGTATCTTATTCTTTTTTTAAAGCTATTATTTCCTCTTTGTTCAATTTTTTTCTAAATGAAGCATTTCTCTTCTTTTCTCATCTCCATCATTAGCTCGTTAGTCATGAGCTCACCTGCAAAGTCATCCAATGTTATAGTAGAAATGTTTGTAGTAATCTTGAAGGTTGTGGTGAATGATTAATACTCTTTTTCCTAATATTCTAAAGATGTTTTTTAGATGTTCATTCATAGATATAGTCTTTTCCAAACTAACAAGTCCATTAATAATGTTAATGAATCAAATAAACATTTTTTCAATAGGTTTATTAGAAATCACTTTCAATAACTCTTAATCATGTCATCATATCAATTTTAATTTCTTAAACAAAAAGATGTTCCCTTTTATGTTATCATTAACTTGTGGCAAATTTCGAATGTAATTTCTAAACTAAATTCTATAAGCCTTAACAACATTCCAAGTACAAAGTAAAATATTTATACCTTTATCATTTAATTAAATTCTATTTTTTTCTTTTATATAATTTTTTTTAATTTTTTTTTTATTTTAAAAAACCCTATGAATTATTTTATGTATGCATTTCCTAACTAACTAACTTCTAGTGAGTGGTAGTCTTAGTATTTAAATAAAGATTATAATGACCAAAAAAAAGTGGTAGCTTACTAGATGAAGCTGTTAAGTCACCTTTGGCTTTGATGAGTCAAGTCCTAAATATTTTGTATTTCATTTTAATAGATTTGTTTAGTGTAAAATAGGTTCACATGTAAGAAAAAGCTATGTACATTTGAAGATGGTGAACTATTGATATTTAAAATACCTTGGAGTGTTTAGTAGTCTTCAAGGGTTAAATATATGTTCATCAAATTTAAAGCGGTTTTTAATTATAGAATATTAGCTTATTGATTTTATGACAGACTCATTTCATTTGAATTTCAAATCATATTGAAGCATTAAATTGTTCAATCATCTCTTAGATTTAGTAAACAAATAAGATTTTCTTAATCCCATATTAATTTTGTTGATTAAATCATATCCTTATTAAAATTCATTTTAGTTTGTTTGCAAAACTTTAATTAAACTAAAACAAGTAATTATGTTAAAATTTTCATTATTTCAATTATAAAAATATTACCACGCCGTAGCTTGTGCCTTGGTGCAATGCTCTTAATTTGGGCTAGCCCTCGAAGGCACTCGCAAGCCTTGGGTCAAGAAACAATCAAAACTAAATTAGTTTGAGGTCGTTCTGGTTGACAATGAATTCCTAAACTAGATGGGGTAAGGCATTGGATCGAGTTGTGTAGCACTCGAACAAAAAATACTAAAGGGCAAGTGGGGATCCAATTCCAATTATGTTTGAATGTTATTCTCGTGTGAATGCTTATATAGTCTAAATATTTTTCCATCCCAACAATATAGGACAAAATCCCTTGTTCCAGTCTGCATCCAAAATCATGATCACTCGGTGGGCTCGCCTCAATTTTATTAATCAGTGATTACTCATTCCATCGATTTTATATGATTTATCCCAACATATTATGACCATAATTTCGTAAAAAATTATTGGTTGTCAAGAACTCCTTTCATCTTATCCTTGAATAGCGTCGCTCTTAATTATCTTATTTGAATTTCATGGTTGGGATCTATTTTAACTTTATCTATGTTGAATCGAAAGATCCAGGTCTCATCCAACATGATTGGATGACCTATGTCAAATCTATCTTGATTGAATTGTCTATAACTCATCTACTTATTTAGTATTAGATTTCATTGTCCATATCACCTTTGATCAGATTCAATGGACTTAGTCCATCATGCCTATTGGCTAATTATTTATCTCTTGTATTAGCTATTTTGAAAGCACTATTTTAACCTATTTGAAAAAGCTTTTTGAGCTATCTGGCTACAACTTTTTAGATAACTTTTCTACACTTTAAAACTATAATAATCAAAAGTTTTTTATAAATACCTAACAAGTGTAAATGGAATAACTAATGAATGTGATTGAATCTTTGAGATTTAAGCTAAACACAAAATATTCTATGGAGATAAATTCTACTAAGAATAACTACGACTTCACCATTCTCAAATTATAAAGTTTTTCTATCTAAATCTTACTCTTTTAAACATTTAAATTCTCATTTCTCCTCTTAAATTTAAGCTCGTTGTGTTTTGTTTCATAATCAACGAGTAAAGGAAGCTATACAAATTTATTGCAATGTTTTTATCTTGCTGTATTTTCTTTTTCTCTTGGATTACGGGAGCCAACATTTGCAAAAGCTCAAGTTTAATTTGATCTCATAAAAAATCAAGTTTGGATTAAGCTCACAAAAATGTGAGTTATAGTTAAACCTACAAAAGCTAATAGGTTGGATGTAGACAAAAAAAAACTTTAAGTTGAAACCTTTTGTTTATTGTGTTTTTCTTGGCCTTGGTTGGGGGTGGATGTAGGTTTAATTTGATGATAACTACTTAAAAATTATGGTGTCTTATTATATTTTTACCTTTATTTTTCTTTCTCATATTAATAATAATATATATATATTTATAATTAAAGTTTTTTATAAATATAATTTTTTTGAGAAATAAATATATTCAAAAATAGTAAAAATTATTTTTAAGTGCACAATTTACCTCCTTCATATGAGATTGACACACTACCTTTCATTTCAAAAGCACATTCACCAAAACTTTTTCAAGTATTAGTTTGAAATATTATTCTCCATGGACAATTTAATCACATTAGAAAGGCACCAAACTATAATACCAATTGGAACTTGGTCTATCAAGTGGGAAGAATTGATGGAAAAAATATTTTGATTCATGAAAAAGTATTTTTTTTTAAAAATTACAATAACAACTTTATGCTGTCTCTTAACCTTAAATAAATCTTTGATAAACTTTTTTGTGTAAATTTTACTTTATTGTAATATATTAATTGTATTTTAAATTTTTAGAAAAGTAAAAAATAACAAAGTTGGAAATAGTAAAAAAAAGTACAATAATCTTTTATGATGCAATTCACATTCAAACATGCAATCTCCCCAAATAAAGGCTATGAAGAAACAAACTAATTTGTATAGGACAATCAAAAAATGATGGTAATCTCAAAAATGAAATAAACTAAATGTGGTATAGAAATCCTTTGATGAAATGAAACTTTTAGAAAAAGAAAAATTATAACAAGACTTTTAATTTTGAAACATATAGTAGTCCTACACATGATGGAATATATAATAAAGCACAGATATATTTTTCTTCTACTTGAATGAAAAAGAAAGTGAATTAGTGCTTGAAGAATGATGGACAATGCAAATGGAAATCATAGTTAACATAAGTTGCTAACGCTTAAATTTTGTATCTTGATTTTTTTATGGTTTTGCCAATTTTTTATATTAAAGAAATCTATCACTTGTAGACATGTTTTATTGACTAAAAGAAGTTACAAGACATGTTAACTAGTCCCTATGAGTAGAATTGCTTGAATTCAATAACTATTTAAAAATAGTTGATAGTAAATAGTGGGTTGGGTGGCTCAAGGGTGCTCTTAAAATTACCATTACAATCCTTCAAGCATCATTAGGATTGTTTGAGTCGAAGATAAATTAAGAGAGTCAGAGCCCCACAATGGATTTTATTCTAGATCATTTTATTAAAAATTGTTTAGGTCATAACAAATGACAACCACTTACCTATTTTTAATGTAGGTGATTAAATCTCAAATTTATGCGATTGAATCAAGGTAAATGATAAATACATGATTGATTTTAATATGGACCATTATGTCATGAAAAAAAGAATAATCAAATTGCAAGATTAAACTGTACACAATTAAGAAAGGAAGGCGAATCTTCAACCATTCGATCCTAAAAATTGCATGACCAAATGACTGAATTTAAGTCTACATTTTTGAAAAGATGATGAATATTTGAATATTTTATCACGATGACTATAATATCAAATAATTGGCTTTGGATCTACATGTTTTCAAAAATAAATGGATTTTAGATCATTTGATCGAACCATAAAATCAAATTGAACACATTTGCCTACAAATTTGTTAAGTGATATATTGAAAATGAATTTGTAAACCTTTGTGCCAAATAAGTATTAAGTGATTGGTTTAAAAGATTTGTCCCAAAGTATTATCTAGAAGATGTGTTTTAGATAGGAAACTACTGCACTATGAGCTCTATACATTTTCTCCAAAATTTGAAGTTAAGCCATTCTTAAGCAATGCCTCCAACACTCATTTACTTATCTTCAATTATGTATTTACCCATGAATCAATTAATTAAGCTCAATAATAGATGAATTTACTTGATGTTGAGAGATTTGAAATACTCAACAAATGAAATGAATAAACATTATAATGATTTTTTATCATCAAAATTTAACATAAGAAGTAATTGTTCAACATCTCTAACATTAGAAACAATAAGAGTTGTCAATAATTAAAATTTGTTACTGAATAATTACATGAATAAATAACATTTAAATATAAGGAATGAATGATGATAAAACTCCATCCAAAATAGTCATCTTAGCTCTCCTGCTCCCTTATATTGTCATACTAAGATCAATTATTATAAGTTTAAGCATTACATAATATTTATGCATACATCTATAGTCAAAGACATCCTCTACCTTGATCTACCTGTCTAAGTTTGTTTTTCACTATCATGAGTCATGCACTTATACTTGGCATGCATCACCTTGTGTAATCATTAGTCACAACAACACTAATAAGCATTATTTATGTCCAACTAATTTTTTTTGTTGTAAGAAGTAATGGTCTTCCATTAATTAATCGTCATATTATTCATTTAATTTTTTGCAGTTAGATTTTAAAATTTTATTGCTTTAAATAAATTAATAATTTGCACCTTTCTATTACAAATTTATTATGGCTACCATGAAAGGAATATTTTTTGTAAATATGATATACAATTAAAGTTTAATATTTTAAGTGTTCTATTATCTTTATTTTTTTGTGTATTTTATTAATTCTGAAATTATTTTGAAATTATCATGAAAGGATTTTTGATATTGTGTTGTGTCAATAATTCAATATTTTCTTTATAATATTTTTGTAATTTTATGTATTTATAATTTTTACAACTATAATACCATTTTGTTTAATTATTTATTTAAATTTATTTCTTTAAAAAATCTTACAACCTTTACTTTATTTTAACTATCTTTTTGTAATATAATTAATTGAAAAACTTATTCTATGTACAACGTATTCAATATTTCCTTTTTGAATTATCAATTTTGTATTTCATTTTTTCTTACATGGCAAATGCCTTGGATTTTCTCATTTAATTATTATATTATATTTTGTACAAAAAATATTTATTATTTTTCTACAATTATTTATGAAACTTATAGTTCTTTGTTGAGTGAATCGTTTGTTAAAATTATTTTTTAAAAAATAAACTTTTTAGTGAACATTCGATAATATTATCATTAAACTAAACAATTATTTCATTGTACATTTTTCTTAATTTTTATCTATCCTAAATAAAAAATTTTGATGTTTCACTATTTTTAAATATTTGTAAGTGCAGTACATTTTTTAAATTAGAAAAGTCTTCAAGAAATTATTGTTTGCCACATTAGATGATTACTTTTAAATCCTATTGTTATAGTTGCTTAGTGCATTAAAGCATTACGAAAATGATATTTAGAGATTTGACTATTTATGGCTATGTTGTCCATATAATTTACTCAGTTAATATCTTTAATTTTACACATTAGTATATCTATCATTATTATTACTAAAATATTATCTTTATAACTTTTTAATTTTAAATTTTTTTAGCTTCAAGCATTATATAAAAAATTTAAAAATTTTTTGTTTTGTAATCATTGTATTTTTTCTGTTTTTTATACTTTCATGTTATTTATCTTTCTTGCCTTTTTTGTGATTTTTAAATTCTTACTATATCATTTAATCAAAATATTAGCATGATATTTAAAAACACTAATTTCTTAAGTTCTATAATAACAATTTTTAACAATTATTTGAAAAGTTTGATGTAAATATTTTGTTAGATTATATTATTTAAAAAAATTTGAATCTATAAAATAAGGTATGAGAACTTTTTTTACATGGTATGAAAATTTTTAAAACTTCAAAAATTCTCTAACATTAATGACTTCCTAAATTTCACAATTTTATTTAAATTAAAGAAATTTGAAGTTTGCTGTCCAAACCAAACATAATTATCAATGTTTATGAACTTATTTTAAAAATTTTGGCTAATAATTAAACAAAAATGAAAACATAAAAATAAAGAAAAATCTTGACATAATATTTCTAACATTAAAAATGGGTATATTATTTGCTAAATATTTCAAGAGTGTATGCTTGGTATAACTTTCCTTTATATAGAATATTTAAAAAACAAATATGCAAAAAATTAAACTTCATTATTAGTAAATAATTAAAAAGTAATAATTAAAAATGTAATTATTTTAGAAAACGTTGAAATATAATTCAAAACATTTAAAATGTGACTATATATTAAAAATTGAAAATAACAAAAATATAATTCTAATGACAAATATCAAGAAAATTAAAATTATTTATCAAATTCCATCCAAAAAAAATCCAGGTGACTATGTTCTATGTTCTAGCAAATATCATAAAACATGCTTTTGGATTTAAGATTAGAAAAATAATTAACAATTCAAAATATTAAAATTATTCAATAAAGTGTGCATTATAATAGAAAAATATTTATATGTGGAAAATATAAAATATTTCAAGATGAAAAAAAAATTGCAACAACAAATAACTTCAGATATTTAAAATATTGAAAATGTTTTTGTTGTGCTAAACAAAACATAAATACTAATAAAAGAAATTATGACAAATAAAAATGAGATAAATGTGGCTATTTCTTCAATGATTAAAAGATAGGAAATAATGGACAATACTATCTTAAATCAAATTTATTAATTTGTCTTTTTAATATTATTTTAGAGTTAATACTAATAATAAGAAATATATTAAATATTAAGAGGAAATACTAACTAGCATAATCATGAATTTTCCCCTTGTCTATCATGACAATGTCATTTAGAGGTTATGTGGGACAATGACCACTAATTTATTATTCCATTTAGTTTTTCAAGCATTTTTTCTTTATTACTTTATATTTCTTAATTAAATCTATATATTTATTTTTCATTACAAAATTTTTTGAACACCTTTTATAACCATAACATTAAGTTTTTTAAGTATTTATTATATTAATAATTTCTTCTTTTATAAGTTTTAAGTTTCAACATCTTTTTTTTTGCATTGTGGGTGTTTGTAGCTTGTAATATGAAAGGCTTATTATTCATGTATTATGTAAGTGATTTATGTTTTAATGTATTAATATTTAATTGTACTGATGATATTTGTTTATTTTTTAATATATTTTTAACTTGTCATATTTATATTTTAAATTTAATTATTCATTATAATCACAACTTTAGATGTATGGTTTTTATTCATAGAAAGTCAATTATTTTCTAAATGTATATAAAACAAAAATTTATTTTATATTTCATAATATTTAATATTTTAATATTTATATGAAAATAATTCTTTTTCTATCAAAATCTTTTAATATGAAATTATTTTTATTATTAATCTAACTTTATATATTGTGATCCCATGTGCTATCTTTTTTTGGCAATAACATAATGTACAATAATACGAACCATTTTATTTTTTAAAATCAGATTTATTCCATGATAAACATTATAGTATATTGTTTGTGTTACATCTTATAATTGAGATTATGAAGTTTTTTTTGTAATTCAACTAACAAGCACAAATATTTATAGTACAACATCCAACATATTAAATGATTAATAAAAGCATAGTCAAGTACATTTGTCTGATGTGATAATGAGAGACATCGTCTGATGGCAAAGGTTTCCATATAATATATTTGCCTAATATATCATCTTGAGAATATCATAATTAGTTGATGAATCGTCATCAATGGTTGTCATTACATTCCAATCTAAAGATATGCATTTGACCACATAACAATTTAATTTTGAAAAGGTTTCTTATATATCATTTTTTATTTATAACACAAGTTATATATATTTTTCATTTTTAATTTGCTTTTTACTAAGTTTTTTTAATAAAATATTTTATTTTTGTATATAAAAATTAGATTTTAAAATTTCATACTATGAATTCATTGTCCATTTTATTATTTTTATATTGGGTATACATATTAAAATATTTAAATTAATTCTTTATGTTTACAATTTTATTTTTTTGTGAAAAAATTTATAATCTTTTAATATTGTATATTTCATCTGAAAGTATCTTATTACACATTTTCTATTTGTTATTAGAATGAAGTTGGACATACAACAAGATGAAATTATGTTTACCTATTCTGCACAAAAGTTATAATATTTAAAAATTTTGTGTATCAATATTTTTCTTTTACTTTTATTAATAACAATAAATGTTTTAATTTATGATGTACAAATATATTTTTGGAGATTATAATAATAAAACAACATATATTGATGTATTACACATATAATTTTCATTGTTATTATTTCTTATTTATTTCAAAGTTTTATTATTTTAATACTTCCTTCCTTGTGGTCAAGTGATAAATATTTAGTTTCTTTAAGAAATTATTATATTACATTTTGCATATCATGAACAATTATATGCAATAGTCTATTCGTTAAGTTAAAATTTTATTTTATACTTTAAATATATTTGTGCAATTTCTGCTTGTATTGTTGCATACAATATTGCGATCTTTAATGTTTTGCTTTTTCTATTTTTCAAATACCTTTTAGGTATAACAAGAATAATTTGTAATAATTATTAGGATAAAATTAGTTACTTATTTAAAAAAAATTTAATTTTAAATATTCAATGAGGTTTACTATTATAATTATTATTTTGTTATAACTTTTTAATAAAATATTATAAATAACTAATTCATTATGAAAATGTTTTCAATAAGTTTTTCAAAAAATTTCAAACATTAAACCTATTGATGCTATGATTTCTATTATTTTTTAATTTATCAACTACAGTATTTTTGCATAGCTTGCACATAAAAAGCATTACTTTTTGACATATTAGCAAATATATTTAAATGTTGCAAGTAACATAATATGTTATGCTTTGAAATTTTTAAGTTTTGAACGAATATGTTCTATACGTTAGCATATTTATCTTAATATTATAAATATATAATTTTTATTAATATAAAAAAATTCTTTTATTTCTTGTATAAGTTTTTATGTTATTATATTAGGTTTTATGGAGTAAATGTTAAAATTTTAAGTATTATTTCACATAAGTTATTATTTATTCCTTCATAGTTGTATAACATTATTTAAATTATAAAATTTTAACTTTTTTATATAAGAAACAAAAGACATTTAAATTTCTCAAAAAAAAATTGTCAATATTATATTCTTAATTAGGAAAATATAACTACCCAGTTTATATAAAAAAAACATTACAGAAGCATCCAGAATGATATTTAAGATAAATTAAAAATTTTAATACTCAATCTTTATGCATAAATATTCTAAAAGCTTTGCATAGTGCGAGACGAATATCAAACAAAATATTCCATTGAGTGATCTAGTAACATTGGGAATGTCTACGTTTTTTTATTATATATATTCCTTTAGCTTTACTTTTTGATTCATTTTATTTTACATACATGTGTTGGATTTATAATTTTTAATATAATATTTTTTTACATACTTGTATTGGATTGTTATTTATAAATTTTAGGCTATCCAATAAGTGTTTCTATACATTTGACTATTGCGCTTCGCTATTGTGATTCTTTTACTTTGGTTGCATAACTATTTTTTATTTTAAATGTCAAAATGTGTTGACATGTGTTTTATTAAAATTTATTTTATTTTTAAAAATGTAATTTTTGTGAAACTAAATGCATATAATTTAAAAAGTTTTATTTTAAATATTTTTTTAAATGTTTGGTTTTATTTAGAGTATTTTCTTTGATAAGATTTCAAATCACTTCAATAATTTTTTTGTTATATTATAGAACATTTTTTTAATATTTTAGAGCATTTAACAACTTATAACTCTCCATACACAATTTAATTTGCCATACACTAATTTTTACTTTATATACTAATTATATTTTATTAAAAACGTTTTCCTTAAATATTAGTCAACAAATTTTTGTCTAATTTTTTATGTAGGCGTAATTCTATTTACTTAAAAATATTTTTCAACAGAATATTGCAAAAAATTAAAAAATTTTAAAAAGTTATGTCGTGGAAGGAAAATAATTCTAGCTTTCAAAGCTCGCTTTACAGTTTGTCAAAAAAAACAACTCTTTTAATAACAAGAACATAAGAAATATTAATTCACAAAAAACTCACATAAATCTTCAAAACCATTGATTTTTGTAAGCTTTATATTTTCAATAACGTAAATCATTTAAATCAGTTAAAATTAGGAAAAAAACTATTATATATTTTTAGTAATGCAAAATGTTAAACATTTGAAATAAAATTATTTGTGTAACATATGAAATAAATTTATATACCACTCAAGGCATTGATAATATAACAACAAAAATATATATTATTTCAAAATTTCCTCAGCATTGCTTTGATAAATTTAAAAAAAATATTGTTTTAAAAAAATTAAAAAAATAAAATTACTAAATTAAAATAAAAAAGTAAAGATTACTAAAAAAATATATTTAAAATTTTTAAAAAAATATTCAAATTTTATCAAATGCAATGCATATTAGCTGAAAAAATGAAAACAAAATTAAAATAGTCATAGAATATCAAACAAGTAAATAGTGTAACATTGAATGTAAGGACAATTCACTATTGTAATAGTACGTTACATATATTTTTACTAATAAAAATGAAACAAAATATTTTGAACATAGAATAAAAATATTCTCTGAAAAAGGACTTCTTGACATGGATAAATACAAGTTATCCAACGTTATTTAATCATTAATAAAAAACTTAATACTAAATCATAAACAACATTACATTATATGTATGCAGTGGCCTTCTTAATAGTTAAATTAATGCATTACAAAGAAGTGGAAAAACTAATTAATATGGTTATAGCCTATCAAAATCTCCAACAAAACATCATTAATTATGAAATAATATTTCATTTTTGTTATAAGCCTACAATATCTATTTTCTTTTTATTTATTTTGGTCTATTAATTAATTTGATACTTTTTTTGTTATAAAACTTTTCTTGTAGTGCAATATGGAAGTAACTATTTTTAGTAATTTCATTATGGAATTTTTTATTAACATTTACAGTATTTCATTATGCTTCTAGATATTTGTATTTTAAAATTTTTAGATTTTAATTTTTATTATCATTTTAAATTTTCTAAATTAAATTATTTAGAAATTTTTTAATCTTTTTTGTAATTTCACAAAATAATTTATATGTTCATTATAGTGTTATTGCTATTTTTTCTTGTACTTTTGTATTATTTAAATAAAGAAAATATAAATTTTCATAAGTTAATTATTTTATGTTATACAATTTTTGTAAAATAATTGTGTTTTTTATTTAAATAACTCATTTATAATTGTTATATTAATATATGATGCATAATTTTGATCGCTTGCAATGTTTGTAAACAAAACAATTTCTTGACATGTTATTTAAATAAATCTACACAATTTAGGTTTTCTTTTATTTTAATAGTATTATATATTTTTTTCTTTAAATATGTCTATAAAATTTACTTTTTCACCTAATATTCAAATAAGTTAAAATATTTTAGATTTTGTTTATCTTGATTAATTTATATATTTTTATTTTCAATTATTCTTCTATTTTACTAACTAAGTTTTACACTTTTTAGATAAATCACAAAGTATCCTTGCATTATTATTTATGAAATGTTTGATATATTATATAATAAAAGGCATATATTTAATGAAATGTCTAACCAATATGTTATAAAAATATTTGTTAGAAATTTAAAGTCAATCGTTGAAGATAAATTTCTATCTATTTCAATGCTTTTGTTGTTTTATTTAATAACGTAGATGCATGATTTAATTGGTAAGGTCATTTTTTATTAATATTTTGTAGTCACATATTTGAAAACTTAAAAACTTTAATTGTATATAATTAATTTTTTTTCAAATATTTATAATTTTTTTAGTTAAATTGTTGTAAACATAAAATTTATTGTTCTAAATAATTATTGACCTTAATCATCTTTTATGTACAATTTTTACTTGTTAAATTTCATCAAGTTTCTTATGAAATCGTAGTTCAAAATAAAATTTTGTTCATCATGATATTCTTTTCATATTTTTTTGAGTTTTTAATTATATAGCTTGTAATTTGTACAAATAGTTTATATTTTTTATTTGTTTATCTAATATTTTGAGCTAAATGCTTTTTTTTTACGGTTCTATTATTTTATTTGAATGAGAATATTTTATAATTTAGTTACAAAATGTAAATAAAATATTTGAAACAATAAATATTTTAACACTTGGTAACAAAAAAATTTTAGAATTTAAATAGAAGAAATGAATGTTATATTGTCTTAAATAGTAAAAACAATTAAGATAATTTAATATTTCTAATATATGAGTTATATAAATAATTTGTAAAAAAATTTAGATAATAAAAAAAATACAAATATAACATAAAATATGAGAATAGAGAAACAAAAGTCAGCATTCTAACAAAAAAAAATTAATAAACTATAATTTTGAACAAAAAATAAATAATCAATATTCTCATCATGCGAGAGTGAGAAAGTGCATCTATGAAATTAACGAAATATGAAATGCTAAAAAAACCAACCTAGAAAAAGTCTAGTTGTATATGAAATGATACAAATTTAAAACATTAAAATTAAATATTAAATAATAGTTAAAATTTTTAAAAAAGAATAACTGGTAAAATTAAAAATACAAATTTCCAATAAAAAGCATATCTCTATTTAAAACAAGATGAACATGTTTTTATAATATAAAAAAGACAAGTTTTTATTTAAAGGATAAAAAGAATATCACTATAAAGAGAACACCTACAAAAGACAACATACATGATAGATGAAATCTAATGTACCATCAATAATATAAACCATGTTCTACTATGCAAAATGCATCTTGTTATCTAGATGCAGAAGTTTGAAATGATCAATGTGATGTAGAGTGGACAAATGATAAAGAGTGCTAACATGTACATCAGTGTTCTGATATCAATCTTGAGCATTTGTACGACTTTAAAATGTATATTATACTAATTTAATGAATGCCCACACAACTTACTTGTTATGAACTAATTTTTGTATTGATAGATTTTTTATGAATTTAATCCTTGGTTTGGTGAATTTGTTGCACATCACATTTTGAGGAAGTTTTTAATAAATATGTTTTACATAAAGCTTTTAATATGTTAAGCATTCTATTATCTGAATATTTTTTAAAAATTTTTATTAGTTTTAAATTTTTTTTATTTCTAATGTAATTTTTTCCCTTATTAAGAATTTTTTATTGTGCTTTGTAAAAATCTTTAATAGTTTACTATAATGATGATGTGTCATTTGTTTGGTCCCCATATTTTTTTGTTTCACTTATAATTATAATACACCAACTATGCATTTTTGAAGAATTAACACTTTTGTTTATAATAAATCATTATGATATTTTCAATACTATTAAAACTCTTTAATGATACACATTTTTTAGAAATAAATATATTTACATATTAAAAAAATGTTTTTTGAGTGAAACACAAATAATTCTAATTATTGAATACTGACTGCCAAACGCTTTTTGATGCCAATGAAACATGTTGTTTCTTAATAATGATTTTTTTGAGTGATTTTTTAACCTTGCAACACAATGTCAAACATTTTTTGATCAATTAAAAAGCATGATAACTATACACTGAGTAATTAACTTTTGAAGATAAGGCAGCGAGTGTTGGTGGCTTTGCTGAAATGTAGCTCTACTTGTAAATTAAGGAGTCGTTTTTTCTACCACTTGTCGGAATTGTTTCCTATAAAAAATTCATAAAATATACTTTATTTTAGTTAGAATTATAAAGCATTGTACTTTTTATTTGTATGACAAATAGGATTGCATTATAGTGCTCATAATGTTAAATTTGGGTGAACAAAAGGCATGTATTTCATGCATGTCTATATTCATATAAATGTATCTTAACATAACTTTATTATGTAGGTTAACTTGAATGTGGTCACGAGAGACACACATTTATTATACTATTTGTACTATGTGTTAATGTGTACAATATTAAAAATTTATGCAAGATTATATAATATGTTATACCATAAATGTAGTCATTCGATAATTAGATGAGAAGCTAAAAGATTTTATGTATGTGATGTAAAGTTTGAAATGTTGTATAAATAAAATAAGATCATTGCCAATATAGAATCAGTTATAAGCAAAGAGTTGAGGACTTAATTTATAGATTTGCTAGATTGTTTTTACTTTTAAGATCTTAAGGTCATACAAGTACCACTATATTAATTTAGCTAAAATGTGCATTGTTGTAAGACTATACTACGTAATCGTTTGAATATAATTAATTTTACAGATGATCTTTAGAAAGATTTCTAACATTCTAGTGCAATATTAATGTCATTTTATTATGATATAGACATATATATATATCTGTGTGTGTTAGTTTTGAGAACTTAAGCATTTTTTGGGTTTATTTTTGTAATTTTTGTTTTATCTACTTTTTCATGCAACGAAATCATTCATGATTATTATTGTGAGCTTCTCGTACAATATATTATATGTTATATTCTTACGCTATACAAATTTTTCTACAGAGTTAAAAAATTAGGTTTGGCTAATTAATCTTGTTGTATATTACAATGTACTTGTATAAGTAAGATACATTGAGACATCTAAAAGGAATAGATTTGGATAGGCACATATTATTAGAAATTATAATTAATACTTATTAATGTTCTTAAGGATGCAATTTAGTTGGAATTTTTTAATTTTCGTATATTCTTTTGATTCATAGAAATGGAAGTGATTTTTCAAGGAATATGACAATCAATCTATCACTATCTTTTTTTACATAAAAAATAAAAAAAGGAAAGTTGGCTTTATCGCTATTATATTTTGATTTACTTCATGAACTTTGCCAATATACTAAAGTTTTATATATATTAAAATGGCAACATCCTTTCATAACATTTTTTAATGTAATATTATTGTTTTGTGAATTATATACTCTACTGAATTATTTCTTTTAAGTGTTGTAGTAATTGTGTAATCTGTATTGCACTCTTTTTATTGAGGGGACATGTACATGGTCATTGTCAAAAAGTTAGTGGACTTGAGAGAAATGCCTCTTACTTTGTCATTGGTAGAAATATAATTTAGAGTTTTGTTGAGAAAGGTAGTTGTTAGGTGATTAGTTTGAGAGAGTAAAATGGTGGATGAAAAGATATGAGTGTTAGTAAAAGTAAGAGTTTGGTTGGTTAATGACACTCCTAGTCGAAGCTCTCACCTTCAATCCTTATCTTTTATAAGAGATTTTATTATCAACATTTTTGTAGGAAGATCTCCCACTTTCTATCTTTATCTCTCACAAGAAAAGTAAGAATCTCTCTAACAAATGTTGGACATATACACATTTTTTAACAAAGGTGAAAGTATACAAGCAAAAGAAATTTCATTTTATTTCTTAGATCTCATAAGGTGCTTCCTCTTTATATAGACCTTAAATCTTCTTCAGTAATTTAAAAAATAAAAAAGTTATAAAATTAAATAAATTAAGCAATTAATAAATTGGCCTTATTTTTTAGGCGGTGGCATTGGTGAGCTGCAAAACTATGGAGCGAACCACACGATTTAGACACATCGGTGCCTCGTTTTAGATTTATGCTTCGATGAGCAGCTCTGGTAGAGACGTGCTGAAGCTTCAAGTACACTTTTGGGCAATGTGGGTTCAAAAGACTTAATTGGTCAATAAGTCTACACGTTCGTTGATCAGGTCAATGTAGGTCTAGTTCGTTATGAATTTCATGATTTGGAGCAAGTCATGTGGCTATGAGACAAGTTATGATGATGCTAATGATGATAAATGATGGTGGAAGATGGATGACGATAAAAACAACCAAGAAAATCAAACTTAAGTGCTTTTAAACCTATTTAAACAAAATTTTGTAACAACAGACTTCTTGAACTATTGCGACACAAACAATTGTATGCTTGTGAGCTAACTTTTGATGCTCTTGTCTAATTTTTTTGAGTTGATTAGGATTAGATGTAGGCAATAGTTTTATCAAATCACCTAAAATCCTTATATGCTACTTTTGACTTTTTCTTACTGTGATTTAGTTATTATTTTTTAATAACAACATTATCACATAAAAGTTTACCAAATCTAAAAAAGACTTTCAACAAGTTTCTTATAATGTCATTTAACACTATTTAAAACATTCTTTTGCGATGCACTTGCGTTTATTTAGATTGTGTTTGAATAAAAGACTTCTATTACGAAAGCTAAACAAGTTTTTCGAAAACTAGGTTCTTCAAAAAGTTATTATGATTAACAAGGCCATATTACAATGATATTAATTTGTTTGGCATAATAACATCTATCTTTATGTTTTGAAGTTTGATTTTTATTTTATATTAAAAAAGTAAATGAACTTTACAAATTTCTTTATGATGAGGAAGCATGCCAAAACAAAATTAATTTTTTGATCAAGTTTAAAATTATATGATTTACTATTTCTTGTGGGCATTAGTTTCACAATTTCTAAAACAAAACATTTTAGATGTTTAATTTTTTAATATTTTATATATTTTTATGATTAATATTACCTTTTGCATCTGTTCACACATTATTTTAGATATAAATATTTTAAATTCTTATTAATAATTACTTTTAGTTTATTATATTTTATATATTATTTTTTAATTACATAATACTTATCCTTTAAAATTATTAAGAACTTCCTTATAACAATACACTACAAAAATTAATGAGCTTAACTTTTTTGAAAATTTTTTTAGCACAATCAGGCAACATCGGTACACTAATTTATAACTTTATTTTGTTACATATTTAGAAGTTCCTTTTTATAAATGGATATTTAATGTACCTACAGTGCTATAATTATTTTTTTCGTCAAAAAACTCATAATTGATTCTATTTTTAATTTATTAAAGATTAATGACTTTTTCAATTTTTGTCTTTTCTATTCTCAAATTGCAAACACGTAATAATCAATTTTATGTCATCTAAAAAACGTTTTTGATTAGTTATTTGCATATTGCTAATTAATTTAATTGGGTTTGTTAAAATTTAATTTTTTTAGTCTCTTTTATACCATTTTTTAACTATATATGACCTCTGTAAATAGAAAGCTTACACAAATAAATTTAGAGAACCACAATGTCTTATCATTAAGTTGATCATTTTTATTTTTTCTATCTTTAATTATTTATAATATTGTATCAAACAATTTTATGTTTTCAATAATTTTTTAAATTTTAAATAATTTTTTAGTCTTTTAAAGATGAATCATAAGAATAGTTTCAAAATTTTAATTAACATAACACGAGGAAATTTTAAATTTGCTATAAATTAAATTTTTTGAAGTAAAATATTTTTTTTAAATTAAGAAACAAATTCTATTGTTGTAAAGGACTTATTTTTATTAATGAAAATCTTTACAACTCTAAATTATATTATTTTTTTTTAAGTTCTTTTAGATAATAACATATCAATGATTGATAATCAAGATAGTTTCTTATAATTTACAAAACCTATATATTATATTCTAGTTAACATTAAATTTGCATGATTTGTTTTCTTTTTCTTTATAATTTTTGAAAACATATTTGCATTGCTTGTAATTATTAATATTATGATAATACTTTTAAAACATTCAAATTTTATTTTTATATAATAATTTTGTATTTACCTCTGCCACTTAATAATTACATTTCTTGTTTAGAAATATTTTTGTGAGATAAATTGTGACAAGTTTTTAAAATTTTACATATGTTTCTAATTTTTTCACTAATCTATTTTAGAACTTCTAATTTAAGGACAAAAAATATTTGAAAAATGGTGAAAATATTGCATGTATTATGCATACAAATATTCTCTTTGACTTATTACAATTAATCTTTATTTTGTAATGAGTTTTTGAAATGAACTCTACAATGCAATCATACCACATCTCTAAATACTTAAAGTTACATAAGGTAAAACATATCAAGGGCTCATCGATGGAATCATTTGCCTTTTTTATATCCATCATAAGAATGATTAAAGGTGAGCCACATGTCTTTGTTTCTTTGGATTCTTTTCTGAGATTTGTATCTTTCAATGTTTTGTAATTTTAACATTTTGTGTTTCTCGAATAATTATTGACTTTATAATTCTTAAATTTTAAAATTATTACAACAAAATTTTTTTGGTAAATAAATTGTACTTATTGTTTTTTTAGTAATAAAAACACTTTATATCTTAATGATTTTCCTCTATGTTAGTATTATTTTTAATTTTCAAAATATTAATAACAATTTATATTTCTTTTACTATTAACATAGTATTTTGTTAGTGAATCATATAAATATTTAGAATATTTTCATATTTTGATTAATTGGGTATCTAAATGATTTTAAAACAATTATTTAATATTTTGTAATTCTTTTTCAACATTTACTTTTTTTAGTTACAACGACAAATTCATAAAAGATATTTAAAATGAAAAATTCCTTTTGTGATACATAATTTTTAATACTTATTATGATTTTCATTAAAGATAATATTTACATATTATTCAAGTAATTTTAAGTTCATGTTCAAGTAATATATACAATTTTTTAATTATTATTTAAAATATTTTTCATAATTAAATATCATTGAATCACGTTCTTTTGAACTACTAAACTTCTCTTAATTTTAATAATTCTACATTTTGTTATGTTTATGCATAATTTTATTTTGAAAAAAAATCTAATAAATTATCTTTTGTATATGTATGCCACCGCTATCTCACCCAATTGATTTTAAATATCAAAATATATTTATTATCTAACTACATTTTATATATTTTTTTACAATTAGCACTTGTTATATTTTAAAGCAAAGTTTTAGTTAAATATTATGTCAAATCTTTTCACTGGTATTTTAATTTTGTAAATATATTTAATTTTCATAATTTTACATTTTGTTGTCAATATTGCACCTTTTATTATGTTTTGATAATTAGGTTAATTTTCAAAATAAATATTAATCACGGTATTTGAAGATTCAACTGTGTAATTGTTTTAATAGTTATATTTAATGAAACTTTTTCGAACTTGCAAATATCTATATAAGCATATTTCTTATCATTAAAATCTATACAAATACATTTAAATAATATATTTTAAATTTTTTTTAATTATTAAATGCATTTTTTCCTTTGTAATTTTATTTCATTTAAACGTTTTCTATAATAAAATACTATTTATGATTTAAGTATCCAAAAACGACTTCTCTAACATGTTGTACATACAAGCTTTAATAATTATATTTTTTCTTTATATGATTTTTCATTTTTTGTCCTTTTCATAATTTTTATTTTCACGAGCACATTTATTATGTGCTTTACTACGATATTTTACAATTGACGTTCATAGTATTGACTTAGTTTTTTAAATTCTTTATTTTGTAAAGTATTTCAAATTTAATATTCATTACTAATATTTCTCATTTATTATTAATAAAACACTATCTTAAAGTTCTATCGTTACTTTCTTTTTACAATTTTTATAAACGAGAATAATTGACATGATTCGATAACAAAAAAAATTTCTTTCTCTATTATGAAATAAACTTTATCATTTTAAGTAATCATTAGCTCAATTGTTATTACCTTTTCATTCTCACATTATTTCATTTAAACTTCAATATTACAGGAATTCTTTTTACAATAATGACATAAAACATTAAAAATGAATAAAAAGCTCTTACGGCTTGCTAACAAATACTTTTCGTGGAATTGATATATAGAAAACATATAATGCATACATGTAAGTATTAAAATATATTTAAGATAATTAAAATTGTTTAATATTCATAGCATGCATTTTCTTGTGAAAAATGTTTTTCGGTATAATCCAAACATAATAAGCAATTGAAAATAAAAAAAATTTAAAAGTATAAACTAAAAATATTTCTTTGCTTGATATTTAAAGAAATCAAAATTACGAAAAGATATTATTAAAAAATAATATAAAAGAAAATAAGAACTATATCAATGAAATAAGAAACTTTCAAAACAACGAAAAGAAAAACAATATTTATTATTGTTGGGCATTTACAATGTCAAACTTTTATGCATAAATTTTCAAAAATAAATTGAATTTCATAAAGTGAATAAGAAATATCAAATTTAAACAAAAAATTAAATTTTAATGTAAAAAAATTAATAAATGATACCATACCTAAAATATGAAAAGAATGTCAACACAATTGTCACTATAAGTTAAGAAAAAAATCATATTCTATTCAACAAGATAATTAAAATTTTTAGGAAAAAAAGCAATAAGCTTTGCCAAATGCATATGAAATTGAAATTATTTGGCATACTTTTTCGAATAGAATAAAAAAATGTTTTTAAAAATTATAAAATAGTCAAAATAGTAGAATGAATGATAAATAATAATTAAAAATATGCTATTACTAATAAGAAAGTTAGAAATAAGTTTTGCACTAAGCCAAAAAGAAAAACAGACCATGATTATCATATATCAAGAATCTATTACAACTTAACTATTAATAAGAAATTCTATTTGGTAAAGAATTATAACCTAATCAAAATCAAATAAATTTATATATTCATAATTAGACCAATTAAAAAAGGGTATTATATTTATCTAATTATGTATACATATGAAATGATGCAATTTTTTAAAAAACTAGAGTTTGTGTTGCTCAATCTTTTGGCAATTCCTATCCTTTTTAGATATTATTCTTAATTCGCCTCTATAATATCCTAATAAGAGCAAGATTAAAATAATTTTCAACGTGAGAAAATTAAAGATTATGGTCATTTCCCATTTCAAGTCTAAGTGAAATAACCAAATTGTCTTTCTTTTGCATGTTTTGAAGTAAATGAATATGCAACCACTTACTTTATAATACTTTTTGACTTCTATGAACGATAGCCTTTTCAATAAACTTGTTTCCTTGGATCTATTATAACAAATTGAGACATTACTTTTACATTATTTTCATATAATATATCCTTATGATCTCTAATTCCAATCTTTTTTTCTGCAACACCACTACAAAAACTATTTTTTTTTACAGTATATGCATAAATATATATGTATCTAACTCATTATTTTATTTGGCAGCCGCCATTTAATCGTTGGACTTATCTAAATTTCTTTGACATTTATACACTTTTTAGCATGATTACTTTATTTCATTAGTATGACTACTTTAAATAAGTATTGGTATACCTTATGTTATTTAAGAAATAAACCATGTGAATTATAAATCATTTGATTAAGTCTTTTATATGCACAACCATTGCAATATTCAATTGCAATTTATCAAAAAATAGTTTCACAAAATATATAGCATTATTAAAAAGATTAGTAATATACTATTAATCAATTAATTTTTCCTTCCACATTATAATAAACAAAAAATATGGCATACATTATGTTATCATAGCCAAATCAAAATACATAGTTCAACTTTGTAGATTTCTTACGTTATTTGTAGTAAGTGTTTTTGACTTGTACCATTTATATCTTTTAGAAATCATGACAATAAAGTGTATGTCAATTTTTTCTTCGTCGTTTCTACCACATTTGAAGCTCTTAGGGGAATGTGTTTTTTTATTGACATTCCAATTTTCTTACCTTGCTTTAGTTAAACTACTTAGATCATCCTTCACCCATTAGATTGTGTAAAAAATGTTTTGTCAAATACTCTATTGACCCATATAGCCATTTTATCCTATATTTTGGACCACTCAACGGGCGAATAACACAATCATAAGGAAGTAACATCAATTCCATCCAGATTCTAATTCAACCCCATGATCCGATTTTAATATCTTGTCCACATTCAAGATAAATCAAATTCATTGAAAGATCATTAGTTCATTTGTTTGTCTTACAACAATGACATAAGACTAAACTAAAATACTAATATAATTTGTATCATTCTATATGCACTCTATGGAGTCTGGTTTAGCAAGACAGATGTGAGTTTCTTGGAATATAAATTTTCATAACTTATAGAATATTTAAAGAAAATAGTTTAAGATAATTTTTTAATAAACGTGAGTACATCTTTAAAATTGACTATTAACAAATGTTAATTTTCTTTTAAAAAACTTTAATTTTATTTTAAGATACATTGATTTTTTTAATAATAAATTTGATGAAAATTATGAAAAAGAAATCAACAAGAACAAAACAACATACATAAATGATTATTAGCTACTTTTATTTAAAGTCAAACTTATATATACTCCTAGCAAAAATCAATTAAAACAACAACAACAACAACAACAACAAACATAAGCCTTTAAATAAAAGAAGGTTAGATTAAACTCTTACAATAATAAAACAATAGAAAAATAAGCTGTAATGTCTTATAATATAATTAATTTGAAAAAAATAAAATAATTCACTCAAAAATATTAGAAATTAATACAAAGAAAAACTAATTATTGAAAAATAATTAAATAGACAAAAGTGTTTTAACTAAATCAATTAGAAATATAGAAAAGTGAGAACTTCATTGATTTGAAAAAAAAAACTACTGTTAGGTTTTTAATGATTGAAGGAGGCAACATAAGGAAGCGTGAATGATTAAGAATTGAATGCCATGACATGAAAAAATTTCTTTAGATTTTGTAAAAATTAAATTATTCAATTTTGTCAAAGAATTCACTTATAAAACTTTTTTAATGGTTAAAAATATCTACTGAATTGATTGCTTAATAAATAATAAAAAATTATAAGAATCACAACAGCTCAAAATGACAATTAAAAGAGTAGTTATGTAGGAGCTACTCCATCAGAAGCCTCTGTAACCTTTTTATACCAAAATGCAAGATTAGACTACTAAATTAAATAAGCTCTACTTAGATATTAGGATTTGATTTGAACTATTATATTTGAATTGGGATTTGATGTTTGGATTTAGGTCTGATATTTTGATCACATTATTGTGCAATTAGATGATAGACCTAATCAGGTGTTCGAAGGTTGATGTGTGTATGACTATCTGGTCACATAATTATGCAATGAAACATCAAGATAACTCCCACAATTTTTATTACGGCCACATGAAACAGATACGGGTTCTATTCCCTTAATCCATGAATGACAGATCATTATGGCTTTATAAGAGTTTTCTTACATTATGTAATAAGTGCATTTTTTTGAGTTATCGATCCTTAGTTGGCTCTAACGTTATTTCCTCCATTGCTAGTACATTCAGGCTCAATTAAATCTAGATTTGTGAGTTATATGCTAAACTAAAATTGTTTAAAGAGTTTTGGTGTCATTTTATCAATCCAATATGTGCATCTATTAATATTTTGTTTGGTTACCTTTGTGTTTGATGTGTTAAGTCTTAAATGCTTACCATTTTGTTCTAATGGGCTTGATTAGGATAAATCAGATTTAATTTTAAAGAAAAACTCATATATGTTTAAAGATACTGAATTAAGGATATTTAAAATACTTTGGACTATTCAAATAAAATTCAAGGATTTAAGATATACGTATCAAATTTGTAAAGATTTTTTTACTATAAAACATTGTACTAGCTTGTTGATTATAACGCACATGTTCATTTAGTTTGAAATCCCAATTTAAGTATCTAATTTAATTAATATTTTCATGATTTAAGAAACTAATTGCATTTCATTGTTCACATTAGATGAGTTACTTAGAGAATTATTAATGAAAAAGATGTGGTGAATACAAGAGTTGAAAAGAAGGCCTCCATAAGCAAAGCATGGAGCAAGGTACAAGGAACCATTAGCTTTTAAAACTAACAAAGATAATATAGATACGACATCTATATTTTTTATGGACTTGGAGGAAAATGTAAATTTTAATGTTAAAGATTTAGATCAAAATATTGTTAAAAAGATTGTAAATAGGAATTTGTAAAAAAGAAGAGGAGAGAAGATGAAGACACCAAGATGCCATGATTGTGGTAAAACAAAATCTATTATACAGGCTTATCCACAGCTCAAATACATCAAAAATAAAGAAGAGAAAAAAAAGAAAGATTTTCAAGCTACATTGAGTGTTGGAGAAGAATTAAACTCCATAACTTCAAGTAGTGAGGAGAAACGAATGATATGCCTCATGGCAAATGATGATGGATCAAGTATATCAAGTGAAGAATAAAAGACTAAGGTAAGCTCTTGTCCATGTGAAGTTTTTCGAAATAATCACATAAAAGTTGTAAGTGTTCTAACTTCTTTAACATATGCACATAAAAAATAAAAAAATTTACAAATAAAAAGTGATCATTTTGATTATTTACAAAAAGAGATTGACAAAAATGTACTTGATCAAAATGATTCCATGATATTTAATTTTGTAAACATAAATACGTCTTCTTTTGAATGCCTAATATTTCAAAATTACCTACTTTTATAGTTGTAAAAAAATCATACCAGTAAGAATTATCAAATTGGGGAAAATATTTCTCGTTCAAAACCTTGTTTCAAATGACTATGTCAAGCTTGTTGGGTTCTTAAGACTAGAGAATAGAGAATTAAAAATGAATTGTTTTCTTAATACTTTTATAGAGATATTGTGTTTTGGAGACATTAATACGTTAGAAGCAATAAAATTTGGAATTATACCTAGAAATAAGGAAAATATAATTTACATTTTGTGATTAATAAGTAAAAATTTTATAATTTGTGTAGTTTTATATAGAAAAAAATTAAAATCTAGCTCCTAAGAATAGAATAGTGGATGCTCAAGACATATGACACGAGTTCAATCAAAGTTTATCTCAATAAGATGTCATCCAAATAGATGGGAAACACTTGGAAACAAGTTTAAGAAAAAAAAACAATCAAAATTGGTCACATGAACCATAATATATAGCATTAGGAGGATCTTAGAAAACATTTTTGGGTTAAAAAGGATACTAAAAGAAACAGAATTACATTCGCAAAACAAATACCCATAAAATCTGACAATATTTGTGTCATTTGCCTAACTTAAAACATTATCTAGAACTTTAAGGACAAACAAAGTGATGTTTTGCACACTTTCATCATAAGGCATACAGAATGAAATACGATAGACATTTAATTTGTTGTTAATAATGTGCAACTAGTTGGCATCTTAATGAAGCTACGTAGGAAAGATTTATTCAATAGCATTAGAGGACATTTTTATGACGACAAAAGTAGCTGGCATTAATCCTTGTTTTAAGAGTAATTCTTTAGGTGAAAGGGACGACATCATTGTGCTTTTATTACATGCAAATCTAGGTTCACTTAATAACATTTAGCAAATGCTTTCTTACACTGCATTCAATTACATTATGATAAACTTAGGATGTAACATATGACAAATAAATAAGAGGTCATTGGTCTAATGAGTAATAATCTAAAATATTTTGATAACAATAACAAATTTAAATGGCATAATCATTGACTATAAAGCTTCGCTTCAATGTATGATCGAGAACAACATTGAAAGGACGTAAATGTTGGAACACATCACAATTGATTAACTATGTTGATGTAATCATTTGTGAAATAATAATGGAAAAGAAAATTCCATGATGAAAAAATTAAGTGTTCTTTTTTAGTAAGACATTTTCGATATCATGTAAATTAAAGAGACTTGTGGCTCAACTACACTAGGCATGATTTTTCAAAATAAAAATGAAAGCCTTTGCATGACTAAATGAACCACATTATCATATTTTATACAATATCATTAGCTAGCTATAGGGGAAAAGAAACAATTTTAAGAGTAGACTATTTGATCTTAGCTAATAAGTGAATCTAGTAAAATTGGATGAAACAATTACTAACAAAGATTAAAAATATATGATCAAACTATTCAATTTGGGGAAAACCATTCCATAAAAAAGGCATAACGAAAACTCAAGCAAATCAATTGATATGGTTAACTTTCACCTTATAGTAAAACCACTGAAATTAAAATTAAACTTTTGAAAATAATGTATATCATCATCATATAATATGCAATGGTAAATGAACATCTTGAATTATATATTGGTGATGTTCTGACAATAATTAAGTCGAAAAATTAAATAATACAATACACAAATATTAGTCTAGACCATGTAATTATTTTATTCATGGAGACATAAGAAAAATAAAAAACTTTCTAAGTTACAATAAAATATTATTATATTCTAAGATAAACTCGCTTTAACATGCCAATGGCAATTCATTGAATTGATATGGTATACTGACAATCTTTCATACCAACTGGATTGAATATAAATAGATGTCAAACCATATGATTATTATGTTAAATTATACAATCAGACCACTTAAGTTTTTCTGTCCTATGAAATCCTCTTATCGTATTATTCTAATTTAAGATATTTTATTAATATGACAAGAATTCTTGCATAGTTTTTGAAAATAAGTAGCAATGAGTTTGAATGTTGCTAAAAGTTTGAAAGCAAAAATTTTAAGCCTCGTATTGTTAATTCGTTTCTCCTATTGAACTCGTTTTCTAAACATATTCATAGCTAAGATTTTTTTCATTCACATAATTTCTTTTATATTTGTTGTGTTATAATATATTATTTAGATGAAAGATAGTACTTTTCAATTATTAAAAAACTATTAATTCTTATTTCTATTCTATAGTTTTTAAAATTTTTAACAAATTATGATAATAATTAGTTTATATTCCTTAAATAATTTATATTTTTAAATAGTTAATTATGCATAAGTCTTAGCAAAATATTGATTTATATATACTCCATAAATTTTTGTTGTAAATTATTTGTTAAAAATTAAATTTTAATAAAGAAATTCTTTATTCTTAAAATATTAAAACAATTGAGTAATTAAAAGCCTTGATTAATTTAATTTTTTTGTTTTAAAGTTTTTAATTCTTTTTAAAATACATTTTAACTACATATGAATATTTAATTAATTGAGATGATAAACAAGATTTATTATCAATATGTTACTAATCTATTAGAGATTATTATTAAGTTATTGTGTTCATTTTTTTATATTGGTAATTAGGTGCGTTTTATTTGGAAATAGATATTTTCTATTCTTTTGTATTTTTAGATAATTAATTATTTAATTATTTTAAGCAATGTTTTGAATATTTTTAATATTTTATTGTGATAATAATTTCATAATTAGTAAATATTTTATGCTTTTTTAACTATAATGAAGCTTATTCTATGTGATAGTTATCTTTTTTTATAGTACAAATTTTTTCAATAATGATTTCTTTTATCTTATTTTATTAATTCTCTTATCACATTATTTTTATTATTATTGTTAAGCTTAAATTATTAAAAAAGCTTTTGGTTGACGTCATGAGAAATACAATTAAAAATTTAGTGATCAATCATTTACATGATGATTTTTAGTAATTGTTTTCAGTAATAAAAATATTTAATTTTCTACTTAATAATTTTATGTTATAAATATTTGCTATAGCTAGAATTATTAATTTTCATGTTTTTTTGAAAATTTTTTTATTGATTAATATGCTTAAAACTTTGACCTCTCAAGATATTTTAATTTGTTGGTATTTTTATCATTTATACATTTGCATACTATGTTATGCATGTTAGTTCATTTGTCATGTCTAAATTATTATTATAGCTTTTAGTTAAAATGATTGTAATACGAAATAGTATTTCAAATACCTAATTAGGTTAGCAAATATAATTATTTTTTTAAAAGTATTTCTAGAAATTTGCTTTCATAATTGTGTCACTAAAATAATTCTTTTAATATGTAATGCATTTTTTATTGATTTTTTTAAAAAAATTTTATTTGTTTAATACTTCAGATTTCTACTTTTTTTTTTATTAATTTCAATTTTTTATTTGCAAAAACATATTGAAATTATATTACATCTTCTATGATTTTTTATTTAAAATATTCCAGGATTTTTTAATTTCATTTTTTCTATATTTTATCATGAAAAGTTTATGGAATAATTGTTGATATATTATTTTTTAGTTATTTCATAATAAATCTTAAAGGTATTGAGCACTCATTATTCGTAAGAAAATTACCAATACATCTTTTTCAAGGATATTATTTTGATATATTTTAAAATTTCAATTATTATGAAAACATGATATGGTTTTTGAATGTTTTTTGTCTCATAGTGGAATTAAAAAAATAAAATAATTATTAAGCTCAAAAATCATTTTACACCACCTCTATGCAAACAAAACTTTATTAGATATCGATGACAAGAGGCATTTTAAGAAGGTTTTAGGTCTTTCTTATGCTTTATTGCATACGAGTTAGTTGTACCTATTACTTACATATGTACCCTAATTTTTTAGCTATTATATAGTTTATTTAACACTTTTACTATAAATTAAGTTTTAATTTTCAATTTTTGTACAAATTTTTTAGGATAACTTTGATAACTAAGTTATAAATAGTTTTAATATATTTATATATTTTTAAGTTTATTATCATTTAATTTCAATAACAAGATCAAATATTTTGAAAAAAAAATATAATTTTGATGTGTCTTTTTTTGTATTTTTATCTAAAATTATCAATTTTTATTTAGCCAACAACTATTTAAATTAATTTTTTTAAAAAGTATTTTTAATAGTAATAGATTATTTATTATACATTAGCAATAGGAAAACTCATTGTCGAAATATTATTCTTATTGCTTATCTTATTTATCAATAAAATAACCTTTTTAAAAAATTTTCATACAATTCAAATTCTTTCAAGATTAAATTGTCCCGATAATTGACATATTTTTTAACTTTTATTATATTTTTTTTAATTGACGCGATTTGACAAAGCTTCGAACTATTTAGCTTATCTTACAGCATTTTTCTTCAAATATTTAACTTTTTAAATTATTTTCCTTGGATCACACAATTTAAATGTTTTAAGTTATTAAAACATTTTTATTTACAAATTTAATATCAAAACTTTTGTTCTAAGTTTTTTTACAAAATATGAAATTTATTTCAAAAATTAAATTTTTTTAATAAATTATCTTTTTTTTGTTTTTTTAATATTTTTCTTTGAAAAATAAGTTTTTTAATATTATAGTTATAAATATTTTTTTAAATAATTATTTTTCAGGTGGCAAATTTCCTTAACCTCTATGATTTCTTTATTTGTAAACTGCAATTTATAACACATATACTGATAGAAAATCTTTATGATAACTAGTAATGTTTTAATATTTGATATTCATATTTAAAGAAAAAATACAGTTCCACAACATGTATAATATATTAATAAATTTAATATTTTAAATATTTTTTATTTCTTCAAAATTACTAAAAACTAATATAAATATTAAGGATAAAAAGCTTTACTTTCCAACATAGAAATTATATGGTAAGAAAAGTTTCTTTTTCTTATTCTTTATATATGATAAAGAAAGAATTAAATTTTAATTAATCAGATAATTTTCATCACATTTAATCGACATTATTTTAAATCTTTTTAGAAATTCCTATTAACCATTTTGCCTAAAATTTTGTAGCATTTAATTTTTTTAATACTATTTTTCTAATTAATTTATTTTATTTTATTTATGTTGTTTTGTTCTTTATTGAATTTTTGTTGTAACTACCTGATATATTAAATATAATGATTAAACATTTAAATTTCAAATTATTTTAATGACCATATATCTTTTAATTGTTTTAAAATATTGACATTAATAAGTTTGAAGCCATTACATAACCAAAGAAATTTGTGTTTATTTCTAATGCATTTGATTATAATTATTTAAGTCGTTTTTAATGGTTTTGTTATTTAGTAATTATTTTCATTTTTTATATTGATAAATCTACCTTGATTTAATTGCCTAAATGGTTTTTCAATATGTCATACATGATTGATTTTAATATGGACCATTATGTCATGAAAAAAAGAATAATCAAATTGCAAGATTAAACTGTACACATTTAAGAAAGGAAGGCGAATCTTCAACCATTCGATCCTAAAAATTGCATGACCAAATCCTATTCTGCACAAAAGTTATAATATTAAAACATTTTGTGTATCAATATTTTTCTTTTACTTTTATTAATAACAATAAATGTTTTAATTTATGATGTACAAATATATTTTTGGAGATTATAATAGTAAAACAACATATATTGATGTATTATACATATAATTTTGATTCTTATTATTTCTTATTTATTTCAAAGTTTTTTTATTTTAATACTTCCTTCCTTGTGGTCAAGTGTTAAATATTTAGTTTCTTTAAGAAATTATTATATTACATTTTGCATATCATGAACAGTTATATGCAATAGTCTATTCGTTAAGTTTAAATTTTATTTTATACTTTAAATATATTTGTGCAATTTCTGTTTGTATTGTTGCATACAATATTACGATCTTTAATGTTTTGCTTTTTCTATTTTTCAAATACCTTTTAGGTATAACAAGAATAATTTGTAATAGTTGTTAGGATAAAATTAGTTACTTATTTAAAAAAATTTTTAATTTTAAATATTCAATGAGGTTTACTATTATAATTATTATTTTGTTATAACTTTTTAATAAAATATTATGAATAACTAATTCATTATGAAAATGTTTTGAATAAGTTTTTCAAAAAATTTCAAACATTAATCCTATTGCACATAAAAAGCATTATTTTTTGACATATTAGCAAATATATTTAAATGTTGCAAGTAACATAATATGTTATGCTTTGAAATTTTTAAGTTTTGAACGAATATGTTCTATACGTTAGCATATTTATCTTAATATTATAAATATATAATTTTTATTAATATAAAAAAATTCTTTTATTTCTTGTATAAGTTTTTATGTTATTATATTAGGTTTTATGGAGTAAATGTTAAAATTTTAAGTATTATTTCACATAAGTTATTATTTATTCCTTCATAGTTGTATAACATTATTTAAATTATAAAATTTTAACTTTTTTATATAAGAAACAAAAGACATTTAAATTTCTCAAAAAAAAATTGTCAATATTATATTCTTAATTAGGAAAATATAACTACCCAGTTTATATAAAAAAAACATTACAGAAGCATCCAGAATGATATTTAAGATAAATTAAAAATTTTAATACTCAATCTTTATGCATAAATATTCTAAAAGCTTTGCATAGTGCGAGACGAATATCAAACAAAATATTCCATTGAGTGATCTAGTAACATTGGGAATGTCTACGTTTTTTTATTATATATATTCCTTTAGCTTTACTTTTTGATTCATTTTATTTTACATACATGTGTTGGATTTATAATTTTTAATATAATATTTTTTTACATACTTGTATTGGATTGTTATTTATAAATTTTAGGCTATCCAATAAGTGTTTCTATACATTTGACTATTGCGCTTCGCTATTGTGATTCTTTTACTTTGGTTGCATAACTATTTTTTATTTTAAATGTCAAAATGTGTTGACATGTGTTTTATTAAAATTTATTTTATTTTTAAAAATGTAATTTTTGTGAAACTAAATGCATATAATTTAAAAAGTTTTATTTTAAATATTTTTTTAAATGTTTTGTTTTATTTAGAGTATTTTCTTTGATAAGATTTCAAATCACTTCAATAATTTTTTTGTTATATTATAGAACATTTTTTTAATATTTTAGAGCATTTAACAACTTATAACTCTCCATACACAATTTAATTTGCCATACACTAATTTTTACTTTATATACTAATTATATTTTATTAAAAACGTTTTCCTTAAATATTAGTCAACAAATTTTTGTCTAATTTTTTATGTAGGCGTAATTCTATTTACTTAAAAATATTTTTCAACAGAATATTGCAAAAAATTAAAAAATTTTAAAAAGTTATGTCGTGGAAGGAAAATAATTCTAGCTTTCAAAGCTCGCTTTACAGTTTGTCAAAAAAAACAACTCTTTTAATAACAAGAACATAAGAAATATTAATTCACAAAAAACTCACATAAATCTTCAAAACCATTGATTTTTGTAAGCTTTATATTTTCAATAACGTAAATCATTTAAATCAGTTAAAATTAGGAAAAAAACTATTATATATTTTTAGTAATGCAAAATGTTAAACATTTGAAATAAAATTATTTGTGTAACATATGAAATAAATTTATATACCACTCAAGGCATTGATAATATAACAACAAAAATATATATTATTTCAAAATTTCCTCAGCATTGCTTTGATAAATTTAAAAAAAATATTGTTTTAAAAAAATTAAAAAAATAAAATTACTAAATTAAAATAAAAAAGTAAAGATTACTAAAAAAATATATTTAAAATTTTTAAAAAAATATTCAAATTTTATCAAATGCAATGCATATTAGCTGAAAAAATGAAAACAAAATTAAAATAGTCATAGAATATCAAACAAGTAAATAGTGTAACATTGAATGTAAGGACAATTCACTATTGTAATAGTACGTTACATATATTTTTACTAATAAAAATGAAACAAAATATTTTGAACATAGAATAAAAATATTCTCTGAAAAAGGACTTCTTGACATGGATAAATACAAGTTATCCAACGTTATTTAATCATTAATAAAAAACTTAATACTAAATCATAAACAACATTACATTATATGTATGCAGTGGCCTTCTTAATAGTTAAATTAATGCATTACAAAGAAGTGGAAAAACTAATTAATATGGTTATAGCCTATCAAAATCTCCAACAAAACATCATTAATTATGAAATAATATTTCATTTTTGTTATAAGCCTACAATATCTATTTTCTTTTTATTTATTTTGGTCTATTAATTAATTTGATACTTTTTTTGTTATAAAACTTTTCTTGTAGTGCAATATGGAAGTAACTATTTTTAGTAATTTCATTATGGAATTTTTTATTAACATTTACAGTATTTCATTATGCTTCTAGATATTTGTATTTTAAAATTTTTAGATTTTAATTTTTATTATCATTTTAAATTTTCTAAATTAAATTATTTAGAAATTTTTTAATCTTTTTTGTAATTTCACAAAATAATTTATATGTTCATTACAGTGTTATTGCTATTTTTTCTTGTACTTTTGTATTATTTAAATAAAGAAAATTTAAATTTTCATAAGTTAATTATTTTATGTTATACAATTTTTGTAAAATAATTGTGTTTTTTATTTAAATAACTCATTTATAATTGTTATATTAATATATGATGCATAATTTTGATCGCTTGCAATGTTTGTAAACAAAACAATTTCTTGACATGTTATTTAAATAAATCTACACAATTTAGGTTTTCTTTTATTTTAATAGTATTATATATTTTTTTCTTTAAATATGTCTATAAAATTTACTTTTTCACCTAATATTCAAATAAGTTAAAATATTTTAGATTTTGTTTATCTTGATTAATTTATATATTTTTATTTTCAATTATTCTTCTATTTTACTAACTAAGTTTTACACTTTTTAGATAAATCACAAAGTATCCTTGCATTATTATTTATGAAATGTTTGATATATTATATAATAAAAGGCATATATTTAATGAAATGTCTAACCAATATGTTATAAAAATATTTGTTAGAAATTTAAAGTCAATCGTTGAAGATAAATTTCTATCTATTTCAATGCTTTTGTTGTTTTATTTAATAACGTAGATGCATGATTTAACTGGTAAGGTCATCTTTTATTAATATTTTGTAGTCACATATTTGAAAACTTAAAAACTTTAATTGTATATAATTAATTTTTTTTCAAATATTTATAATTTTTTTAGTTAAATTGTTGTAAACATAAAATTTATTGTTCTAAATAATTATTGACCTTAATCATCTTTTATGTACAATTTTTACTTGTTAAATTTCATCAAGTTTCTTATGAAATCGTAGTTCAAAATAAAATTTTGTTCATCATGATATTCTTTTCATATTTTTGTGAGTTTTTAATTATATAGCTTGTAATTTGTACAAATAGTTTATATTTTTTATTTGTTTATCTAATATTTTGAGCTAAATGCTTTTTTTTTACGGTTCTATTATTTTATTTGAATGAGAATATTTTATAATTTAGTTACAAAATGTAAATAAAATATTTGAAACAATAAATATTTTAACACTTGGTAACAAAAAAATTTTAGAATTTAAATAGAAGAAATGAATGTTATATTGTCTTAAATAGTAAAAACAATTAAGATAATTTAATATTTCTAATATATGAGTTATATAAATAATTTGTAAAAAAATTTAGATAATAAAAAAAATACAAATATAACATAAAATATGAGAATAGAGAAACAAAAGTCAGCATTCTAACAAAAAAAAATTAATAAACTATAATTTTGAACAAAAAATAAATAATCAATATTCTCATCATGCGAGAGTGAGAAAGTGCATCTATGAAATTAACGAAATATGAAATGCTAAAAAAACCAACCTAGAAAAAGTCTAGTTGTATATGAAATGATACAAATTTAAAACATTAAAATTAAATATTAAATAATAGTTAAAATTTTTAAACAAGAATAACTGGTAAAATTAAAAATACAAATTTCCAATAAAAAGCATATCTCTATTTAAAACAAGATGAACATGTTTTTATAATATAAAAAAGACAAGTTTTTATTTAAAGGATAAAAAGAATATCACTATAAAGAGAACACCTACAAAAGACAACATACATGATAGATGAAATCTAATGTACCATCAATAATATAAACCATGTTCTACTATGCAAAATGCATCTTGTTATCTAGATGCAGAAGTTTGAAATGATCAATGTGATGTAGAGTGGACAAATGATAAAGAGTGCTAACAAGTACATCAGTGTTCTGATATCAATCTTGAGCATTTGTACGACTTTAAAATGTATATTATACTAATTTAATGAATGCCCACACAACTTACTTGTTATGAACTAATTTTTGTATTGATAGATTTTTTATGAATTTAATCCTTGGTTTGGTGAATTTGTTGCACATCACATTTTGAGGAAGTTTTTAATAAATATGTTTTACATAAAGCTTTTAATATGTTAAGCATTCTATTATCTGAATATTTTTTAAAAATTTTTATTAATTTTAAATTTTTTTTATTTCTAATGTAATTTTTTCCCTTATTAAGAATTTTTTATTGTGCTTTGTAAAAATCTTTAATAGTTTACTATAATGATGATGTGTCATTTGTTTGGTCCCCATATTTTTTTGTTTCACTTATAATTATAATACACCAACTATGCATTTTTGAAGAATTAACACTTTTGTTTATAATAAATCATTATGATATTTTCAATACTATTAAAACTCTTTAATGATACACATTTTTTAGAAATAAATATATTTACATATTAAAAAAATGTTTTTTGAGTGAAACACAAATAATTCTAATTATTGAATACTAACTGCCAAACGCTTTTTGATGCCAATGAAACATGTTGTTTCTTAATAATGATTTTTTTGAGTGATTTTTTAACCTTGCAACACAATGTCAAACATTTTTTGATCAATTAAAAAGCATGATAACTATACACTGAGTAATTAACTTTTGAAGATAAGGCAGCGAGTGTTGGTGGCTTTGCTGAAATGTAGCTCTACTTGTAAATTAAGGAGTCGTTTTTTCTACCACTTGTCGGAATTGTTTCCTATAAAAAATTCATAAAATATACTTTATTTTAGTTAGAATTATAAAGCATTGTACTTTTTATTTGTATGACAAATAGGATTGCATTATAGTGCTCATAATGTTAAATTTGGGTGAACAAAAGGCATGTATTTCATGCATGTCTATATTCATATAAATGTATCTTAACATAACTTTATTATGTAGGTTAACTTGAATGTGGTCACGAGAGACACACATTTATTATACTATTTGTACTATGTGTTAATGTGTACAATATTAAAAATTTATGCAAGATTATATAATATGTTATACCATAAATGTAGTCATTCGATAATTAGATGAGAAGCTAAAAGATTTTATGTATGTGATGTAAAGTTTGAAATGTTGTATAAATAAAATAAGATCATTGCCAATATAGAATCAGTTATAAGCAAAGAGTTGAGGACTTAATTTATAGATTTGCTAGATTGTTTTTACTTTTAAGATCTTAAGGTCATACAAGTACCACTATATTAATTTAGCTAAAATGTGCATTGTTGTAAGACTATACTACGTAATCGTATGAATATAATTAATTTTACAGATGATCTTTAGAAAGATTTCTAACATTCTAGTGCAATATTAATGTCATTTTATTATGATATAGACATATATATATATATATATATATATATATATATATATATATATATATATATCTGTGTGTGTTAGTTTTGAGAACTTAAGCATTTTTTGGGTTTATTTTTGTAATTTTTGTTTTATCTACTTTTTCATGCAACGAAATCATTCATGATTATTATTGTGAGCTTCTCGTACAATATATTATATGTTATATTCTTACGCTATACAAATTTTTCTACAGAGTTAAAAAATTAGGTTTGGCTAATTAATCTTGTTGTATATTACAATGTACTTGTATAAGTAAGATACATTGAGACATCTAAAAGGAATAGATTTGGATAGGCACATATTATTAGAAATTATAATTTAATACTTATTAATGTTCTTAAGGATGCAATTTAGTTGGAATTTTTTAATTTTCGTATATTCTTTTGATTCATAGAAATGGAAGTGATTTTTCAAGGAATATGACAATCAATCTATCACTATCTTTTTTTACATAAAAAATAAAAAAAGGAAAGTTGGCTTTATCGCTATTATATTTTGATTTACTTCATGAACTTTGCCAATATACTAAAGTTTTATATATATTAAAATGGCAACATCCTTTCATAACATTTTTTAATGTAATATTATTGTTTTGTGAATTATATACACTACTGAATTATTTCTTTTAAGTGTTGTAGTAATTGTGTAATCTGTATTGCACTCTTTTTATTGAGGGGACATGTACATGGTCATTGTCAAAAAGTTAGTGGACTTGAGAGAAATGCCTCTTACTTTGTCATTCGTAGAAATATAATTTAGAGTTTTGTTGAGAAAGGTAGTTGTTAGGTGATTAGTTTGAGAGAGTAAAATGGTGGATGAAAAGATATGAGTGTTAGTAAAAGTAAGAGTTTGGTTGGTTAATGACACTCCTAGTCGAAGCTCTCACCTTCAATCCTTATCTTTTATAAGAGATTTTATTATCAACATTTTGTAGGAAGATCTCCCACTTTCTATCTTTATCTCTCACAAGAAAAGTAAGAATCTCTCCAACAAATGTTGGACATATACACATTTTTTAACAAAGGTGAAATTATACAAGCAAAAGAAATTTCATTTTATTTCTTACATCTCATAAGGTGCTTCCTCTTTATATAGACCTTAAATCTTCTTCAGTAATTTAAAAAATAAAAAAGTTATAAAATTAATTAAATTAAGCAATTAATAAATTGGCCTTATTTTTTAGGCGGTGGCATTGGTGAGCTGCAAAACTATGGAGCGAACCACACGATTTAGACACATCGGTGCCTCGTTTTAGATTTATGCTTCGATGAGCAGCTCTGGTAGAGACGTGCTGAAGCTTCAAGTACACTTTTGGGCAATGTGGGTTCAAAAGACTTAATTGGTCAATAAGTCTACACGTTCGTTGATCAGGTCAATGTAGGTCTAGTTCGTTATGAATTTCATGATTTGGAGCAAGTCATGTGGCTATGAGACAAGTTATGATGATGCTAATGATGATAAATGATGGTGGAAGATGGATGACGATAAAAACAACCAAGAAAATCAAACTTAAGTGCTTTTAAACCTATTTAAACAAAATTTTGTAACAACAGACTTCTTGAACTATTGCGACACAAACAATTGTATGCTTGTGAGCTAACTTTTGATGCTCTTGTCTAATTTTTTTGAGTTGATTAGGATTAGATGTAGGCAATAGTTTTATCAAATCACCTAAAATCCTTATATGCTACTTTTGACTTTTTCTTACTGTGATTTAGTTATTATTTTTTAATAACAACATTATCACATAAAAGTTTACCAAATCTAAAAAAGACTTTCAACAAGTTTCTTATAATGTCATTTAACACTATTTAAAACATTCTTTTGCGATGCACTTGCGTTTATTTAGATTGTGTTTGAATAAAAGACTTCTATTACGAAAGCTAAACAAGTTTTTCGAAAACTAGGTTCTTCAAAAAGTTATTATGATTAACAAGGCCATATTACAATGATATTAATTTGTTTGGCATAATAACATCTATCTTTATGTTTTGAAGTTTGATTTTTATTTTATATTAAAAAAGTAAATGAACTTTACAAATTTCTTTATGATGAGGAAGCATGCCAAAACAAAATTAATTTTTTGATCAAGTTTAAAATTATATGATTTACTATTTCTTGTGGGCATTAGTTTCACAATTTCTAAAACAAAACATTTTAGATGTTTAATTTTTTAATATTTTATATATTTTTATGATTAATATTACCTTTTGCATCTGTTCACACATTATTTTAGATATAAATATTTTAAATTCTTATTAATAATTACTTTTAGTTTATTATATTTTATATATTATTTTTTAATTACATAATACTTATCCTTTAAAATTATTAAGAACTTCCTTATAACAATACACTACAAAAATTAATGAGCTTAACTTTTTTGAAAATTTTTTTAGCACAATCAGGCAACATCGGTACACTAATTTATAACTTTATTTTGTTACATATTTAGAAGTTCCTTTTTATAAATGGATATTTAATGTACCTACAGTGCTATAATTATTTTTTTCGTCAAAAAACTCATAATTGATTCTATTTTTAATTTATTAAAGATTAATGACTTTTTCAATTTTTGTCTTTTCTATTCTCAAATTGCAAACACGTAATAATCAATTTTATGTCATCTAAAAAACGTTTTTGATTAGTTATTTGCATATTGCTAATTAATTTAATTGGGTTTGTTAAAATTTAATTTTTTTAGTCTCTTTTATACCATTTTTTAACTATATATGACCTCTGTAAATAGAAAGCTTACACAAATAAATTTAGAGAACCACAATGTCTTATCATTAAGTTGATCATTTTTATTTTTTCTATCTTTAATTATTTATAATATTGTATCAAACAATTTTATGTTTTCAATAATTTTTTAAATTTTAAATAATTTTTTAGTCTTTTAAAGATGAATCATAAGAATAGTTTCAAAATTTTAATTAACATAACACGAGGAAATTTTAAATTTGCTATAAATTAAATTTTTTGAAGTAAAATATTTTTTTTAAATTAAGAAACAAATTCTATTGTTGTAAAGGACTTATTTTTATTAATGAAAATCTTTACAACTCTAAATTATATTATTTTTTTTTAAGTTCTTTTAGATAATAACATATCAATGATTGATAATCAAGATAGTTTCTTATAATTTACAAAACCTATATATTATATTCTAGTTAACATTAAATTTGCATGATTTGTTTTCTTTTTCTTTATAATTTTTGAAAACATATTTGCATTGCTTGTAATTATTAATATTATGATAATACTTTTAAAACATTCAAATTTTATTTTTATATAATAATTTTGTATTTACCTCTGCCACTTAATAATTACATTTCTTGTTTAGAAATATTTTTGTGAGATAAATTGTGACAAGTTTTTAAAATTTTACATATGTTTCTAATTTTTTCACTAATCTATTTTAGAACTTCTAATTTAAGGACAAAAAATATTTGAAAAATGGTGAAAATATTGCATGTATTATGCATACAAATATTCTCTTTGACTTATTACAATTAATCTTTATTTTGTAATGAGTTTTTGAAATGAACTCTACAATGCAATCATACCACATCTCTAAATACTTAAAGTTACATAAGGTAAAACATATCAAGGGCTCATCGATGGAATCATTTGCCTTTTTTATATCCATCATAAGAATGATTAAAGGTGAGCCACATGTCTTTGTTTCTTTGGATTCTTTTCTGAGATTTGTATCTTTCAATGTTTTGTAATTTTAACATTTTGTGTTTCTCGAATAATTATTGACTTTATAATTCTTAAATTTTAAAATTATTACAACAAAATTTTTTTGGTAAATAAATTGTACTTATTGTTTTTTTAGTAATAAAAACACTTTATATCTTAATGATTTTCCTCTATGTTAGTATTATTTTTAATTTTCAAAATATTAATAACAATTTATATTTCTTTTACTATTAACATAGTATTTTGTTAGTGAATCATATAAATATTTAGAATATTTTCATATTTTGATTAATTGGGTATCTAAATGATTTTAAAACAATTATTTAATATTTTGTAATTCTTTTTCAACATTTACTTTTTTTAGTTACAACGACAAATTCATAAAAGATATTTAAAATGAAAAATTCCTTTTGTGATACATAATTTTTAATACTTATTATGATTTTCATTAAAGATAATATTTACATATTATTCAAGTAATTTTAAGTTCATGTTCAAGTAATATATACAATTTTTTAATTATTATTTAAAATATTTTTCATAATTAAATATCATTGAATCACGTTCTTTTGAACTACTAAACTTCTCTTAATTTTAATAATTCTACATTTTGTTATGTTTATGCATAATTTTATTTTGAAAAAAAATCTAATAAATTATCTTTTGTATATGTATGCCACCGCTATCTCACCCAATTGATTTTAAATATCAAAATATATTTATTATCTAACTACATTTTATATATTTTTTTACAATTAGCACTTGTTATATTTTAAAGCAAAGTTTTAGTTAAATATTATGTCAAATCTTTTCACTGGTATTTTAATTTTGTAAATATATTTAATTTTCATAATTTTACATTTTGTTGTCAATATTGCACCTTTTATTATGTTTTGATAATTAGGTTAATTTTCAAAATAAATATTAATCACGGTATTTGAAGATTCAACTGTGTAATTGTTTTAATAGTTATATTTAATGAAACTTTTTCGAACTTGCAAATATCTATATAAGCATATTTCTTATCATTAAAATCTATACAAATACATTTAAATAATATATTTTAAATTTTTTTTAATTATTAAATGCATTTTTTCCTTTGTAATTTTATTTCATTTAAACGTTTTCTATAATAAAATACTATTTATGATTTAAGTATCCAAAAACGACTTCTCTAACATGTTGTACATACAAGCTTTAATAATTATATTTTTTCTTTATATGATTTTTCATTTTTTGTCCTTTTCATAATTTTTATTTTCACGAGCACATTTATTATGTGCTTTACTACGATATTTTACAATTGACGTTCATAGTATTGACTTAGTTTTTTAAATTCTTTATTTTGTAAAGTATTTCAAATTTAATATTCATTACTAATATTTCTCATTTATTATTAATAAAACACTATCTTAAAGTTCTATCGTTACTTTCTTTTTACAATTTTTATAAACGAGAATAATTGACATGATTCGATAACAAAAAAAATTTCTTTCTCTATTATGAAATAAACTTTATCATTTTAAGTAATCATTAGCTCAATTGTTATTACCTTTTCATTCTCACATTATTTCATTTAAACTTCAATATTACAGGAATTCTTTTTACAATAATGACATAAAACATTAAAAATGAATAAAAAGCTCTTACGGCTTGCTAACAAATACTTTTCGTGGAATTGATATATAGAAAACATATAATGCATACATGTAAGTATTAAAATATATTTAAGATAATTAAAATTGTTTAATATTCATAGCATGCATTTTCTTGTGAAAAATGTTTTTCGGTATAATCCAAACATAATAAGCAATTGAAAATAAAAAAAATTTAAAAGTATAAACTAAAAATATTTCTTTGCTTGATATTTAAAGAAATCAAAATTACGAAAAGATATTATTAAAAAATAATATAAAAGAAAATAAGAACTATATCAATGAAATAAGAAACTTTCAAAACAACGAAAAGAAAAACAATATTTATTATTGTTGGGCATTTACAATGTCAAACTTTTATGCATAAATTTTCAAAAATAAATTGAATTTCATAAAGTGAATAAGAAATATCAAATTTAAACAAAAAATTAAATTTTAATGTAAAAAAATTAATAAATGATACCATACCTAAAATATGAAAAGAATGTCAACACAATTGTCACTATAAGTTAAGAAAAAAATCATATTCTATTCAACAAGATAATTAAAATTTTTAGGAAAAAAAGCAATAAGCTTTGCCAAATGCATATGAAATTGAAATTATTTGGCATACTTTTTCGAATAGAATAAAAAAATGTTTTTAAAAATTATAAAATAGTCAAAATAGTAGAATGAATGATAAATAATAATTAAAAATATGCTATTACTAATAAGAAAGTTAGAAATAAGTTTTGCACTAAGCCAAAAAGAAAAACAGACCATGATTATCATATATCAAGAATCTATTACAACTTAACTATTAATAAGAAATTCTATTTGGTAAAGAATTATAACCTAATCAAAATCAAATAAATTTATATATTCATAATTAGACCAATTAAAAAAGGGTATTATATTTATCTAATTATGTATACATATGAAATGATGCAATTTTTTAAAAAACTAGAGTTTGTGTTGCTCAATCTTTTGGCAATTCCTATCCTTTTTAGATATTATTCTTAATTCGCCTCTATAATATCCTAATAAGAGCAAGATTAAAATAATTTTCAACGTGAGAAAATTAAAGATTATGGTCATTTCCCATTTCAAGTCTAAGTGAAATAACCAAATTGTCTTTCTTTTGCATGTTTTGAAGTAAATGAATATGCAACCACTTACTTTATAATACTTTTTGACTTCTATGAACGATAGCCTTTTCAATAAACTTGTTTCCTTGGATCTATTATAACAAATTGAGACATTACTTTTACATTATTTTCATATAATATATCCTTATGATCTCTAATTCCAATCTTTTTTTCTGCAACACCACTACAAAAACTATTTTTTTTTACAGTATATGCATAAATATATATGTATCTAACTCATTATTTTATTTGGCAGCCGCCATTTAATCGTTGGACTTATCTAAATTTCTTTGACATTTATACACTTTTTAGCATGATTACTTTATTTCATTAGTATGACTACTTTAAATAAGTATTGGTATACCTTATGTTATTTAAGAAATAAACCATGTGAATTATAAATCATTTGATTAAGTCTTTTATATGCACAACCATTGCAATATTCAATTGCAATTTATCAAAAAATAGTTTCACAAAATATATAGCATTATTAAAAAGATTAGTAATATACTATTAATCAATTAATTTTTCCTTCCACATTATAATAAACAAAAAATATGGCATACATTATGTTATCATAGCCAAATCAAAATACATAGTTCAACTTTGTAGATTTCTTACGTTATTTGTAGTAAGTGTTTTTGACTTGTACCATTTATATCTTTTAGAAATCATGACAATAAAGTGTATGTCAATTTTTTCTTCGTCGTTTCTACCACATTTGAAGCTCTTAGGGGAATGTGTTTTTTTATTGACATTCCAATTTTCTTACCTTGCTTTAGTTAAACTACTTAGATCATCCTTCACCCATTAGATTGTGTAAAAAATGTTTTGTCAAATACTCTATTGACCCATATAGCCATTTTATCCTATATTTTGGACCACTCAACGGGCGAATAACACAATCATAAGGAAGTAACATCAATTCCATCCAGATTCTAATTCAACCCCATGATCCGATTTTAATATCTTGTCCACATTCAAGATAAATCAAATTCATTGAAAGATCATTAGTTCATTTGTTTGTCTTACAACAATGACATAAGACTAAACTAAAATACTAATATAATTTGTATCATTCTATATGCACTCTATGGAGTCTTGTTTAGCAAGACAGATGTGAGTTTCTTGGAATATAAATTTTCATAACTTATAGAATATTTAAAGAAAATAGTTTAAGATAATTTTTTAATAAACGTGAGTACATCTTTAAAATTGACTATTAACAAATGTTAATTTTCTTTTAAAAAACTTTAATTTTATTTTAAGATACATTGATTTTTTTAATAATAAATTTGATGAAAATTATGAAAAAGAAATCAACAAGAACAAAACAACATACATAAATGATTATTAGCTACTTTTATTTAAAGTCAAACTTATATATACTCCTAGCAAAAATCAATTAAAACAACAACAACAACAACAACAACAAACATAAGCCTTTAAATAAAAGAAGGTTAGATTAAACTCTTACAATAATAAAACAATAGAAAAATAAGCTGTAATGTCTTATAATATAATTAATTTGAAAAAAATAAAATAATTCACTCAAAAATATTAGAAATTAATACAAAGAAAAACTAATTATTGAAAAATAATTAAATAGACAAAAGTGTTTTAACTAAATCAATTAGAAATATAGAAAAGTGAGAACTTCATTGATTTGAAAAAAAAAACTACTGTTAGGTTTTTAATGATTGAAGGAGGCAACATAAGGAAGCGTGAATGATTAAGAATTGAATGCCATGACATGAAAAAATTTCTTTAGATTTTGTAAAAATTAAATTATTCAATTTTGTCAAAGAATTCACTTATAAAACTTTTTTAATGGTTAAAAATATCTACTGAATTGATTGCTTAATAAATAATAAAAAATTATAAGAATCACAACAGCTCAAAATGACAATTAAAAGAGTAGTTATGTAGGAGCTACTCCATCAGAAGCCTCTGTAACCTTTTTATACCAAAATGCAAGATTAGACTACTAAATTAAATAAGCTCTACTTAGATATTAGGATTTGATTTGAACTATTATATTTGAATTGGGATTTGATGTTTGGATTTAGGTCTGATATTTTGATCACATTATTGTGCAATTAGATGATAGACCTAATCAGGTGTTCGAAGGTTGATGTGTGTATGACTATCTGGTCACATAATTATGCAATGAAACATCAAGATAACTCCCACAATTTTTATTACGGCCACATGAAACAGATACGGGTTCTATTCCCTTAATCCATGAATGACAGATCATTATGGCTTTATAAGAGTTTTCTTACATTATGTAATAAGTGCATTTTTTTGAGTTATCGATCCTTAGTTGGCTCTAACGTTATTTCCTCCATTGCTAGTACATTCAGGCTCAATTAAATCTAGATTTGTGAGTTATATGCTAAACTAAAATTGTTTAAAGAGTTTTGGTGTCATTTTATCAATCCAATATGTGCATCTATTAATATTTTGTTTGGTTACCTTTGTGTTTGATGTGTTAAGTCTTAAATGCTTACCATTTTGTTCTAATGGGCTTGATTAGGATAAATCAGATTTAATTTTAAAGAAAAACTCATATATGTTTAAAGATACTGAATTAAGGATATTTAAAATACTTTGGACTATTCAAATAAAATTCAAGGATTTAAGATATACGTATCAAATTTGTAAAGATTTTTTTACTATAAAACATTGTACTAGCTTGTTGATTATAACGCACATGTTCATTTAGTTTGAAATCCCAATTTAAGTATCTAATTTAATTAATATTTTCATGATTTAAGAAACTAATTGCATTTCATTGTTCACATTAGATGAGTTACTTAGAGAATTATTAATGAAAAAGATGTGGTGAATACAAGAGTTGAAAAGAAGGCCTCCATAAGCAAAGCATGGAGCAAGGTACAAGGAACCATTAGCTTTTAAAACTAACAAAGATAATATAGATACGACATCTATATTTTTTATGGACTTGGAGGAAAATGTAAATTTTAATGTTAAAGATTTAGATCAAAATATTGTTAAAAAGATTGTAAATAGGAATTTGTAAAAAAGAAGAGGAGAGAAGATGAAGACACCAAGATGCCATGATTGTGGTAAAACAAAATCTATTATACAGGCTTATCCACAGCTCAAATACATCAAAAATAAAGAAGAGAAAAAAAAGAAAGATTTTCAAGCTACATTGAGTGTTGGAGAAGAATTAAACTCCATAACTTCAAGTAGTGAGGAGAAACGAATGATATGCCTCATGGCAAATGATGATGGATCAAGTATATCAAGTGAAGAATAAAAGACTAAGGTAAGCTCTTGTCCATGTGAAGTTTTTCGAAATAATCACATAAAAGTTGTAAGTGTTCTAACTTCTTTAACATATGCACATAAAAAATAAAAAAATTTACAAATAAAAAGTGATCATTTTGATTATTTACAAAAAGAGATTGACAAAAATGTACTTGATCAAAATGATTCCATGATATTTAATTTTGTAAACATAAATACGTCTTCTTTTGAATGCCTAATATTTCAAAATTACCTACTTTTATAGTTGTAAAAAAATCATACCAGTAAGAATTATCAAATTGGGGAAAATATTTCTCGTTCAAAACCTTGTTTCAAATGACTATGTCAAGCTTGTTGGGTTCTTAAGACTAGAGAATAGAGAATTAAAAATGAATTGTTTTCTTAATACTTTTATAGAGATATTGTGTTTTGGAGACATTAATACGTTAGAAGCAATAAAATTTGGAATTATACCTAGAAATAAGGAAAATATAATTTACATTTTGTGATTAATAAGTAAAAATTTTATAATTTGTGTAGTTTTATATAGAAAAAAATTAAAATCTAGCTCCTAAGAATAGAATAGTGGATGCTCAAGACATATGACACGAGTTCAATCAAAGTTTATCTCAATAAGATGTCATCCAAATAGATGGGAAACACTTGGAAACAAGTTTAAGAAAAAAAAACAATCAAAATTGGTCACATGAACCATAATATATAGCATTAGGAGGATCTTAGAAAACATTTTTGGGTTAAAAAGGATACTAAAAGAAACAGAATTACATTCGCAAAACAAATACCCATAAAATCTGACAATATTTGTGTCATTTGCCTAACTTAAAACATTATCTAGAACTTTAAGGACAAACAAAGTGATGTTTTGCACACTTTCATCATAAGGCATACAGAATGAAATACGATAGACATTTAATTTGTTGTTAATAATGTGCAACTAGTTGGCATCTTAATGAAGCTACGTAGGAAAGATTTATTCAATAGCATTAGAGGACATTTTTATGACGACAAAAGTAGCTGGCATTAATCCTTGTTTTAAGAGTAATTCTTTAGGTGAAAGGGACGACATCATTGTGCTTTTATTACATGCAAATCTAGGTTCACTTAATAACATTTAGCAAATGCTTTCTTACACTGCATTCAATTACATTATGATAAACTTAGGATGTAACATATGACAAATAAATAAGAGGTCATTGGTCTAATGAGTAATAATCTAAAATATTTTGATAACAATAACAAATTTAAATGGCATAATCATTGACTATAAAGCTTCGCTTCAATGTATGATCGAGAACAACATTGAAAGGACGTAAATGTTGGAACACATCACAATTGATTAACTATGTTGATGTAATCATTTGTGAAATAATAATGGAAAAGAAAATTCCATGATGAAAAAATTAAGTGTTCTTTTTTAGTAAGACATTTTCGATATCATGTAAATTAAAGAGACTTGTGGCTCAACTACACTAGGCATGATTTTTCAAAATAAAAATGAAAGCCTTTGCATGACTAAATGAACCACATTATCATATTTTATACAATATCATTAGCTAGCTATAGGGGAAAAGAAACAATTTTAAGAGTAGACTATTTGATCTTAGCTAATAAGTGAATCTAGTAAAATTGGATGAAACAATTACTAACAAAGATTAAAAATATATGATCAAACTATTCAATTTGGGGAAAACCATTCCATAAAAAAGGCATAACGAAAACTCAAGCAAATCAATTGATATGGTTAACTTTCACCTTATAGTAAAACCACTGAAATTAAAATTAAACTTTTGAAAATAATGTATATCATCATCATATAATATGCAATGGTAAATGAACATCTTGAATTATATATTGGTGATGTTCTGACAATAATTAAGTCGAAAAATTAAATAATACAATACACAAATATTAGTCTAGACCATGTAATTATTTTATTCATGGAGACATAAGAAAAATAAAAAACTTTCTAAGTTACAATAAAATATTATTATATTCTAAGATAAACTCGCTTTAACATGCCAATGGCAATTCATTGAATTGATATGGTATACTGACAATCTTTCATACCAACTGGATTGAATATAAATAGATGTCAAACCATATGATTATTATGTTAAATTATACAATCAGACCACTTAAGTTTTTCTGTCCTATGAAATCCTCTTATCGTATTATTCTAATTTAAGATATTTTATTAATATGACAAGAATTCTTGCATAGTTTTTGAAAATAAGTAGCAATGAGTTTGAATGTTGCTAAAAGTTTGAAAGCAAAAATTTTAAGCCTCGTATTGTTAATTCGTTTCTCCTATTGAACTCGTTTTCTAAACATATTCATAGCTAAGATTTTTTTCATTCACATAATTTCTTTTATATTTGTTGTGTTATAATATATTATTTAGATGAAAGATAGTACTTTTCAATTATTAAAAAACTATTAATTCTTATTTCTATTCTATAGTTTTTAAATTTTTAACAAATTATGATAATAATTAGTTTATATTCCTTAAATAATTTATATTTTTAAATAGTTAATTATGCATAAGTCTTAGCAAAATATTGATTTATATATACTCCATAAATTTTTGTTGTAAATTATTTGTTAAAAATTAAATTTTAATAAAGAAATTCTTTATTCTTAAAATATTAAAACAATTGAGTAATTAAAAGCCTTGATTAATTTAATTTTTTTGTTTCAAAGTTTTTAATTCTTTTTAAAATACATTTTAACTACATATGAATATTTAATTAATTGAGATGATAAACAAGATTTATTATCAATATGTTACTAATCTATTAGAGATTATTATTAAGTTATTGTGTTCATTTTTTTATATTGGTAATTAGGTGCGTTTTATTTGGAAATAGATATTTTCTATTCTTTTGTATTTTTAGATAATTAATTATTTAATTATTTTAAGCAATGTTTTGAATATTTTTAATATTTTATTGTGATAATAATTTCATAATTAGTAAATATTTTATGCTTTTTTAACTATAATGAAGCTTATTCTATGTGATAGTTATCTTTTTTTATAGTACAAATTTTTTCAATAATGATTTCTTTTATCTTATTTTATTAATTCTCTTATCACATTATTTTTATTATTATTGTTAAGCTTAAATTATTAAAAAAGCTTTTGGTTGACGTCATGAGAAATACAATTAAAAATTTAGTGATCAATCATTTACATGATGATTTTTAGTAATTGTTTTCAGTAATAAAAATATTTAATTTTCTACTTAATAATTTTATGTTATAAATATTTGCTATAGCTAGAATTATTAATTTTCATGTTTTTTTGAAAATTTTTTTATTGATTAATATGCTTAAAACTTTGACCTCTCAAGATATTTTAATTTGTTGGTATTTTTATCATTTATACATTTGCATACTATGTTATGCATGTTAGTTCATTTGTCATGTCTAAATTATTATTATAGCTTTTAGTTAAAATGATTGTAATACGAAATAGTATTTCAAATACCTAATTAGGTTAGCAAATATAATTATTTTTTTAAAAGTATTTCTAGAAATTTGCTTTCATAATTGTGTCACTAAAATAATTCTTTTAATATGTAATGCATTTTTTATTGATTTTTTTAAAAAAATTTTATTTGTTTAATACTTCAGATTTCTACTTTTTTTTTTATTAATTTCAATTTTTTATTTGCAAAAACATATTGAAATTATATTACATCTTCTATGATTTTTTATTTAAAATATTCCAGGATTTTTTAATTTCATTTTTTCTATATTTTATCATGAAAAGTTTATGGAATAATTGTTGATATATTATTTTTTAGTTATTTCATAATAAATCTTAAAGGTATTGAGCACTCATTATTCGTAAGAAAATTACCAATACATCTTTTTCAAGGATATTATTTTGATATATTTTAAAATTTCAATTATTATGAAAACATGATATGGTTTTTGAATGTTTTTTGTCTCATAGTGGAATTAAAAAAATAAAATAATTATTAAGCTCAAAAATCATTTTACACCACCTCTATGCAAACAAAACTTTATTAGATATCGATGACAAGAGGCATTTTAAGAAGGTTTTAGGTCTTTCTTATGCTTTATTGCATACGAGTTAGTTGTACCTATTACTTACATATGTACCCTAATTTTTTAGCTATTATATAGTTTATTTAACACTTTTACTATAAATTAAGTTTTAATTTTCAATTTTTGTACAAATTTTTTAGGATAACTTTGATAACTAAGTTATAAATAGTTTTAATATATTTATATATTTTTAAGTTTATTATCATTTAATTTCAATAACAAGATCAAATATTTTGAAAAAAAAATATAATTTTGATGTGTCTTTTTTTGTATTTTTATCTAAAATTATCAATTTTTATTTAGCCAACAACTATTTAAATTAATTTTTTTAAAAAGTATTTTTAATAGTAATAGATTATTTATTATACATTAGCAATAGGAAAACTCATTGTCGAAATATTATTCTTATTGCTTATCTTATTTATCAATAAAATAACCTTTTTAAAAAATTTTCATACAATTCAAATTCTTTCAAGATTAAATTGTCCCGATAATTGACATATTTTTTAACTTTTATTATATTTTTTTTAATTGACGCGATTTGACAAAGCTTCGAACTATTTAGCTTATCTTACAGCATTTTTCTTCAAATATTTAACTTTTTAAATTATTTTCCTTGGATCACACAATTTAAATGTTTTAAGTTATTAAAACATTTTTATTTACAAATTTAATATCAAAACTTTTGTTCTAAGTTTTTTTACAAAATATGAAATTTATTTCAAAAATTAAATTTTTTTAATAAATTATCTTTTTTTTGTTTTTTTAATATTTTTCTTTGAAAAATAAGTTTTTTAATATTATAGTTATAAATATTTTTTTAAATAATTATTTTTCAGGTGGCAAATTTCCTTAACCTCTATGATTTCTTTATTTGTAAACTGCAATTTATAACACATATACTGATAGAAAATCTTTATGATAACTAGTAATGTTTTAATATTTGATATTCATATTTAAAGAAAAAATACAGTTCCACAACATGTATAATATATTAATAAATTTAATATTTTAAATATTTTTTATTTCTTCAAAATTACTAAAAACTAATATAAATATTAAGGATAAAAAGCTTTACTTTCCAACATAGAAATTATATGGTAAGAAAAGTTTCTTTTTCTTATTCTTTATATATGATAAAGAAAGAATTAAATTTTAATTAATCAGATAATTTTCATCACATTTAATCGACATTATTTTAAATCTTTTTAGAAATTCCTATTAACCATTTTGCCTAAAATTTTGTAGCATTTAATTTTTTTAATACTATTTTTCTAATTAATTTATTTTATTTTATTTATGTTGTTTTGTTCTTTATTGAATTTTTGTTGTAACTACCTGATATATTAAATATAATGATTAAACATTTAAATTTCAAATTATTTTAATGACCATATATCTTTTAATTGTTTTAAAATATTGACATTAATAAGTTTGAAGCCATTACATAACCAAAGAAATTTGTGTTTATTTCTAATGCATTTGATTATAATTATTTAAGTCGTTTTTAATGGTTTTGTTATTTAGTAATTATTTTCATTTTTTATATTGATAAATCTACCTTGATTTAATTGCCTAAATGGTTTTTCAATATGTCATACATGATTGATTTTAATATGGACCATTATGTCATGAAAAAAAGAATAATCAAATTGCAAGATTAAACTGTACACATTTAAGAAAGGAAGGCGAATCTTCAACCATTCGATCCTAAAAATTGCATGACCAAATCCTATTCTGCACAAAAGTTATAATATTAAAACATTTTGTGTATCAATATTTTTCTTTTACTTTTATTAATAACAATAAATGTTTTAATTTATGATGTACAAATATATTTTTGGAGATTATAATAGTAAAACAACATATATTGATGTATTATACATATAATTTTGATTCTTATTATTTCTTATTTATTTCAAAGTTTTTTTATTTTAATACTTCCTTCCTTGTGGTCAAGTGTTAAATATTTAGTTTCTTTAAGAAATTATTATATTACATTTTGCATATCATGAACAGTTATATGCAATAGTCTATTCGTTAAGTTTAAATTTTATTTTATACTTTAAATATATTTGTGCAATTTCTGTTTGTATTGTTGCATACAATATTACGATCTTTAATGTTTTGCTTTTTCTATTTTTCAAATACCTTTTAGGTATAACAAGAATAATTTGTAATAGTTGTTAGGATAAAATTAGTTACTTATTTAAAAAAATTTTTAATTTTAAATATTCAATGAGGTTTACTATTATAATTATTATTTTGTTATAACTTTTTAATAAAATATTATGAATAACTAATTCATTATGAAAATGTTTTGAATAAGTTTTTCAAAAAATTTCAAACATTAATCCTATTGCACATAAAAAGCATTATTTTTTGACATATTAGCAAATATATTTAAATGTTGCAAGTAACATAATATGTTATGCTTTGAAATTTTTAAGTTTTGAACGAATATGTTCTATACGTTAGCATATTTATCTTAATATTATAAATATATAATTTTTATTAATATAAAAAAAATTCTTTTATTTCTTGTATAAGTTTTTATGTTATTATATTAGGTTTTATGGAGTAAATGTTAAAATTTTAAGTATTATTTCACATAAGTTATTATTTATTCCTTCATAGTTGTATAACATTATTTAAATTATAAAATTTTAACTTTTTTATATAAGAAACAAAAGACATTTAAATTTCTCAAAAAAAAATTGTCAATATTATATTCTTAATTAGGAAAATATAACTACCCAGTTTATATAAAAAAAAACATTACAGAAGCATCCAGAATGATATTTAAGATAAATTAAAAATTTTAATACTCAATCTTTATGCATAAATATTCTAAAAGCTTTGCATAGTGCGAGACGAATATCAAACAAAATATTCCATTGAGTGATCTAGTAACATTGGGAATGTCTACGTTTTTTTATTATATATATTCCTTTAGCTTTACTTTTTGATTCATTTTATTTTACATACATGTGTTGGATTTATAATTTTTAATATAATATTTTTTTACATACTTGTATTGGATTGTTATTTATAAATTTTAGGCTATCCAATAAGTGTTTCTATACATTTGACTATTGCGCTTCGCTATTGTGATTCTTTTACTTTGGTTGCATAACTATTTTTTATTTTAAATGTCAAAATGTGTTGACATGTGTTTTATTAAAATTTATTTTATTTTTAAAAATGTAATTTTTGTGAAACTAAATGCATATAATTTAAAAAGTTTTATTTTAAATATTTTTTTAAATGTTTTGTTTTATTTAGAGTATTTTCTTTGATAAGATTTCAAATCACTTCAATAATTTTTTTGTTATATTATAGAACATTTTTTTAATATTTTAGAGCATTTAACAACTTATAACTCTCCATACACAATTTAATTTGCCATACACTAATTTTTACTTTATATACTAATTATATTTTATTAAAAACGTTTTCCTTAAATATTAGTCAACAAATTTTTGTCTAATTTTTTATGTAGGCGTAATTCTATTTACTTAAAAATATTTTTCAACAGAATATTGCAAAAAATTAAAAAATTTTAAAAAGTTATGTCGTGGAAGGAAAATAATTCTAGCTTTCAAAGCTCGCTTTACAGTTTGTCAAAAAAAACAACTCTTTTAATAACAAGAACATAAGAAATATTAATTCACAAAAAACTCACATAAATCTTCAAAACCATTGATTTTTGTAAGCTTTATATTTTCAATAACGTAAATCATTTAAATCAGTTAAAATTAGGAAAAAAACTATTATATATTTTTAGTAATGCAAAATGTTAAACATTTGAAATAAAATTATTTGTGTAACATATGAAATAAATTTATATACCACTCAAGGCATTGATAATATAACAACAAAAATATATATTATTTCAAAATTTCCTCAGCATTGCTTTGATAAATTTAAAAAAAATATTGTTTTAAAAAAATTAAAAAAATAAAATTACTAAATTAAAATAAAAAAGTAAAGATTACTAAAAAAATATATTTAAAATTTTTAAAAAAAATATTCAAATTTTATCAAATGCAATGCATATTAGCTGAAAAAATGAAAACAAAGTTAAAATAGTCATAGAATATCAAACAAGTAAATAGTGTAACATTGAATGTAAGGACAATTCACTATTGTAATAGTACGTTAAATATATTTTTACTAATAAAAATGAAACAAAATATTTTGAACATAGAATAAAAATATTCTCTGAAAAAGGACTTCTTGACATGGATAAATACAAGTTATCCAACGTTATTTAATCATTAATAAAAAACTTAATACTAAATCATAAACAACATTACATTATATGTATGCAGTGGCCTTCTTACTAGTTAAATTAATGCATTACAAAGAAGTGGAAAAACTAATTAATATGGTTATAGCCTATCAAAATCTCCAACAAAACATCATTAATTATGAAATAATATTTCATTTTTGTTATAAGCCTACAATATCTATTTTCTTTTTATTTATTTTGGTCTATTAATTAATTTGATACTTTTTTTGTTATAAAACTTTTCTTGTAGTGCAATATGGAAGTAACTATTTTTAGTAATTTCATTATGGAATTTTTTATTAACATTTACAGTATTTCATTATGCTTCTAGATATTTGTATTTTAAAATTTTTAGATTTTAATTTTTATTATCATTTTAAATTTTCTAAATTAAATTATTTAGAAATTTTTTAATCTTTTTTGTAATTTCACAAAATAATTTATATGTTCATTACAGTGTTATTGCTATTTTTTCTTGTACTTTTGTATTATTTAAATAAAGAAAATTTAAATTTTCATAAGTTAATTATTTTATGTTATACAATTTTTGTAAAATAATTGTGTTTTTTATTTAAATAACTCATTTATAATTGTTATATTAATATATGATGCATAATTTTGATCGCTTGCAATGTTTGTAAACAAAACAATTTCTTGACATGTTATTTAAATAAATCTACACAATTTAGGTTTTCTTTTATTTTAATAGTATTATATATTTTTTTCTTTAAATATGTCTATAAAATTTACTTTTTCACCTAATATTCAAATAAGTTAAAATATTTTAGATTTTGTTTATCTTGATTAATTTATATATTTTTATTTTCAATTATTCTTCTATTTTACTAACTAAGTTTTACACTTTTTAGATAAATCACAAAGTATCCTTGCATTATTATTTATGAAATGTTTGATATATTATATAATAAAAGGCATATATTTAATGAAATGTCTAACCAATATGTTATAAAAATATTTGTTAGAAATTTAAAGTCAATCGTTGAAGATAAATTTCTATCTATTTCAATGCTTTTGTTGTTTTATTTAATAACGTAGATGCATGATTTAACTGGTAAGGTCATCTTTTATTAATATTTTGTAGTCACATATTTGAAAACTTAAAAACTTTAATTGTATATAATTAATTTTTTTTCAAATATTTATAATTTTTTTAGTTAAATTGTTGTAAACATAAAATTTATTGTTCTAAATAATTATTGACCTTAATCATCTTTTATGTACAATTTTTACTTGTTAAATTTCATCAAGTTTCTTATGAAATCGTAGTTCAAAATAAAATTTTGTTCATCATGATATTCTTTTCATATTTTTGTGAGTTTTTAATTATATAGCTTGTAATTTGTACAAATAGTTTATATTTTTTATTTGTTTATCTAATATTTTGAGCTAAATGCTTTTTTTTTACGGTTCTATTATTTTATTTGAATGAGAATATTTTATAATTTAGTTACAAAATGTAAATAAAATATTTGAAACAATAAATATTTTAACACTTGGTAACAAAAAAATTTTAGAATTTAAATAGAAGAAATGAATGTTATATTGTCTTAAATAGTAAAAACAATTAAGATAATTTAATATTTCTAATATATGAGTTATATAAATAATTTGTAAAAAAATTTAGATAATAAAAAAAATACAAATATAACATAAAATATGAGAATAGAGAAACAAAAGTCAGCATTCTAACAAAAAAAAATTAATAAACTATAATTTTGAACAAAAAATAAATAATCAATATTCTCATCATGCGAGAGTGAGAAAGTGCATCTATGAAATTAACGAAATATGAAATGCTAAAAAAACCAACCTAGAAAAAGTCTAGTTGTATATGAAATGATACAAATTTAAAACATTAAAATTAAATATTAAATAATAGTTAAAATTTTTAAACAAGAATAACTGGTAAAATTAAAAATACAAATTTCCAATAAAAAGCATATCTCTATTTAAAACAAGATGAACATGTTTTTATAATATAAAAAAGACAAGTTTTTATTTAAAGGATAAAAAGAATATCACTATAAAGAGAACACCTACAAAAGACAACATACATGATAGATGAAATCTAATGTACCATCAATAATATAAACCATGTTCTACTATGCAAAATGCATCTTGTTATCTAGATGCAGAAGTTTGAAATGATCAATGTGATGTAGAGTGGACAAATGATAAAGAGTGCTAACAAGTACATCAGTGTTCTGATATCAATCTTGAGCATTTGTACGACTTTAAAATGTATATTATACTAATTTAATGAATGCCCACACAACTTACTTGTTATGAACTAATTTTTGTATTGATAGATTTTTTATGAATTTAATCCTTGGTTTGGTGAATTTGTTTGCACATCACATTTTGAGGAAGTTTTTAATAAATATGTTTTACATAAAGCTTTTAATATGTTAAGCATTCTATTATCTGAATATTTTTTAAAAAATTTTTATTAATTTTAAATTTTTTTTATTTTCTAATGTAATTTTTTCCCTTATTAAGAATTTTTTATTGTGCTTTGTAAAAATCTTTAATAGTTTACTATAATGATGATGTGTCATTTGTTTGGTTCCCCCATATTTTTTTGTTTCACTTATAATTATAATACACCAACTATGCATTTTTGAAGAATTAACACTTTTGTTTATAATAAATCATTATGATATTTTCAATACTATTAAAACTCTTTAATGATACACATTTTTTAGAAATAAATATATTACATATTAAAAAAATGTTTTTTGAGTGAAACACAAATAATTCTAATTATTGAATACTAACTGCCAAACGCTTTTTTGATGCCAATGAAACATGTTGTTTCTTAATAATGATTTTTTTGAGTGATTTTTTAACCTTTGCAAACACAATGTCAAACATTTTTTTGATCAATTAAAAAGCATGATAACTATACACTGAGTAATTAACTTTTGAAGATAAGGCAGCGAGTGTTGGTGGCTTTGCTGAAATGTAGCTCTACTTGTAAATTAAGGAGTCGTTTTTTTCTACCACTTGTCGGAATTGTTTCCTATAAAAAATTCATAAAATATACTTTATTTTAGTTAGAATTATAAAGCATTGTACTTTTTATTTGTATGACAAATAGGATTGCATTATAGTGCTCATAATGTTAAATTTGGGTGAACAAAAGGCATGTATTTCATGCATGTCTATATTCATATAAATGTATCTTAACATAACTTTATTATGTAGGTTAACTTGAATGTGGTCACGAGAGACACACATTTATATATACTATTTGTACTATGTGTTAATGTGTACAATATTAAAAATTTATGCAAGATTATATGTTATACCATAAATGTAGTCATTCGATAATTAGATGAGAAGCTAAAAGATTTTATGTATGTGATGTAAAGTTTGAAATGTTGTATAAATAAAATAAGATCATTGCCAATATAGAATCAGTTATAAGCAAAGAGTTGAGGACTTAATTTATAGATTTGCTAGATTGTTTTTACTTTTAAGATCTTAAGGTCATACAAGTACCACTATATTAATTTAGCTAAAATGTGCATTGTTGTAAGACTATACTACGTAATCGTATGAATATAATTAATTTTACAGATGATCTTTAGAAAGATTTCTAACATTCTAGTGCAATATTAATGTCATTTTATTATGATATAGACATATATATATATATATATATATATATATATATATATATATATATATATATATATATCTGTGTGTGTTAGTTTTGAGAACTTAAGCATTTTTTGGGTTTATTTTTGTAATTTTTGTTTTATCTACTTTTTCATGCAACGAAATCATTCATGATTATTATTGTGAGCTTCTCGTACAATATATTAGATGTTATATTCTTACGCTATACAAATTTTTCTACAGAGTTAAAAAATTAGGTTTGGCTAATTAATCTTGTTGTATATTACAATGTACTTGTATAAGTAAGATACATTGAGACATCTAAAAGGAATAGATTTGGATAGGCACATATTATTAGAAATTATAATTTAATACTTATTAATGTTCTTAAGGATGCAATTTAGTTGGAATTTTTTAATTTTCGTATATTCTTTTGATTCATAGAAATGGAAGTGATTTTTCAAGGAATATGACAATCAATCTATCACTATCTTTTTTTACATAAAAAATAAAAAAAGGAAAGTTGGCTTTATCGCTATTATATTTTGATTTACTTCATGAACTTTGCCAATATACTAAAGTTTTATATATATTAAAATGGCAACATCCTTTCATAACATTTTTTAATGTAATATTATTGTTTTGTGAATTATATACACTACTGAATTATTTCTTTTAAGTGTTGTAGTAATTGTGTAATCTGTATTGCACTCTTTTTATTGAGGGGACATGTACATGGTCATTGTCAAAAAGTTAGTGGACTTGAGAGAAATGCCTCTTACTTTGTCATTCGTAGAAATATAATTTAGAGTTTTGTTGAGAAAGGTAGTTGTTAGGTGATTAGTTTGAGAGAGTAAAATGGTGGATGAAAAGATATGAGTGTTAGTAAAAGTAAGAGTTTGGTTGGTTAATGACACTCCTAGTCGAAGCTCTCACCTTCAATCCTTATCTTTTATAAGAGATTTTATTATCAACATTTTGTAGGAAGATCTCCCACTTTCTATCTTTATCTCTCACAAGAAAAGTAAGAATCTCTCCAACAAATGTTGGACATATACACATTTTTTAACAAAGGTGAAATTATACAAGCAAAAGAAATTTCATTTTATTTCTTACATCTCATAAGGTGCTTCCTCTTTATATAGACCTTAAATCTTCTTCAGTAATTTAAAAAATAAAAAAGTTATAAAATTAATTAAATTAAGCAATTAATAAATTGGCCTTATTTTTTAGGCGGTGGCATTGGTGAGCTGCAAAACTATGGAGCGAACCACACGATTTAGACACATCGGTGCCTCGTTTTAGATTTATGCTTCGATGAGCAGCTCTGGTAGAGACGTGCTGAAGCTTCAAGTACACTTTTGGGCAATGTGGGTTCAAAAGACTTAATTGGTCAATAAGTCTACACGTTCGTTGATCAGGTCAATGTAGGTCTAGTTCGTTATGAATTTCATGATTTGGAGCAAGTCATGTGGCTATGAGACAAGTTATGATGATGCTAATGATGATAAATGATGGTGGAAGATGGATGACGATAAAAACAACCAAGAAAATCAAACTTAAGTGCTTTTAAACCTATTTAAACAAAATTTTGTAACAACAGACTTCTTGAACTATTGCGACACAAACAATTGTATGCTTGTGAGCTAACTTTTGATGCTCTTGTCTAATTTTTTTGAGTTGATTAGGATTAGATGTAGGCAATAGTTTTATCAAATCACCTAAAATCCTTATATGCTACTTTTGACTTTTTCTTACTGTGATTTAGTTATTATTTTTTAATAACAACATTATCACATAAAAGTTTACCAAATCTAAAAAAGACTTTCAACAAGTTTCTTATAATGTCATTTAACACTATTTAAAACATTCTTTTGCGATGCACTTGCGTTTATTTAGATTGTGTTTGAATAAAAGACTTCTATTACGAAAGCTAAACAAGTTTTTCGAAAACTAGGTTCTTCAAAAAGTTATTATGATTAACAAGGCCATATTACAATGATATTAATTTGTTTGGCATAATAACATCTATCTTTATGTTTTGAAGTTTGATTTTTATTTTATATTAAAAAAGTAAATGAACTTTACAAATTTCTTTATGATGAGGAAGCATGCCAAAACAAAATTAATTTTTTGATCAAGTTTAAAATTATATGATTTACTATTTCTTGTGGGCATTAGTTTCACAATTTCTAAAACAAAACATTTTAGATGTTTAATTTTTTAATATTTTATATATTTTTATGATTAATATTACCTTTTGCATCTGTTCACACATTATTTTAGATATAAATATTTTAAATTCTTATTAATAATTACTTTTAGTTTATTATATTTTATATATTATTTTTTAATTACATAATACTTATCCTTTAAAATTATTAAGAACTTCCTTATAACAATACACTACAAAAATTAATGAGCTTAACTTTTTTGAAAATTTTTTTAGCACAATCAGGCAACATCGGTACACTAATTTATAACTTTATTTTGTTACATATTTAGAAGTTCCTTTTTATAAATGGATATTTAATGTACCTACAGTGCTATAATTATTTTTTTCGTCAAAAAACTCATAATTGATTCTATTTTTAATTTATTAAAGATTAATGACTTTTTCAATTTTTGTCTTTTCTATTCTCAAATTGCAAACACGTAATAATCAATTTTATGTCATCTAAAAAACGTTTTTGATTAGTTATTTGCATATTGCTAATTAATTTAATTGGGTTTGTTAAAATTTAATTTTTTTAGTCTCTTTTATACCATTTTTTAACTATATATGACCTCTGTAAATAGAAAGCTTACACAAATAAATTTAGAGAACCACAATGTCTTATCATTAAGTTGATCATTTTTATTTTTTCTATCTTTAATTATTTATAATATTGTATCAAACAATTTTATGTTTTCAATAATTTTTTAAATTTTAAATAATTTTTTAGTCTTTTAAAGATGAATCATAAGAATAGTTTCAAAATTTTAATTAACATAACACGAGGAAATTTTAAATTTGCTATAAATTAAATTTTTTGAAGTAAAATATTTTTTTTAAATTAAGAAACAAATTCTATTGTTGTAAAGGACTTATTTTTATTAATGAAAATCTTTACAACTCTAAATTATATTATTTTTTTTTAAGTTCTTTTAGATAATAACATATCAATGATTGATAATCAAGATAGTTTCTTATAATTTACAAAACCTATATATTATATTCTAGTTAACATTAAATTTGCATGATTTGTTTTCTTTTTCTTTATAATTTTTGAAAACATATTTGCATTGCTTGTAATTATTAATATTATGATAATACTTTTAAAACATTCAAATTTTATTTTTATATAATAATTTTGTATTTACCTCTGCCACTTAATAATTACATTTCTTGTTTAGAAATATTTTTGTGAGATAAATTGTGACAAGTTTTTAAAATTTTACATATGTTTCTAATTTTTTCACTAATCTATTTTAGAACTTCTAATTTAAGGACAAAAAATATTTGAAAAATGGTGAAAATATTGCATGTATTATGCATACAAATATTCTCTTTGACTTATTACAATTAATCTTTATTTTGTAATGAGTTTTTGAAATGAACTCTACAATGCAATCATACCACATCTCTAAATACTTAAAGTTACATAAGGTAAAACATATCAAGGGCTCATCGATGGAATCATTTGCCTTTTTTATATCCATCATAAGAATGATTAAAGGTGAGCCACATGTCTTTGTTTCTTTGGATTCTTTTCTGAGATTTGTATCTTTCAATGTTTTGTAATTTTAACATTTTGTGTTTCTCGAATAATTATTGACTTTATAATTCTTAAATTTTAAAATTATTACAACAAAATTTTTTTGGTAAATAAATTGTACTTATTGTTTTTTTAGTAATAAAAACACTTTATATCTTAATGATTTTCCTCTATGTTAGTATTATTTTTAATTTTCAAAATATTAATAACAATTTATATTTCTTTTACTATTAACATAGTATTTTGTTAGTGAATCATATAAATATTTAGAATATTTTCATATTTTGATTAATTGGGTATCTAAATGATTTTAAAACAATTATTTAATATTTTGTAATTCTTTTTCAACATTTACTTTTTTTAGTTACAACGACAAATTCATAAAAGATATTTAAAATGAAAAATTCCTTTTGTGATACATAATTTTTAATACTTATTATGATTTTCATTAAAGATAATATTTACATATTATTCAAGTAATTTTAAGTTCATGTTCAAGTAATATATACAATTTTTTAATTATTATTTAAAATATTTTTCATAATTAAATATCATTGAATCACGTTCTTTTGAACTACTAAACTTCTCTTAATTTTAATAATTCTACATTTTGTTATGTTTATGCATAATTTTATTTTGAAAAAAAATCTAATAAATTATCTTTTGTATATGTATGCCACCGCTATCTCACCCAATTGATTTTAAATATCAAAATATATTTATTATCTAACTACATTTTATATATTTTTTTACAATTAGCACTTGTTATATTTTAAAGCAAAGTTTTAGTTAAATATTATGTCAAATCTTTTCACTGGTATTTTAATTTTGTAAATATATTTAATTTTCATAATTTTACATTTTGTTGTCAATATTGCACCTTTTATTATGTTTTGATAATTAGGTTAATTTTCAAAATAAATATTAATCACGGTATTTGAAGATTCAACTGTGTAATTGTTTTAATAGTTATATTTAATGAAACTTTTTCGAACTTGCAAATATCTATATAAGCATATTTCTTATCATTAAAATCTATACAAATACATTTAAATAATATATTTTAAATTTTTTTTAATTATTAAATGCATTTTTTCCTTTGTAATTTTATTTCATTTAAACGTTTTCTATAATAAAATACTATTTATGATTTAAGTATCCAAAAACGACTTCTCTAACATGTTGTACATACAAGCTTTAATAATTATATTTTTTCTTTATATGATTTTTCATTTTTTGTCCTTTTCATAATTTTTATTTTCACGAGCACATTTATTATGTGCTTTACTACGATATTTTACAATTGACGTTCATAGTATTGACTTAGTTTTTTAAATTCTTTATTTTGTAAAGTATTTCAAATTTAATATTCATTACTAATATTTCTCATTTATTATTAATAAAACACTATCTTAAAGTTCTATCGTTACTTTCTTTTTACAATTTTTATAAACGAGAATAATTGACATGATTCGATAACAAAAAAAATTTCTTTCTCTATTATGAAATAAACTTTATCATTTTAAGTAATCATTAGCTCAATTGTTATTACCTTTTCATTCTCACATTATTTCATTTAAACTTCAATATTACAGGAATTCTTTTTACAATAATGACATAAAACATTAAAAATGAATAAAAAGCTCTTACGGCTTGCTAACAAATACTTTTCGTGGAATTGATATATAGAAAACATATAATGCATACATGTAAGTATTAAAATATATTTAAGATAATTAAAATTGTTTAATATTCATAGCATGCATTTTCTTGTGAAAAATGTTTTTCGGTATAATCCAAACATAATAAGCAATTGAAAATAAAAAAAATTTAAAAGTATAAACTAAAAATATTTCTTTGCTTGATATTTAAAGAAATCAAAATTACGAAAAGATATTATTAAAAAATAATATAAAAGAAAATAAGAACTATATCAATGAAATAAGAAACTTTCAAAACAACGAAAAGAAAAACAATATTTATTATTGTTGGGCATTTACAATGTCAAACTTTTATGCATAAATTTTCAAAAATAAATTGAATTTCATAAAGTGAATAAGAAATATCAAATTTAAACAAAAAATTAAATTTTAATGTAAAAAAATTAATAAATGATACCATACCTAAAATATGAAAAGAATGTCAACACAATTGTCACTATAAGTTAAGAAAAAAATCATATTCTATTCAACAAGATAATTAAAATTTTTAGGAAAAAAAGCAATAAGCTTTGCCAAATGCATATGAAATTGAAATTATTTGGCATACTTTTTCGAATAGAATAAAAAAATGTTTTTAAAAATTATAAAATAGTCAAAATAGTAGAATGAATGATAAATAATAATTAAAAATATGCTATTACTAATAAGAAAGTTAGAAATAAGTTTTGCACTAAGCCAAAAAGAAAAACAGACCATGATTATCATATATCAAGAATCTATTACAACTTAACTATTAATAAGAAATTCTATTTGGTAAAGAATTATAACCTAATCAAAATCAAATAAATTTATATATTCATAATTAGACCAATTAAAAAAGGGTATTATATTTATCTAATTATGTATACATATGAAATGATGCAATTTTTTAAAAAACTAGAGTTTGTGTTGCTCAATCTTTTGGCAATTCCTATCCTTTTTAGATATTATTCTTAATTCGCCTCTATAATATCCTAATAAGAGCAAGATTAAAATAATTTTCAACGTGAGAAAATTAAAGATTATGGTCATTTCCCATTTCAAGTCTAAGTGAAATAACCAAATTGTCTTTCTTTTGCATGTTTTGAAGTAAATGAATATGCAACCACTTACTTTATAATACTTTTTGACTTCTATGAACGATAGCCTTTTCAATAAACTTGTTTCCTTGGATCTATTATAACAAATTGAGACATTACTTTTACATTATTTTCATATAATATATCCTTATGATCTCTAATTCCAATCTTTTTTTCTGCAACACCACTACAAAAACTATTTTTTTTTACAGTATATGCATAAATATATATGTATCTAACTCATTATTTTATTTGGCAGCCGCCATTTAATCGTTGGACTTATCTAAATTTCTTTGACATTTATACACTTTTTAGCATGATTACTTTATTTCATTAGTATGACTACTTTAAATAAGTATTGGTATACCTTATGTTATTTAAGAAATAAACCATGTGAATTATAAATCATTTGATTAAGTCTTTTATATGCACAACCATTGCAATATTCAATTGCAATTTATCAAAAAATAGTTTCACAAAATATATAGCATTATTAAAAAGATTAGTAATATACTATTAATCAATTAATTTTTCCTTCCACATTATAATAAACAAAAAATATGGCATACATTATGTTATCATAGCCAAATCAAAATACATAGTTCAACTTTGTAGATTTCTTACGTTATTTGTAGTAAGTGTTTTTGACTTGTACCATTTATATCTTTTAGAAATCATGACAATAAAGTGTATGTCAATTTTTTCTTCGTCGTTTCTACCACATTTGAAGCTCTTAGGGGAATGTGTTTTTTTATTGACATTCCAATTTTCTTACCTTGCTTTAGTTAAACTACTTAGATCATCCTTCACCCATTAGATTGTGTAAAAAATGTTTTGTCAAATACTCTATTGACCCATATAGCCATTTTATCCTATATTTTGGACCACTCAACGGGCGAATAACACAATCATAAGGAAGTAACATCAATTCCATCCAGATTCTAATTCAACCCCATGATCCGATTTTAATATCTTGTCCACATTCAAGATAAATCAAATTCATTGAAAGATCATTAGTTCATTTGTTTGTCTTACAACAATGACATAAGACTAAACTAAAATACTAATATAATTTGTATCATTCTATATGCACTCTATGGAGTCTGGTTTAGCAAGACAGATGTGAGTTTCTTGGAATATAAATTTTCATAACTTATAGAATATTTAAAGAAAATAGTTTAAGATAATTTTTTAATAAACGTGAGTACATCTTTAAAATTGACTATTAACAAATGTTAATTTTCTTTTAAAAAACTTTAATTTTATTTTAAGATACATTGATTTTTTTAATAATAAATTTGATGAAAATTATGAAAAAGAAATCAACAAGAACAAAACAACATACATAAATGATTATTAGCTACTTTTATTTAAAGTCAAACTTATATATACTCCTAGCAAAAATCAATTAAAACAACAACAACAACAACAACAACAAACATAAGCCTTTAAATAAAAGAAGGTTAGATTAAACTCTTACAATAATAAAACAATAGAAAAATAAGCTGTAATGTCTTATAATATAATTAATTTGAAAAAAATAAAATAATTCACTCAAAAATATTAGAAATTAATACAAAGAAAAACTAATTATTGAAAAATAATTAAATAGACAAAAGTGTTTTAACTAAATCAATTAGAAATATAGAAAAGTGAGAACTTCATTGATTTGAAAAAAAAAACTACTGTTAGGTTTTTAATGATTGAAGGAGGCAACATAAGGAAGCGTGAATGATTAAGAATTGAATGCCATGACATGAAAAAATTTCTTTAGATTTTGTAAAAATTAAATTATTCAATTTTGTCAAAGAATTCACTTATAAAACTTTTTTAATGGTTAAAAATATCTACTGAATTGATTGCTTAATAAATAATAAAAAATTATAAGAATCACAACAGCTCAAAATGACAATTAAAAGAGTAGTTATGTAGGAGCTACTCCATCAGAAGCCTCTGTAACCTTTTTATACCAAAATGCAAGATTAGACTACTAAATTAAATAAGCTCTACTTAGATATTAGGATTTGATTTGAACTATTATATTTGAATTGGGATTTGATGTTTGGATTTAGGTCTGATATTTTGATCACATTATTGTGCAATTAGATGATAGACCTAATCAGGTGTTCGAAGGTTGATGTGTGTATGACTATCTGGTCACATAATTATGCAATGAAACATCAAGATAACTCCCACAATTTTTATTACGGCCACATGAAACAGATACGGGTTCTATTCCCTTAATCCATGAATGACAGATCATTATGGCTTTATAAGAGTTTTCTTACATTATGTAATAAGTGCATTTTTTTGAGTTATCGATCCTTAGTTGGCTCTAACGTTATTTCCTCCATTGCTAGTACATTCAGGCTCAATTAAATCTAGATTTGTGAGTTATATGCTAAACTAAAATTGTTTAAAGAGTTTTGGTGTCATTTTATCAATCCAATATGTGCATCTATTAATATTTTGTTTGGTTACCTTTGTGTTTGATGTGTTAAGTCTTAAATGCTTACCATTTTGTTCTAATGGGCTTGATTAGGATAAATCAGATTTAATTTTAAAGAAAAACTCATATATGTTTAAAGATACTGAATTAAGGATATTTAAAATACTTTGGACTATTCAAATAAAATTCAAGGATTTAAGATATACGTATCAAATTTGTAAAGATTTTTTTACTATAAAACATTGTACTAGCTTGTTGATTATAACGCACATGTTCATTTAGTTTGAAATCCCAATTTAAGTATCTAATTTAATTAATATTTTCATGATTTAAGAAACTAATTGCATTTCATTGTTCACATTAGATGAGTTACTTAGAGAATTATTAATGAAAAAGATGTGGTGAATACAAGAGTTGAAAAGAAGGCCTCCATAAGCAAAGCATGGAGCAAGGTACAAGGAACCATTAGCTTTTAAAACTAACAAAGATAATATAGATACGACATCTATATTTTTTATGGACTTGGAGGAAAATGTAAATTTTAATGTTAAAGATTTAGATCAAAATATTGTTAAAAAGATTGTAAATAGGAATTTGTAAAAAAGAAGAGGAGAGAAGATGAAGACACCAAGATGCCATGATTGTGGTAAAACAAAATCTATTATACAGGCTTATCCACAGCTCAAATACATCAAAAATAAAGAAGAGAAAAAAAAGAAAGATTTTCAAGCTACATTGAGTGTTGGAGAAGAATTAAACTCCATAACTTCAAGTAGTGAGGAGAAACGAATGATATGCCTCATGGCAAATGATGATGGATCAAGTATATCAAGTGAAGAATAAAAGACTAAGGTAAGCTCTTGTCCATGTGAAGTTTTTCGAAATAATCACATAAAAGTTGTAAGTGTTCTAACTTCTTTAACATATGCACATAAAAAATAAAAAAATTTACAAATAAAAAGTGATCATTTTGATTATTTACAAAAAGAGATTGACAAAAATGTACTTGATCAAAATGATTCCATGATATTTAATTTTGTAAACATAAATACGTCTTCTTTTGAATGCCTAATATTTCAAAATTACCTACTTTTATAGTTGTAAAAAAATCATACCAGTAAGAATTATCAAATTGGGGAAAATATTTCTCGTTCAAAACCTTGTTTCAAATGACTATGTCAAGCTTGTTGGGTTCTTAAGACTAGAGAATAGAGAATTAAAAATGAATTGTTTTCTTAATACTTTTATAGAGATATTGTGTTTTGGAGACATTAATACGTTAGAAGCAATAAAATTTGGAATTATACCTAGAAATAAGGAAAATATAATTTACATTTTGTGATTAATAAGTAAAAATTTTATAATTTGTGTAGCTTTATATAGAAAAAAATTAAAATCTAGCTCCTAAGAATAGAATAGTGGATGCTCAAGACATATGACACGAGTTCAATCAAAGTTTATCTCAATAAGATGTCATCCAAATAGATGGGAAACACTTGGAAACAAGTTTAAGAAAAAAAAACAATCAAAATTGGTCACATGAACCATAATATATAGCATTAGGAGGATCTTAGAAAACATTTTTGGGTTAAAAAGGATACTAAAAGAAACAGAATTACATTCGCAAAACAAATACCCATAAAATCTGACAATATTTGTGTCATTTGCCTAACTTAAAACATTATCTAGAACTTTAAGGACAAACAAAGTGATGTTTTGCACACTTTCATCATAAGGCATACAGAATGAAATACGATAGACATTTAATTTGTTGTTAATAATGTGCAACTAGTTGGCATCTTAATGAAGCTACGTAGGAAAGATTTATTCAATAGCATTAGAGGACATTTTTATGACGACAAAAGTAGCTGGCATTAATCCTTGTTTTAAGAGTAATTCTTTAGGTGAAAGGGACGACATCATTGTGCTTTTATTACATGCAAATCTAGGTTCACTTAATAACATTTAGCAAATGCTTTCTTACACTGCATTCAATTACATTATGATAAACTTAGGATGTAACATATGACAAATAAATAAGAGGTCATTGGTCTAATGAGTAATAATCTAAAATATTTTGATAACAATAACAAATTTAAATGGCATAATCATTGACTATAAAGCTTCGCTTCAATGTATGATCGAGAACAACATTGAAAGGACGTAAATGTTGGAACACATCACAATTGATTAACTATGTTGATGTAATCATTTGTGAAATAATAATGGAAAAGAAAATTCCATGATGAAAAAATTAAGTGTTCTTTTTTAGTAAGACATTTTCGATATCATGTAAATTAAAGAGACTTGTGGCTCAACTACACTAGGCATGATTTTTCAAAATAAAAATGAAAGCCTTTGCATGACTAAATGAACCACATTATCATATTTTATACAATATCATTAGCTAGCTATAGGGGAAAAGAAACAATTTTAAGAGTAGACTATTTGATCTTAGCTAATAAGTGAATCTAGTAAAATTGGATGAAACAATTACTAACAAAGATTAAAAATATATGATCAAACTATTCAATTTGGGGAAAACCATTCCATAAAAAAGGCATAACGAAAACTCAAGCAAATCAATTGATATGGTTAACTTTCACCTTATAGTAAAACCACTGAAATTAAAATTAAACTTTTGAAAATAATGTATATCATCATCATATAATATGCAATGGTAAATGAACATCTTGAATTATATATTGGTGATGTTCTGACAATAATTAAGTCGAAAAATTAAATAATACAATACACAAATATTAGTTTAGACCATGTAATTATTTTATTCATGGAGACATAAGAAAAATAAAAAACTTTCTAAGTTACAATAAAATATTATTATATTCTAAGATAAACTCGCTTTAACATGCCAATGGCAATTCATTGAATTGATATGGTATACTGACAATCTTTCATACCAACTGGATTGAATATAAATAGATGTCAAACCATATGATTATTATGTTAAATTATACAATCAGACCACTTAAGTTTTTCTGTCCGATGAAATCCTCTTATCGTATTATTCTAATTTAAGATATTTTATTAATATGACAAGAATTCTTGCATAGTTTTTGAAAATAAGTAGCAATGAGTTTGAATGTTGCTAAAAGTTTGAAAGCAAAAATTTTAAGCCTCGTATTGTTAATTCGTTTCTCCTATTGAACTCGTTTTCTAAACATATTCATAGCTAAGATTTTTTTCATTCACATAATTTCTTTTATATTTGTTGTGTTATAATATATTATTTAGATGAAAGATAGTACTTTTCAATTATTAAAAAACTATTAATTCTTATTTCTATTCTATAGTTTTTAAAATTTTTAACAAATTATGATAATAATTAGTTTATATTCCTTAAATAATTTATATTTTTAAATAGTTAATTATGCATAAGTCTTAGCAAAATATTGATTTATAGATACTCCATGAATTTTTGTTGTAAATTATTTGTTAAAAATTAAATTTTAATAAAGAAATTCTTTATTCTTAAAATATTAAAACAATTGAGTAATTAAAAGCCTTGATTAATTTAATTTTTTTGTTTTAAAGTTTTTAATTCTTTTTAAAATACATTTTAACTACATATGAATATTTAATTAATTGAGATGATAAACAAGATTTATTATCAATATGTTACTAATCTATTAGAGATTATTATTAAGTTATTGTGTTCATTTTTTTATATTGGTAATTAGGTGCGTTTTATTTGGAAATAGATATTTTCTATTCTTTTGTATTTTTAGATAATTAATTATTTAATTATTTTAAGCAATGTTTTGAATATTTTTAATATTTTATTGTGATAATAATTTCATAATTAGTAAATATTTTATGCTTTTTTAACTATAATGAAGCTTATTCTATGTGATAGTTATCTTTTTTTATAGTACAAATTTTTTCAATAATGATTTCTTTTATCTTATTTTATTAATTCTCTTATCACATTATTTTTATTATTATTGTTAAGCTTAAATTATTAAAAAAGCTTTTGGTTGACGTCATGAGAAATACAATTAAAAATTTAGTGATCATTCATTTACATGATGATTTTTAGTAATTGTTTTCAGTAATAAAAATATTTAATTTTCTACTTAGTAATTTTATGTTATAAATATTTGCTATAGCTAGAATTATTAATTTTCATGTTTTTTTGAAAATTTTTTTATTGATTAATATGCTTAAAACTTTGACCTCTCAAGATATTTTAATTTGTTGGTATTTTTATCATTTATACATTTGCATACTATGTTATGCATGTTAGTTCATTTGTCATGTCTAAATTATTAGTATAGTTTTTAGTTAAAATGATTGTAATACGAAATAGTATTTCAAATACCTAATTAGGTTAGCAAATATAATTATTTTTTTAAAAGTATTTCTAGAAATTTGCTTTCATAATTGTGTCACTAAAATAATTCTTTTAATATGTAATGCATTTTTTATTGATTTTTTTAAAAAAATTTTATTTGTTTAATACTTCAGATTTCTACTTTTTTTTTTATTAATTTCAATTTTTTATTTGCAAAAACATATTGAAATTATATTACATCTTCTATGATTTTTTATTTAAAATATTCCAGGATTTTTTAATTTCATTTTTTCTATATTTTATCATGAAAAGTTTATGGAATAATTGTTGATATATTATTTTTTAGTTATTTCATAATAAATCTTAAAGGTATTGAGCACTCATTATTCGTAAGAAAATTACCAATACATCTTTTTCAAGGATATTATTTTGATATATTTTAAAATTTCAATTATTATGAAAACATGATATGGTTTTTGAATGTTTTTTGTCTCATAGTGGAATTAAAAAAATAAAATAATTATTAAGCTCAAAAATCATTTTACACCACCTCTATGCAAACAAAACTTTATTAGATATCGATGACAAGAGGCATTTTAAGAAGGTTTTAGGTCTTTCTTATGCTTTATTGCATACGAGTTAGTTGTACCTATTACTTACATATGTACCCTAATTTTTTAGCTATTATATAGTTTATTTAACACTTTTACTATAAATTAAGTTTTAATTTTCAATTTTTGTACAAATTTTTTAGGATAACTTTGATAACTAAGTTATAAATAGTTTTAATATATTTATATATTTTTAAGTTTATTATCATTTAATTTCAATAACAAGATCAAATATTTTGAAAAAAAAATATAATTTTGATGTGTCTTTTTTTGTATTTTTATCTAAAATTATCAAGTTTTATTTAGCCAACAACTATTTAAATTAATTTTTTTAAAAAGTATTTTTAATAGTAATAGATTATTTATTATACATTAGCAATAGGAAAACTCATTGTCGAAATATTATTCTTATTGCTTATCTTATTTATCAATAAAATAACCTTTTTAAAAAATTTTCATACAATTCAAATTCTTTCAAGATTAAATTGTCCCGATAATTGACATATTTTTTAACTTTTATTATATTTTTTTTAATTGACGCGATTTGACAAAGCTTCGAACTATTTAGCTTATCTTACAGCATTTTTCTTCAAATATTTAACTTTTTAAATTATTTTCCTTGGATCACACAATTTAAATGTTTTAAGTTATTAAAACATTTTTATTTACAAATTTAATATCAAAACTTTTGTTCTAAGTATTTTTACAAAATATGAAATTTATTTCAAAAATTAAATTTTTTTAATAAATTATCTTTTTTTTGTTTTTTTAATATTTTTCTTTGAAAAATAAGTTTTTTAATATTATAGTTATAAATATTTTTTTAAATAATTATTTTTCAGGTGGCAAATTTCCTTAACCTCTATGATTTCTTTATTTGTAAACTGCAATTTATAACACATATACTGATAGAAAATCTTTATGATAACTAGTAATGTTTTAATATTTGATATTCATATTTAAAGAAAAAATACAGTTCCACAACATGTATAATATATTAATAAATTTAATATTTTAAATATTTTTTATTTCTTCAAAATTACTAAAAACTAATATAAATATTAAGGATAAAAAGCTTTACTTTCCAACATAGAAATTATATGGTAAGAAAAGTTTCTTTTTCTTATTCTTTATATATGATAAAGAAAGAATTAAATTTTAATTAATCAGATCATTTTCATCACATTTAATCGACATTATTTTAAATCTTTTTAGAAATTCCTATTAACCATTTTGCCTAAAATTTTGTAGCATTTAATTTTTTTAATACTATTTTTCTAATTAATTTATTTTATTTTATTTATGTTGTTTTGTTCTTTATTGAATTTTTGTTGTAACTACCTGATATATTAAATATAATGATTAAACATTTAAATTTCAAATTATTTTAATGACCATATATCTTTTAATTGTTTTAAAATATTGACATTAATAAGTTTGAAGCCATTACATAACCAAAGAAATTTGTGTTTATTTCTAATGCATTTGATTATAATTATTTAAGTCGTTTTTAATGGTTTTGTTATTTAGTAATTATTTTCATTTTTTATATTGATAAATCTACCTTGATTTAATTGCCTAAATGGTTTTTCAATATGTCATACATGATTGATTTTAATATGGACCATTATGTCATGAAAAAAAGAATAATCAAATTGCAAGATTAAACTGTACACATTTAAGAAAGGAAGGCGAATCTTCAACCATTCGATCCTAAAAATTGCATGACCAAATCCTATTCTGCACAAAAGTTATAATATTAAAACATTTTGTGTATCAATATTTTTCTTTTACTTTTATTAATAACAATAAATGTTTTAATTTATGATGTACAAATATATTTTTGGAGATTATAATAGTAAAACAACATATATTGATGTATTATACATATAATTTTGATTCTTATTATTTCTTATTTATTTCAAAGTTTTATTATTTTAATACTTCCTTTCTTGTGGTCAAGTGTTAAATATTTAGTTTCTTTAAGAAATTATTATATTACATTTTGCATATCATGAACAGTTATATGCAATAGTATATTCGTTAAGTTTAAATTTTATTTTATACTTTAAATATATTTGTGCAATTTCTGCTTGTATTGTTGCATACAATATTACGATCTTTAATGTTTTGCTTTTTCTATTTTTCAAATACCTTTTAGGTATAACAAGAATAATTTGTAATAGTTGTTAGGATAAAATTAGTTACTTATTTAAAAAAATTTTTAATTTTAAATATTCAATGAGGTTTACTATTATAATTATTATTTTGTTATAACTTTTTAATAAAATATTATGAATAACTAATTCATTATGAAAATGTTTTGAATAAGTTTTTCAAAAAATTTCAAACATTAATCCTATTGCACATAAAAAGCATTATTTTTTGACATATTAGCAAATATATTTAAATGTTGCAAGTAACATAATATGTTATGCTTTGAAATTTTTAAGTTTTGAACGAATATGTTCTATACGTTAGCATATTTATCTTAATATTATAAATATATAATTTTTATTAATATAAAAAAATTCTTTTATTTCTTGTATAAGTTTTTATGTTATTATATTAGGTTTTATGGAGTAAATGTTAAAATTTTAAGTATTATTTCACATAAGTTATTATTTATTCCTTCATAGTTGTATAACATTATTTAAATTATAAAATTTTAACTTTTTTATATAAGAAACAAAAGACATTTAAATTTCTCAAAAAAAAATTGTCAATATTATATTCTTAATTAGGAAAATATAACTACCCAGTTTATATAAAAAAAACATTACAGAAGCATCCAGAATGATATTTAAGATAAATTAAAAATTTTAATACTCAATCTTTATGCATAAATATTCTAAAAGCTTTGCATAGTGCCAGACGAATATCAAACAAAATATTCCATTGAGTGATCTAGTAACATTGGGAATGTCTACGTTTTTTTATTATATATATTCCTTTAGCTTTACTTTTTGATTCATTTTATTTTACATACATGTGTTGGATTTATAATTTTTAATATAATATTTTTTTACATACTTGTATTGGATTGTTATTTATAAATTTTAGGCTATCCAATAAGTGTTTCTATACATTTGACTATTGCGCTTCGCTATTGTGATTCTTTTACTTTGGTTGCATAACTATTTTTTATTTTAAATGTCAAAATGTGTTGACATGTGTTTTATTAAAATTTATTTTATTTTTAAAAATGTAATTTTTGTGAAACTAAATGCATATAATTTAAAAAGTTTTATTTTAAATATTTTTTTAAATGTTTGGTTTTATTTAGAGTATTTTCTTTGATAAGATTTCAAATCACTTCAATAATTTTTTTGTTATATTATAGAACATTTTTTTAATATTTTAGAGCATTTAACAACTTATAACTCTCCATACACAATTTAATTTGCCATACACTAATTTTTACTTTATATACTAATTATATTTTATTAAAAACGTTTTCCTTAAATATTAGTCAACAAATTTTTGTCTAATTTTTTATGTAGGCGTAATTCTATTTACTTAAAAATATTTTTCAACAGAATATTGCAAAAAATTAAAAAATTTTAAAAAGTTATGTCGTGGAAGGAAAATAATTCTAGCTTTCAAAGCTCGCTTTACAGTTTGTCAAAAAAAACAACTCTTTTAATAACAAGAACATAAGAAATATTAATTCACAAAAAACTCACATAAATCTTCAAAACCATTGATTTTTGTAAGCTTTATATTTTCAATAACGTAAATCATTTAAAAGAGTTAAAATTAGGAAAAAAACTATTATATATTTTTAGTAATGCAAAATGTTAAACATTTGAAATAAAATTATTTGTGTAACATATGAAATAAATTTATATACCACTCAAGGCATTGATAATATAACAACAAAAATATATATTATTTCAAAATTTCCTCAGCATTGCTTTGATAAATTTAAAAAAAATATTGTTTTAAAAAAATTAAAAAAATAAAATTACTAAATTAAAATAAAAAAGTAAAGATTACTAAAAAAATATATTTAAAATTTTTAAAAAAATATTCAAATTTTATCAAATGCAATGCATATTAGCTGAAAAAATGAAAACAAAGTTAAAATAGTCATAGAATATCAAACAAGTAAATAGTGTAACATTGAATGTAAGGACAATTCACTATTGTAATAGTACGTTAAATATATTTTTACTAATAAAAATGAAACAAAATATTTTGAACATAGAATAAAAATATTCTCTGAAAAAGGACTTCTTGACATGGATAAATACAAGTTATCCAACGTTATTTAATCATTAATAAAAAACTTAATACTAAATCATAAACAACATTACATTATATGTATGCAGTGGCCTTCTTACTAGTTAAATTAATGCATTACAAAGAAGTGGAAAAACTAATTAATATGGTTATAGCCTATCAAAATCTCCAACAAAACATCATTAATTATGAAATAATATTTCATTTTTGTTATAAGCCTACAATATCTATTTTCTTTTTATTTATTTTGGTCTATTAATTAATTTGATACTTTTTTTGTTATAAAACTTTTCTTGTAGTGCAATATGGAAGTAACTATTTTTAGTAATTTCATTATGGAATTTTTTATTAACATTTACAGTATTTCATTATGCTTCTAGATATTTGTATTTTAAAATTTTTAGATTTTAATTTTTATTATCATTTTAAATTTTCTAAATTAAATTATTTAGAAATTTTTTAATCTTTTTTGTAATTTCACAAAATAATTTATATGTTCATTACAGTGTTATTGCTATTTTTTCTTGTACTTTTGTATTATTTAAATAAAGAAAATTTAAATTTTCATAAGTTAATTATTTTATGTTATACAATTTTTGTAAAATAATTGTGTTTTTTATTTAAATAACTCATTTATAATTGTTATATTAATATATGATGCATAATTTTGATCGCTTGCAATGTTTGTAAACAAAACAATTTCTTGACATGTTATTTAAATAAATCTACACAATTTAGGTTTTCTTTTATTTTAATAGTATTATATATTTTTTTCTTTAAATATGTCTATAAAATTTACTTTTTCACCTAATATTCAAATAAGTTAAAATATTTTAGATTTTGTTTATCTTGATTAATTTATATATTTTTATTTTCAATTATTCTTCTATTTTACTAACTAAGTTTTACACTTTTTAGATAAATCACAAAGTATCCTTGCATTATTATTTATGAAATGTTTGATATATTATATAATAAAAGGCATATATTTAATGAAATGTCTAACCAATATGTTATAAAAATATTTGTTAGAAATTTAAAGTCAATCGTTGAAGATAAATTTCTATCTATTTCAATGCTTTTGTTGTTTTATTTAATAACGTAGATGCATGATTTAACTGGTAAGGTCATCTTTTATTAATATTTTGTAGTCACATATTTGAAAACTTAAAAACTTTAATTGTATATAATTAATTTTTTTTCAAATATTTATAATTTTTTTAGTTAAATTGTTGTAAACATAAAATTTATTGTTCTAAATAATTATTGACCTTAATCATCTTTTATGTACAATTTTTACTTGTTAAATTTCATCAAGTTTCTTATGAAATCGTAGTTCAAAATAAAATTTTGTTCATCATGATATTCTTTTCATATTTTTGTGAGTTTTTAATTATATAGCTTGTAATTTGTACAAATAGTTTATATTTTTTATTTGTTTATCTAATATTTTGAGCTAAATGCTTTTTTTTTACGGTTCTATTATTTTATTTGAATGAGAATATTTTATAATTTAGTTACAAAATGTAAATAAAATATTTGAAACAATAAATATTTTAACACTTGGTAACAAAAAAATTTTAGAATTTAAATAGAAGAAATGAATGTTATATTGTCTTAAATAGTAAAAACAATTAAGATAATTTAATATTTCTAATATATGAGTTATATAAATAATTTGTAAAAAAATTTAGATAATAAAAAAAATACAAATATAACATAAAATATGAGAATAGAGAAACAAAAGTCAGCATTCTAACAAAAAAAAATTAATAAACTATAATTTTGAACAAAAAATAAATAATCAATATTCTCATCATGCGAGAGTGAGAAAGTGCATCTATGAAATTAACGAAATATGAAATGCTAAAAAAACCAACCTAGAAAAAGTCTAGTTGTATATGAAATGATACAAATTTAAAACATTAAAATTAAATATTAAATAATAGTTAAAATTTTTAAACAAGAATAACTGGTAAAATTAAAAATACAAATTTCCAATAAAAAGCATATCTCTATTTAAAACAAGATGAACATGTTTTTATAATATAAAAAAGACAAGTTTTTATTTAAAGGATAAAAAGAATATCACTATAAAGAGAACACCTACAAAAGACAACATACATGATAGATGAAATCTAATGTACCATCAATAATATAAACCATGTTCTACTATGCAAAATGCATCTTGTTATCTAGATGCAGAAGTTTGAAATGATCAATGTGATGTAGAGTGGACAAATGATAAAGAGTGCTAACAAGTACATCAGTGTTCTGATATCAATCTTGAGCATTTGTACGACTTTAAAATGTATATTATACTAATTTAATGAATGCCCACACAACTTACTTGTTATGAACTAATTTTTGTATTGATAGATTTTTTATGAATTTAATCCTTGGTTTGGTGAATTTGTTGCACATCACATTTTGAGGAAGTTTTTAATAAATATGTTTTACATAAAGCTTTTAATATGTTAAGCATTCTATTATCTGAATATTTTTTAAAAATTTTTATTAATTTTAAATTTTTTTTATTTCTAATGTAATTTTTTCCCTTATTAAGAATTTTTTATTGTGCTTTGTAAAAATCTTTAATAGTTTACTATAATGATGATGTGTCATTTGTTTGGTCCCCATATTTTTTTGTTTCACTTATAATTATAATACACCAACTATGCATTTTTGAAGAATTAACACTTTTGTTTATAATAAATCATTATGATATTTTCAATACTATTAAAACTCTTTAATGATACACATTTTTTAGAAATAAATATATTTACATATTAAAAAAATGTTTTTTGAGTGAAACACAAATAATTCTAATTATTGAATACTAACTGCCAAACGCTTTTTGATGCCAATGAAACATGTTGTTTCTTAATAATGATTTTTTTGAGTGATTTTTTAACCTTGCAACACAATGTCAAACATTTTTTGATCAATTAAAAAGCATGATAACTATACACTGAGTAATTAACTTTTGAAGATAAGGCAGCGAGTGTTGGTGGCTTTGCTGAAATGTAGCTCTACTTGTAAATTAAGGAGTCGTTTTTTCTACCACTTGTCGGAATTGTTTCCTATAAAAAATTCATAAAATATACTTTATTTTAGTTAGAATTATAAAGCATTGTACTTTTTATTTGTATGACAAATAGGATTGCATTATAGTGCTCATAATGTTAAATTTGGGTGAACAAAAGGCATGTATTTCATGCATGTCTATATTCATATAAATGTATCTTAACATAACTTTATTATGTAGGTTAACTTGAATGTGGTCACGAGAGACACACATTTATTATACTATTTGTACTATGTGTTAATGTGTACAATATTAAAAATTTATGCAAGATTATATAATATGTTATACCATAAATGTAGTCATTCGATAATTAGATGAGAAGCTAAAAGATTTTATGTATGTGATGTAAAGTTTGAAATGTTGTATAAATAAAATAAGATCATTGCCAATATAGAATCAGTTATAAGCAAAGAGTTGAGGACTTAATTTATAGATTTGCTAGATTGTTTTTACTTTTAAGATCTTAAGGTCATACAAGTACCACTATATTAATTTAGCTAAAATGTGCATTGTTGTAAGACTATACTACGTAATCGTATGAATATAATTAATTTTACAGATGATCTTTAGAAAGATTTCTAACATTCTAGTGCAATATTAATGTCATTTTATTATGATATAGACATATATATATATATATATATATATATATATATATATATATATATATATATATATATATCTGTGTGTGTTAGTTTTGAGAACTTAAGCATTTTTTGGGTTTATTTTTGTAATTTTTGTTTTATCTACTTTTTCATGCAACGAAATCATTCATGATTATTATTGTGAGCTTCTCGTACAATATATTAGATGTTATATTCTTACGCTATACAAATTTTTCTACAGAGTTAAAAAATTAGGTTTGGCTAATTAATCTTGTTGTATATTACAATGTACTTGTATAAGTAAGATACATTGAGACATCTAAAAGGAATAGATTTGGATAGGCACATATTATTAGAAATTATAATTTAATACTTATTAATGTTCTTAAGGATGCAATTTAGTTGGAATTTTTTAATTTTCGTATATTCTTTTGATTCATAGAAATGGAAGTGATTTTTCAAGGAATATGACAATCAATCTATCACTATCTTTTTTTACATAAAAAATAAAAAAAGGAAAGTTGGCTTTATCGCTATTATATTTTGATTTACTTCATGAACTTTGCCAATATACTAAAGTTTTATATATATTAAAATGGCAACATCCTTTCATAACATTTTTTAATGTAATATTATTGTTTTGTGAATTATATACACTACTGAATTATTTCTTTTAAGTGTTGTAGTAATTGTGTAATCTGTATTGCACTCTTTTTATTGAGGGGACATGTACATGGTCATTGTCAAAAAGTTAGTGGACTTGAGAGAAATGCCTCTTACTTTGTCATTCGTAGAAATATAATTTAGAGTTTTGTTGAGAAAGGTAGTTGTTAGGTGATTAGTTTGAGAGAGTAAAATGGTGGATGAAAAGATATGAGTGTTAGTAAAAGTAAGAGTTTGGTTGGTTAATGACACTCCTAGTCGAAGCTCTCACCTTCAATCCTTATCTTTTATAAGAGATTTTATTATCAACATTTTGTAGGAAGATCTCCCACTTTCTATCTTTATCTCTCACAAGAAAAGTAAGAATCTCTCCAACAAATGTTGGACATATACACATTTTTTAACAAAGGTGAAATTATACAAGCAAAAGAAATTTCATTTTATTTCTTACATCTCATAAGGTGCTTCCTCTTTATATAGACCTTAAATCTTCTTCAGTAATTTAAAAAATAAAAAAGTTATAAAATTAATTAAATTAAGCAATTAATAAATTGGCCTTATTTTTTAGGCGGTGGCATTGGTGAGCTGCAAAACTATGGAGCGAACCACACGATTTAGACACATCGGTGCCTCGTTTTAGATTTATGCTTCGATGAGCAGCTCTGGTAGAGACGTGCTGAAGCTTCAAGTACACTTTTGGGCAATGTGGGTTCAAAAGACTTAATTGGTCAATAAGTCTACACGTTCGTTGATCAGGTCAATGTAGGTCTAGTTCGTTATGAATTTCATGATTTGGAGCAAGTCATGTGGCTATGAGACAAGTTATGATGATGCTAATGATGATAAATGATGGTGGAAGATGGATGACGATAAAAACAACCAAGAAAATCAAACTTAAGTGCTTTTAAACCTATTTAAACAAAATTTTGTAACAACAGACTTCTTGAACTATTGCGACACAAACAATTGTATGCTTGTGAGCTAACTTTTGATGCTCTTGTCTAATTTTTTTGAGTTGATTAGGATTAGATGTAGGCAATAGTTTTATCAAATCACCTAAAATCCTTATATGCTACTTTTGACTTTTTCTTACTGTGATTTAGTTATTATTTTTTAATAACAACATTATCACATAAAAGTTTACCAAATCTAAAAAAGACTTTCAACAAGTTTCTTATAATGTCATTTAACACTATTTAAAACATTCTTTTGCGATGCACTTGCGTTTATTTAGATTGTGTTTGAATAAAAGACTTCTATTACGAAAGCTAAACAAGTTTTTCGAAAACTAGGTTCTTCAAAAAGTTATTATGATTAACAAGGCCATATTACAATGATATTAATTTGTTTGGCATAATAACATCTATCTTTATGTTTTGAAGTTTGATTTTTATTTTATATTAAAAAAGTAAATGAACTTTACAAATTTCTTTATGATGAGGAAGCATGCCAAAACAAAATTAATTTTTTGATCAAGTTTAAAATTATATGATTTACTATTTCTTGTGGGCATTAGTTTCACAATTTCTAAAACAAAACATTTTAGATGTTTAATTTTTTAATATTTTATATATTTTTATGATTAATATTACCTTTTGCATCTGTTCACACATTATTTTAGATATAAATATTTTAAATTCTTATTAATAATTACTTTTAGTTTATTATATTTTATATATTATTTTTTAATTACATAATACTTATCCTTTAAAATTATTAAGAACTTCCTTATAACAATACACTACAAAAATTAATGAGCTTAACTTTTTTGAAAATTTTTTTAGCACAATCAGGCAACATCGGTACACTAATTTATAACTTTATTTTGTTACATATTTAGAAGTTCCTTTTTATAAATGGATATTTAATGTACCTACAGTGCTATAATTATTTTTTTCGTCAAAAAACTCATAATTGATTCTATTTTTAATTTATTAAAGATTAATGACTTTTTCAATTTTTGTCTTTTCTATTCTCAAATTGCAAACACGTAATAATCAATTTTATGTCATCTAAAAAACGTTTTTGATTAGTTATTTGCATATTGCTAATTAATTTAATTGGGTTTGTTAAAATTTAATTTTTTTAGTCTCTTTTATACCATTTTTTAACTATATATGACCTCTGTAAATAGAAAGCTTACACAAATAAATTTAGAGAACCACAATGTCTTATCATTAAGTTGATCATTTTTATTTTTTCTATCTTTAATTATTTATAATATTGTATCAAACAATTTTATGTTTTCAATAATTTTTTAAATTTTAAATAATTTTTTAGTCTTTTAAAGATGAATCATAAGAATAGTTTCAAAATTTTAATTAACATAACACGAGGAAATTTTAAATTTGCTATAAATTAAATTTTTTGAAGTAAAATATTTTTTTTAAATTAAGAAACAAATTCTATTGTTGTAAAGGACTTATTTTTATTAATGAAAATCTTTACAACTCTAAATTATATTATTTTTTTTTAAGTTCTTTTAGATAATAACATATCAATGATTGATAATCAAGATAGTTTCTTATAATTTACAAAACCTATATATTATATTCTAGTTAACATTAAATTTGCATGATTTGTTTTCTTTTTCTTTATAATTTTTGAAAACATATTTGCATTGCTTGTAATTATTAATATTATGATAATACTTTTAAAACATTCAAATTTTATTTTTATATAATAATTTTGTATTTACCTCTGCCACTTAATAATTACATTTCTTGTTTAGAAATATTTTTGTGAGATAAATTGTGACAAGTTTTTAAAATTTTACATATGTTTCTAATTTTTTCACTAATCTATTTTAGAACTTCTAATTTAAGGACAAAAAATATTTGAAAAATGGTGAAAATATTGCATGTATTATGCATACAAATATTCTCTTTGACTTATTACAATTAATCTTTATTTTGTAATGAGTTTTTGAAATGAACTCTACAATGCAATCATACCACATCTCTAAATACTTAAAGTTACATAAGGTAAAACATATCAAGGGCTCATCGATGGAATCATTTGCCTTTTTTATATCCATCATAAGAATGATTAAAGGTGAGCCACATGTCTTTGTTTCTTTGGATTCTTTTCTGAGATTTGTATCTTTCAATGTTTTGTAATTTTAACATTTTGTGTTTCTCGAATAATTATTGACTTTATAATTCTTAAATTTTAAAATTATTACAACAAAATTTTTTTGGTAAATAAATTGTACTTATTGTTTTTTTAGTAATAAAAACACTTTATATCTTAATGATTTTCCTCTATGTTAGTATTATTTTTAATTTTCAAAATATTAATAACAATTTATATTTCTTTTACTATTAACATAGTATTTTGTTAGTGAATCATATAAATATTTAGAATATTTTCATATTTTGATTAATTGGGTATCTAAATGATTTTAAAACAATTATTTAATATTTTGTAATTCTTTTTCAACATTTACTTTTTTTAGTTACAACGACAAATTCATAAAAGATATTTAAAATGAAAAATTCCTTTTGTGATACATAATTTTTAATACTTATTATGATTTTCATTAAAGATAATATTTACATATTATTCAAGTAATTTTAAGTTCATGTTCAAGTAATATATACAATTTTTTAATTATTATTTAAAATATTTTTCATAATTAAATATCATTGAATCACGTTCTTTTGAACTACTAAACTTCTCTTAATTTTAATAATTCTACATTTTGTTATGTTTATGCATAATTTTATTTTGAAAAAAAATCTAATAAATTATCTTTTGTATATGTATGCCACCGCTATCTCACCCAATTGATTTTAAATATCAAAATATATTTATTATCTAACTACATTTTATATATTTTTTTACAATTAGCACTTGTTATATTTTAAAGCAAAGTTTTAGTTAAATATTATGTCAAATCTTTTCACTGGTATTTTAATTTTGTAAATATATTTAATTTTCATAATTTTACATTTTGTTGTCAATATTGCACCTTTTATTATGTTTTGATAATTAGGTTAATTTTCAAAATAAATATTAATCACGGTATTTGAAGATTCAACTGTGTAATTGTTTTAATAGTTATATTTAATGAAACTTTTTCGAACTTGCAAATATCTATATAAGCATATTTCTTATCATTAAAATCTATACAAATACATTTAAATAATATATTTTAAATTTTTTTTAATTATTAAATGCATTTTTTCCTTTGTAATTTTATTTCATTTAAACGTTTTCTATAATAAAATACTATTTATGATTTAAGTATCCAAAAACGACTTCTCTAACATGTTGTACATACAAGCTTTAATAATTATATTTTTTCTTTATATGATTTTTCATTTTTTGTCCTTTTCATAATTTTTATTTTCACGAGCACATTTATTATGTGCTTTACTACGATATTTTACAATTGACGTTCATAGTATTGACTTAGTTTTTTAAATTCTTTATTTTGTAAAGTATTTCAAATTTAATATTCATTACTAATATTTCTCATTTATTATTAATAAAACACTATCTTAAAGTTCTATCGTTACTTTCTTTTTACAATTTTTATAAACGAGAATAATTGACATGATTTGATAACAAAAAAAATTTCTTTCTCTATTATGAAATAAACTTTATCATTTTAAGTAATCATTAGCTCAATTGTTATTACCTTTTCATTCTCACATTATTTCATTTAAACTTCAATATTACAGGAATTCTTTTTACAATAATGACATAAAACATTAAAAATGAATAAAAAGCTCTTACGGCTTGCTAACAAATACTTTTCGTGGAATTGATATATAGAAAACATATAATGCATACATGTAAGTATTAAAATATATTTAAGATAATTAAAATTGTTTAATATTCATAGCATGCATTTTCTTGTGAAAAATGTTTTTCGGTATAATCCAAACATAATAAGCAATTGAAAATAAAAAAAATTTAAAAGTATAAACTAAAAATATTTCTTTGCTTGATATTTAAAGAAATCAAAATTACGAAAAGATATTATTAAAAAATAATATAAAAGAAAATAAGAACTATATCAATGAAATAAGAAACTTTCAAAACAACGAAAAGAAAAACAATATTTATTATTGTTGGGCATTTACAATGTCAAACTTTTATGCATAAATTTTCAAAAATAAATTGAATTTCATAAAGTGAATAAGAAATATCAAATTTAAACAAAAAATTAAATTTTAATGTAAAAAAATTAATAAATGATACCATACCTAAAATATGAAAAGAATGTCAACACAATTGTCACTATAAGTTAAGAAAAAAATCATATTCTATTCAACAAGATAATTAAAATTTTTAGGAAAAAAAGCAATAAGCTTTGCCAAATGCATATGAAATTGAAATTATTTGGCATACTTTTTCGAATAGAATAAAAAAATGTTTTTAAAAATTATAAAATAGTCAAAATAGTAGAATGAATGATAAATAATAATTAAAAATATGCTATTACTAATAAGAAAGTTAGAAATAAGTTTTGCACTAAGCCAAAAAGAAAAACAGACCATGATTATCATATATCAAGAATCTATTACAACTTAACTATTAATAAGAAATTCTATTTGGTAAAGAATTATAACCTAATCAAAATCAAATAAATTTATATATTCATAATTAGACCAATTAAAAAAGGGTATTATATTTATCTAATTATGTATACATATGAAATGATGCAATTTTTTAAAAAACTAGAGTTTGTGTTGCTCAATCTTTTGGCAATTCCTATCCTTTTTAGATATTATTCTTAATTCGCCTCTATAATATCCTAATAAGAGCAAGATTAAAATAATTTTCAACGTGAGAAAATTAAAGATTATGGTCATTTCCCATTTCAAGTCTAAGTGAAATAACCAAATTGTCTTTCTTTTGCATGTTTTGAAGTAAATGAATATGCAACCACTTACTTTATAATACTTTTTGACTTCTATGAACGATAGCCTTTTCAATAAACTTGTTTCCTTGGATCTATTATAACAAATTGAGACATTACTTTTACATTATTTTCATATAATATATCCTTATGATCTCTAATTCCAATCTTTTTTTCTGCAACACCACTACAAAAACTATTTTTTTTTACAGTATATGCATAAATATATATGTATCTAACTCATTATTTTATTTGGCAGCCGCCATTTAATCGTTGGACTTATCTAAATTTCTTTGACATTTATACACTTTTTAGCATGATTACTTTATTTCATTAGTATGACTACTTTAAATAAGTATTGGTATACCTTATGTTATTTAAGAAATAAACCATGTGAATTATAAATCATTTGATTAAGTCTTTTATATGCACAACCATTGCAATATTCAATTGCAATTTATCAAAAAATAGTTTCACAAAATATATAGCATTATTAAAAAGATTAGTAATATACTATTAATCAATTAATTTTTCCTTCCACATTATAATAAACAAAAAATATGGCATACATTATGTTATCATAGCCAAATCAAAATACATAGTTCAACTTTGTAGATTTCTTACGTTATTTGTAGTAAGTGTTTTTGACTTGTACCATTTATATCTTTTAGAAATCATGACAATAAAGTGTATGTCAATTTTTTCTTCGTCGTTTCTACCACATTTGAAGCTCTTAGGGGAATGTGTTTTTTTATTGACATTCCAATTTTCTTACCTTGCTTTAGTTAAACTACTTAGATCATCCTTCACCCATTAGATTGTGTAAAAAATGTTTTGTCAAATACTCTATTGACCCATATAGCCATTTTATCCTATATTTTGGACCACTCAACGGGCGAATAACACAATCATAAGGAAGTAACATCAATTCCATCCAGATTCTAATTCAACCCCATGATCCGATTTTAATATCTTGTCCACATTCAAGATAAATCAAATTCATTGAAAGATCATTAGTTCATTTGTTTGTCTTACAACAATGACATAAGACTAAACTAAAATACTAATATAATTTGTATCATTCTATATGCACTCTATGGAGTCTGGTTTAGCAAGACAGATGTGAGTTTCTTGGAATATAAATTTTCATAACTTATAGAATATTTAAAGAAAATAGTTTAAGATAATTTTTTAATAAACGTGAGTACATCTTTAAAATTGACTATTAACAAATGTTAATTTTCTTTTAAAAAACTTTAATTTTATTTTAAGATACATTGATTTTTTTAATAATAAATTTGATGAAAATTATGAAAAAGAAATCAACAAGAACAAAACAACATACATAAATGATTATTAGCTACTTTTATTTAAAGTCAAACTTATATATACTCCTAGCAAAAATCAATTAAAACAACAACAACAACAACAACAACAAACATAAGCCTTTAAATAAAAGAAGGTTAGATTAAACTCTTACAATAATAAAACAATAGAAAAATAAGTTGTAATGTCTTATAATATAATTAATTTGAAAAAAATAAAATAATTCACTCAAAAATATTAGAAATTAATACAAAGAAAAACTAATTATTGAAAAATAATTAAATAGACAAAAGTGTTTTAACTAAATCAATTAGAAATATAGAAAAGTGAGAACTTCATTGATTTGAAAAAAAAAACTACTGTTAGGTTTTTAATGATTGAAGGAGGCAACATAAGGAAGCGTGAATGATTAAGAATTGAATGCCATGACATGAAAAAATTTCTTTAGATTTTGTAAAAATTAAATTATTCAATTTTGTCAAAGAATTCACTTATAAAACTTTTTTAATGGTTAAAAATATCTACTGAATTGATTGCTTAATAAATAATAAAAAATTATAAGAATCACAACAGCTCAAAATGACAATTAAAAGAGTAGTTATGTAGGAGCTACTCCATCAGAAGCCTCTGTAACCTTTTTATACCAAAATGCAAGATTAGACTACTAAATTAAATAAGCTCTACTTAGATATTAGGATTTGATTTGAACTATTATATTTGAATTGGGATTTGATGTTTGGATTTAGGTCTGATATTTTGATCACATTATTGTGCAATTAGATGATAGACCTAATCAGGTGTTCGAAGGTTGATGTGTGTATGACTATCTGGTCACATAATTATGCAATGAAACATCAAGATAACTCCCACAATTTTTATTACGGCCACATGAAACAGATACGGGTTCTATTCCCTTAATCCATGACTGACAGATCATTATGGCTTTATAAGAGTTTTCTTACATTATGTAATAAGTGCATTTTTTTGAGTTATCGATCCTTAGTTGGCTCTAACGTTATTTCCTCCATTGCTAGTACATTCAGGCTCAATTAAATCTAGATTTGTGAGTTATATGCTAAACTAAAATTGTTTAAAGAGTTTTGGTGTCATTTTATCAATCCAATATGTGCATCTATTAATATTTTGTTTGGTTACCTTTGTGTTTGATGTGTTAAGTCTTAAATGCTTACCATTTTGTTCTAATGGGCTTGATTAGGATAAATCAGATTTAATTTTAAAGAAAAACTCATATATGTTTAAAGATACTGAATTAAGGATATTTAAAATACTTTGGACTATTCAAATAAAATTCAAGGATTTAAGATATACGTATCAAATTTGTAAAGATTTTTTTACTATAAAACATTGTACTAGCTTGTTGATTATAACGCACATGTTCATTTAGTTTGAAATCCCAATTTAAGTATCTAATTTAATTAATATTTTCATGATTTAAGAAACTAATTGCATTTCATTGTTCACATTAGATGAGTTACTTAGAGAATTATTAATGAAAAAGATGTGGTGAATACAAGAGTTGAAAAGAAGGCCTCCATAAGCAAAGCATGGAGCAAGGTACAAGGAACCATTAGCTTTTAAAACTAACAAAGATAATATAGATACGACATCTATATTTTTTATGGACTTGGAGGAAAATGTAAATTTTAATGTTAAAGATTTAGATAAAAATATTGTTAAAAAGATTGTAAATAGGAATTTGTAAAAAAGAAGAGGAGAGAAGATGAAGACACCAAGATGCCATGATTGTGGTAAAACAAAATCTATTATACAGGCTTATCCACAGCTCAAATACATCAAAAATAAAGAAGAGAAAAAAAAGAAAGATTTTCAAGCTACATTGAGTGTTGGAGAAGAATTAAACTCCATAACTTCAAGTAGTGAGGAGAAACGAATGATATGCCTCATGGCAAATGATGATGGATCAAGTATATCAAGTGAAGAATAAAAGACTAAGGTAAGCTCTTGTCCATGTGAAGTTTTTCGAAATAATCACATAAAAGTTGTAAGTGTTCTAACTTCTTTAACATATGCACATAAAAAATAAAAAAATTTACAAATAAAAAGTGATCATTTTGATTATTTACAAAAAGAGATTGACAAAAATGTACTTGATCAAAATGATTCCATGATATTTAATTTTGTAAACATAAATACGTCTTCTTTTGAATGCCTAATATTTCAAAATTACCTACTTTTATAGTTGTAAAAAAATCATACCAGTAAGAATTATCAAATTGGGGAAAATATTTCTCGTTCAAAACCTTGTTTCAAATGACTATGTCAAGCTTGTTGGGTTCTTAAGACTAGAGAATAGAGAATTAAAAATGAATTGTTTTCTTAATACTTTTATAGAGATATTGTGTTTTGGAGACATTAATACGTTAGAAGCAATAAAATTTGGAATTATACCTAGAAATAAGGAAAATATAATTTACATTTTGTGATTAATAAGTAAAAATTTTATAATTTGTGTAGCTTTATATAGAAAAAAATTAAAATCTAGCTCCTAAGAATAGAATAGTGGATGCTCAAGACATATGACACGAGTTCAATCAAAGTTTATCTCAATAAGATGTCATCCAAATAGATGGGAAACACTTGGAAACAAGTTTAAGAAAAAAAAACAATCAAAATTGGTCACATGAACCATAATATATAGCATTAGGAGGATCTTAGAAAACATTTTTGGGTTAAAAAGGATACTAAAAGAAACAGAATTACATTCGCAAAACAAATACCCATAAAATCTGACAATATTTGTGTCATTTGCCTAACTTAAAACATTATCTAGAACTTTAAGGACAAACAAAGTGATGTTTTGCACACTTTCATCATAAGGCATACAGAATGAAATACGATAGACATTTAATTTGTTGTTAATAATGTGCAACTAGTTGGCATCTTAATGAAGCTACGTAGGAAAGATTTATTCAATAGCATTAGAGGACATTTTTATGACGACAAAAGTAGCTGGCATTAATCCTTGTTTTAAGAGTAATTCTTTAGGTGAAAGGGACGACATCATTGTGCTTTTATTACATGCAAATCTAGGTTCACTTAATAACATTTAGCAAATGCTTTCTTACACTGCATTCAATTACATTATGATAAACTTAGGATGTAACATATGACAAATAAATAAGAGGTCATTGGTCTAATGAGTAATAATCTAAAATATTTTGATAACAATAACAAATTTAAATGGCATAATCATTGACTATAAAGCTTCGCTTCAATGTATGATCGAGAACAACATTGAAAGGACGTAAATGTTGGAACACATCACAATTGATTAACTATGTTGATGTAATCATTTGTGAAATAATAATGGAAAAGAAAATTCCATGATGAAAAAATTAAGTGTTCTTTTTTAGTAAGACATTTTCGATATCATGTAAATTAAAGAGACTTGTGGCTCAACTACACTAGGCATGATTTTTCAAAATAAAAATGAAAGCCTTTGCATGACTAAATGAACCACATTATCATATTTTATACAATATCATTAGCTAGCTATAGGGGAAAAGAAACAATTTTAAGAGTAGACTATTTGATCTTAGCTAATAAGTGAATCTAGTAAAATTGGATGAAACAATTACTAACAAAGATTAAAAATATATGATCAAACTATTCAATTTGGGGAAAACCATTCCATAAAAAAGGCATAACGAAAACTCAAGCAAATCAATTGATATGGTTAACTTTCACCTTATAGTAAAACCACTGAAATTAAAATTAAACTTTTGAAAATAATGTATATCATCATCATATAATATGCAATGGTAAATGAACATCTTGAATTATATATTGGTGATGTTCTGACAATAATTAAGTCGAAAAATTAAATAATACAATACACAAATATTAGTCTAGACCATGTAATTATTTTATTCATGGAGACATAAGAAAAATAAAAAACTTTCTAAGTTACAATAAAATATTATTATATTCTAAGATAAACTCGCTTTAACATGCCAATGGCAATTCATTGAATTGATATGGTATACTGACAATCTTTCATACCAACTGGATTGAATATAAATAGATGTCAAACCATATGATTATTATGTTAAATTATACAATCAGACCACTTAAGTTTTTCTGTCCTATGAAATCCTCTTATCGTATTATTCTAATTTAAGATATTTTATTAATATGACAAGAATTCTTGCATAGTTTTTGAAAATAAGTAGCAATGAGTTTGAATGTTGCTAAAAGTTTGAAAGCAAAAATTTTAAGCCTCGTATTGTTAATTCGTTTCTCCTATTGAACTCGTTTTCTAAACATATTCATAGCTAAGATTTTTTTCATTCACATAATTTCTTTTATATTTGTTGTGTTATAATATATTATTTAGATGAAAGATAGTACTTTTCAATTATTAAAAAACTATTAATTCTTATTTCTATTCTATAGTTTTTAAAATTTTTAACAAATTATGATAATAATTAGTTTATATTCCTTAAATAATTTATATTTTTAAATAGTTAATTATGCATAAGTCTTAGCAAAATATTGATTTATATATACTCCATAAATTTTTGTTGTAAATTATTTGTTAAAAATTAAATTTTAATAAAGAAATTCTTTATTCTTAAAATATTAAAACAATTGAGTAATTAAAAGCCTTGATTAATTTAATTTTTTTGTTTTAAAGTTTTTAATTCTTTTTAAAATACATTTTAACTACATATGAATATTTAATTAATTGAGATGATAAACAAGATTTATTATCAATATGTTACTAATCTATTAGAGATTATTATTAAGTTATTGTGTTCATTTTTTTATATTGGTAATTAGGTGCGTTTTATTTGGAAATAGATATTTTCTATTCTTTTGTATTTTTAGATAATTAATTATTTAATTATTTTAAGCAATGTTTTGAATATTTTTAATATTTTATTGTGATAATAATTTCATAATTAGTAAATATTTTATGCTTTTTTAACTATAATGAAGCTTATTCTATGTGATAGTTATCTTTTTTTATAGTACAAATTTTTTCAATAATGATTTCTTTTATCTTATTTTATTAATTCTCTTATCACATTATTTTTATTATTATTGTTAAGCTTAAATTATTAAAAAAGCTTTTGGTTGACGTCATGAGAAATACAATTAAAAATTTAGTGATCAATCATTTACATGATGATTTTTAGTAATTGTTTTCAGTAATAAAAATATTTAATTTTCTACTTAATAATTTTATGTTATAAATATTTGCTATAGCTAGAATTATTAATTTTCATGTTTTTTTGAAAATTTTTTTATTGATTAATATGCTTAAAACTTTGACCTCTCAAGATATTTTAATTTGTTGGTATTTTTATCATTTATACATTTGCATACTATGTTATGCATGTTAGTTCATTTGTCATGTCTAAATTATTATTATAGCTTTTAGTTAAAATGATTGTAATACGAAATAGTATTTCAAATACCTAATTAGGTTAGCAAATATAATTATTTTTTTAAAAGTATTTCTAGAAATTTGCTTTCATAATTGTGTCACTAAAATAATTCTTTTAATATGTAATGCATTTTTTATTGATTTTTTTAAAAAAATTTTATTTGTTTAATACTTCAGATTTCTACTTTTTTTTTTATTAATTTCAATTTTTTATTTGCAAAAACATATTGAAATTATATTACATCTTCTATGATTTTTTATTTAAAATATTCCAGGATTTTTTAATTTCATTTTTTCTATATTTTATCATGAAAAGTTTATGGAATAATTGTTGATATATTATTTTTTAGTTATTTCATAATAAATCTTAAAGGTATTGAGCACTCATTATTCGTAAGAAAATTACCAATACATCTTTTTCAAGGATATTATTTTGATATATTTTAAAATTTCAATTATTATGAAAACATGATATGGTTTTTGAATGTTTTTTGTCTCATAGTGGAATTAAAAAAATAAAATAATTATTAAGCTCAAAAATCATTTTACACCACCTCTATGCAAACAAAACTTTATTAGATATCGATGACAAGAGGCATTTTAAGAAGGTTTTAGGTCTTTCTTATGCTTTATTGCATACGAGTTAGTTGTACCTATTACTTACATATGTACCCTAATTTTTTAGCTATTATATAGTTTATTTAACACTTTTACTATAAATTAAGTTTTAATTTTCAATTTTTGTACAAATTTTTTAGGATAACTTTGATAACTAAGTTATAAATAGTTTTAATATATTTATATATTTTTAAGTTTATTATCATTTAATTTCAATAACAAGATCAAATATTTTGAAAAAAAAATATAATTTTGATGTGTCTTTTTTTGTATTTTTATCTAAAATTATCAATTTTTATTTAGCCAACAACTATTTAAATTAATTTTTTTAAAAAGTATTTTTAATAGTAATAGATTATTTATTATACATTAGCAATAGGAAAACTCATTGTCGAAATATTATTCTTATTGCTTATCTTATTTATCAATAAAATAACCTTTTTAAAAAATTTTCATACAATTCAAATTCTTTCAAGATTAAATTGTCCCGATAATTGACATATTTTTTAACTTTTATTATATTTTTTTTAATTGACGCGATTTGACAAAGCTTCGAACTATTTAGCTTATCTTACAGCATTTTTCTTCAAATATTTAACTTTTTAAATTATTTTCCTTGGATCACACAATTTAAATGTTTTAAGTTATTAAAACATTTTTATTTACAAATTTAATATCAAAACTTTTGTTCTAAGTTTTTTTACAAAATATGAAATTTATTTCAAAAATTAAATTTTTTTAATAAATTATCTTTTTTTTGTTTTTTTAATATTTTTCTTTGAAAAATAAGTTTTTTAATATTATAGTTATAAATATTTTTTTAAATAATTATTTTTCAGGTGGCAAATTTCCTTAACCTCTATGATTTCTTTATTTGTAAACTGCAATTTATAACACATATACTGATAGAAAATCTTTATGATAACTAGTAATGTTTTAATATTTGATATTCATATTTAAAGAAAAAATACAGTTCCACAACATGTATAATATATTAATAAATTTAATATTTTAAATATTTTTTATTTCTTCAAAATTACTAAAAACTAATATAAATATTAAGGATAAAAAGCTTTACTTTCCAACATAGAAATTATATGGTAAGAAAAGTTTCTTTTTCTTATTCTTTATATATGATAAAGAAAGAATTAAATTTTAATTAATCAGATAATTTTCATCACATTTAATCGACATTATTTTAAATCTTTTTAGAAATTCCTATTAACCATTTTGCCTAAAATTTTGTAGCATTTAATTTTTTTAATACTATTTTTCTAATTAATTTATTTTATTTTATTTATGTTGTTTTGTTCTTTATTGAATTTTTGTTGTAACTACCTGATATATTAAATATAATGATTAAACATTTAAATTTCAAATTATTTTAATGACCATATATCTTTTAATTGTTTTAAAATATTGACATTAATAAGTTTGAAGCCATTACATAACCAAAGAAATTTGTGTTTATTTCTAATGCATTTGATTATAATTATTTAAGTCGTTTTTAATGGTTTTGTTATTTAGTAATTATTTTCATTTTTTATATTGATAAATCTACCTTGATTTAATTGCCTAAATGGTTTTTCAATATGTCATACATGATTGATTTTAATATGGACCATTATGTCATGAAAAAAAGAATAATCAAATTGCAAGATTAAACTGTACACATTTAAGAAAGGAAGGCGAATCTTCAACCATTCGATCCTAAAAATTGCATGACCAAATCCTATTCTGCACAAAAGTTATAATATTAAAACATTTTGTGTATCAATATTTTTCTTTTACTTTTATTAATAACAATAAATGTTTTAATTTATGATGTACAAATATATTTTTGGAGATTATAATAGTAAAACAACATATATTGATGTATTATACATATAATTTTGATTCTTATTATTTCTTATTTATTTCAAAGTTTTTTTATTTTAATACTTCCTTCCTTGTGGTCAAGTGTTAAATATTTAGTTTCTTTAAGAAATTATTATATTACATTTTGCATATCATGAACAGTTATATGCAATAGTCTATTCGTTAAGTTTAAATTTTATTTTATACTTTAAATATATTTGTGCAATTTCTGTTTGTATTGTTGCATACAATATTACGATCTTTAATGTTTTGCTTTTTCTATTTTTCAAATACCTTTTAGGTATAACAAGAATAATTTGTAATAGTTGTTAGGATAAAATTAGTTACTTATTTAAAAAAATTTTTAATTTTAAATATTCAATGAGGTTTACTATTATAATTATTATTTTGTTATAACTTTTTAATAAAATATTATGAATAACTAATTCATTATGAAAATGTTTTGAATAAGTTTTTCAAAAAATTTCAAACATTAATCCTATTGCACATAAAAAGCATTATTTTTTGACATATTAGCAAATATATTTAAATGTTGCAAGTAACATAATATGTTATGCTTTGAAATTTTTAAGTTTTGAACGAATATGTTCTATACGTTAGCATATTTATCTTAATATTATAAATATATAATTTTTATTAATATAAAAAAATTCTTTTATTTCTTGTATAAGTTTTTATGTTATTATATTAGGTTTTATGGAGTAAATGTTAAAATTTTAAGTATTATTTCACATAAGTTATTATTTATTCCTTCATAGTTGTATAACATTATTTAAATTATAAAATTTTAACTTTTTTATATAAGAAACAAAAGACATTTAAATTTCTCAAAAAAAAATTGTCAATATTATATTCTTAATTAGGAAAATATAACTACCCAGTTTATATAAAAAAAACATTACAGAAGCATCCAGAATGATATTTAAGATAAATTAAAAATTTTAATACTCAATCTTTATGCATAAATATTCTAAAAGCTTTGCATAGTGCGAGACGAATATCAAACAAAATATTCCATTGAGTGATCTAGTAACATTGGGAATGTCTACGTTTTTTTATTATATATATTCCTTTAGCTTTACTTTTTGATTCATTTTATTTTACATACATGTGTTGGATTTATAATTTTTAATATAATATTTTTTTACATACTTGTATTGGATTGTTATTTATAAATTTTAGGCTATCCAATAAGTGTTTCTATACATTTGACTATTGCGCTTCGCTATTGTGATTCTTTTACTTTGGTTGCATAACTATTTTTTATTTTAAATGTCAAAATGTGTTGACATGTGTTTTATTAAAATTTATTTTATTTTTAAAAATGTAATTTTTGTGAAACTAAATGCATATAATTTAAAAAGTTTTATTTTAAATATTTTTTTAAATGTTTTGTTTTATTTAGAGTATTTTCTTTGATAAGATTTCAAATCACTTCAATAATTTTTTTGTTATATTATAGAACATTTTTTTAATATTTTAGAGCATTTAACAACTTATAACTCTCCATACACAATTTAATTTGCCATACACTAATTTTTACTTTATATACTAATTATATTTTATTAAAAACGTTTTCCTTAAATATTAGTCAACAAATTTTTGTCTAATTTTTTATGTAGGCGTAATTCTATTTACTTAAAAATATTTTTCAACAGAATATTGCAAAAAATTAAAAAATTTTAAAAAGTTATGTCGTGGAAGGAAAATAATTCTAGCTTTCAAAGCTCGCTTTACAGTTTGTCAAAAAAAACAACTCTTTTAATAACAAGAACATAAGAAATATTAATTCACAAAAAACTCACATAAATCTTCAAAACCATTGATTTTTGTAAGCTTTATATTTTCAATAACGTAAATCATTTAAATCAGTTAAAATTAGGAAAAAAACTATTATATATTTTTAGTAATGCAAAATGTTAAACATTTGAAATAAAATTATTTGTGTAACATATGAAATAAATTTATATACCACTCAAGGCATTGATAATATAACAACAAAAATATATATTATTTCAAAATTTCCTCAGCATTGCTTTGATAAATTTAAAAAAAATATTGTTTTAAAAAAATTAAAAAAATAAAATTACTAAATTAAAATAAAAAAGTAAAGATTACTAAAAAAATATATTTAAAATTTTTAAAAAAATATTCAAATTTTATCAAATGCAATGCATATTAGCTGAAAAAATGAAAACAAAATTAAAATAGTCATAGAATATCAAACAAGTAAATAGTGTAACATTGAATGTAAGGACAATTCACTATTGTAATAGTACGTTACATATATTTTTACTAATAAAAATGAAACAAAATATTTTGAACATAGAATAAAAATATTCTCTGAAAAAGGACTTCTTGACATGGATAAATACAAGTTATCCAACGTTATTTAATCATTAATAAAAAACTTAATACTAAATCATAAACAACATTACATTATATGTATGCAGTGGCCTTCTTAATAGTTAAATTAATGCATTACAAAGAAGTGGAAAAACTAATTAATATGGTTATAGCCTATCAAAATCTCCAACAAAACATCATTAATTATGAAATAATATTTCATTTTTGTTATAAGCCTACAATATCTATTTTCTTTTTATTTATTTTGGTCTATTAATTAATTTGATACTTTTTTTGTTATAAAACTTTTCTTGTAGTGCAATATGGAAGTAACTATTTTTAGTAATTTCATTATGGAATTTTTTATTAACATTTACAGTATTTCATTATGCTTCTAGATATTTGTATTTTAAAATTTTTAGATTTTAATTTTTATTATCATTTTAAATTTTCTAAATTAAATTATTTAGAAATTTTTTAATCTTTTTTGTAATTTCACAAAATAATTTATATGTTCATTACAGTGTTATTGCTATTTTTTCTTGTACTTTTGTATTATTTAAATAAAGAAAATTTAAATTTTCATAAGTTAATTATTTTATGTTATACAATTTTTGTAAAATAATTGTGTTTTTTATTTAAATAACTCATTTATAATTGTTATATTAATATATGATGCATAATTTTGATCGCTTGCAATGTTTGTAAACAAAACAATTTCTTGACATGTTATTTAAATAAATCTACACAATTTAGGTTTTCTTTTATTTTAATAGTATTATATATTTTTTTCTTTAAATATGTCTATAAAATTTACTTTTTCACCTAATATTCAAATAAGTTAAAATATTTTAGATTTTGTTTATCTTGATTAATTTATATATTTTTATTTTCAATTATTCTTCTATTTTACTAACTAAGTTTTACACTTTTTAGATAAATCACAAAGTATCCTTGCATTATTATTTATGAAATGTTTGATATATTATATAATAAAAGGCATATATTTAATGAAATGTCTAACCAATATGTTATAAAAATATTTGTTAGAAATTTAAAGTCAATCGTTGAAGATAAATTTCTATCTATTTCAATGCTTTTGTTGTTTTATTTAATAACGTAGATGCATGATTTAATTGGTAAGGTCATTTTTTATTAATATTTTGTAGTCACATATTTGAAAACTTAAAAACTTTAATTGTATATAATTAATTTTTTTTCAAATATTTATAATTTTTTTTGTTAAATTGTTGTAAACATAAAATTTATTGTTCTAAATAATTATTGACCTTAATCATCTTTTATGTACAATTTTTACTTGTTAAATTTCATCAAGTTTCTTATGAAATCGTAGTTCAAAATAAAATTTTGTTCATCATGATATTCTTTTCATATTTTTTTGAGTTTTTAATTATATAGCTTGTAATTTGTACAAATAGTTTATATTTTTTATTTGTTTATCTAATATTTTGAGCTAAATGCTTTTTTTTTACGGTTCTATTATTTTATTTGAATGAGAATATTTTATAATTTAGTTACAAAATGTAAATAAAATATTTGAAACAATAAATATTTTAACACTTCGTAACAAAAAAATTTTAGAATTTAAATAGAAGAAATGAATGTTATATTGTCTTAAATAGTAAAAACAATTAAGATAATTTAATATTTCTAATATATGAGTTATATAAATAATTTGTAAAAAAATTTAGATAATAAAAAAAATACAAATATAACATAAAATATGAGAATAGAGAAACAAAAGTCAGCATTCTAACAAAAAAAAATTAATAAACTATAATTTTGAACAAAAAATAAATAATCAATATTCTCATCATGCGAGAGTGAGAAAGTGCATCTATGAAATTAACGAAATATGAAATGCTAAAAAAACCAACCTAGAAAAAGTCTAGTTGTATATGAAATGATACAAATTTAAAACATTAAAATTAAATATTAAATAATAGTTAAAATTTTTAAACAAGAATAACTGGTAAAATTAAAAATACAAATTTCCAATAAAAAGCATATCTCTATTTAAAACAAGATGAACATGTTTTTATAATATAAAAAAGACAAGTTTTTATTTAAAGGATAAAAAGAATATCACTATAAAGAGAACACCTACAAAAGACAACATACATGATAGATGAAATCTAATGTACCATCAATAATATAAACCATGTTCTACTATGCAAAATGCATCTTGTTATCTAGATGCAGAAGTTTGAAATGATCAATGTGATGTAGAGTGGACAAATGATAAAGAGTGCTAACAAGTACATCAGTGTTCTGATATCAATCTTGAGCATTTGTACGACTTTAAAATGTATATTATACTAATTTAATGAATGCCCACACAACTTACTTGTTATGAACTAATTTTTGTATTGATAGATTTTTTATGAATTTAATCCTTGGTTTGGTGAATTTGTTGCACATCACATTTTGAGGAAGTTTTTAATAAATATGTTTTACATAAAGCTTTTAATATGTTAAGCATTCTATTATCTGAATATTTTTTAAAAATTTTTATTAATTTTAAATTTTTTTTATTTCTAATGTAATTTTTTCCCTTATTAAGAATTTTTTATTGTGCTTTGTAAAAATCTTTAATAGTTTACTATAATGATGATGTGTCATTTGTTTGGTCCCCATATTTTTTTGTTTCACTTATAATTATAATACACCAACTATGCATTTTTGAAGAATTAACACTTTTGTTTATAATAAATCATTATGATATTTTCAATACTATTAAAACTCTTTAATGATACACATTTTTTAGAAATAAATATATTTACATATTAAAAAAATGTTTTTTGAGTGAAACACAAATAATTCTAATTATTGAATACTGACTGCCAAACGCTTTTTGATGCCAATGAAACATGTTGTTTCTTAATAATGATTTTTTTGAGTGATTTTTTAACCTTGCAACACAATGTCAAACATTTTTTGATCAATTAAAAAGCATGATAACTATACACTGAGTAATTAACTTTTGAAGATAAGGCAGCGAGTGTTGGTGGCTTTGCTGAAATGTAGCTCTACTTGTAAATTAAGGAGTCGTTTTTTCTACCACTTGTCGGAATTGTTTCCTATAAAAAATTCATAAAATATACTTTATTTTAGTTAGAATTATAAAGCATTGTACTTTTTATTTGTATGACAAATAGGATTGCATTATAGTGCTCATAATGTTAAATTTGGGTGAACAAAAGGCATGTATTTCATGCATGTCTATATTCATATAAATGTATCTTAACATAACTTTATTATGTAGGTTAACTTGAATGTGGTCACGAGAGACACAGATTTATTATACTATTTGTACTATGTGTTAATGTGTACAATATTAAAAATTTATGCAAGATTATATAATATGTTATACCATAAATGTAGTCATTCGATAATTAGATGAGAAGCTAAAAGATTTTATGTATGTGATGTAAAGTTTGAAATGTTGTATAAATAAAATAAGATCATTGCCAATATAGAATCAGTTATAAGCAAAGAGTTGAGGACTTAATTTATAGATTTGCTAGATTGTTTTTACTTTTAAGATCTTAAGGTCATACAAGTACCACTATATTAATTTAGCTAAAATGTGCATTGTTGTAAGACTATACTACGTAATCGTATGAATATAATTAATTTTACAGATGATCTTTAGAAAGATTTCTAACATTCTAGTGCAAAATTAATGTCATTTTATTATGATATAGACATATATATATATATATATATATATATATATATATATATATATATATATATATATCTGTGTGTGTTAGTTTTGAGTACTTAAGCATTTGTTGGGTTTATTTTTATAATTTTTGTTTTATCTACTTTTTCATGCAACGAAATCATTCATGATTATTATTGTGAGCTTCTCGTACAATATATTATATGTTATATTCTTACGCTATACAAATTTTTCTACAGAGTTAAAAAATTAGGTTTGGCTAATTAATCTTGTTGTATATTACAATGTACTTGTATAAGTAAGATACATTGAGACATCTAAAAGGAATAGATTTGGATAGGCACATATTATTAGAAATTATAATTTAATACTTATTAATGTTCTTAAGGATGCAATTTAGTTGGAATTTTTTAATTTTCGTATATTCTTTTGATTCATAGAAATGGAAGTGATTTTTCAAGGAATATGACAATCAATCTATCACTATCTTTTTTTACATAAAAAATAAAAAAAGGAAAGTTGGCTTTATCGCTATTATATTTTGATTTACTTCATGAACTTTGCCAATATACTAAAGTTTTATATATATTAAAATGGCAACATCCTTTCATAACATTTTTTAATGTAATATTATTGTTTTGTGAATTATATACATTACTGAATTATTTCTTTTAAGTGTTGTAGTAATTGTGTAATCTGTATTGCACTCTTTTTATTGAGGGGACATGTACATGGTCATTGTCAAAAAGTTAGTGGACTTGAGAGAAATGCCTCTTACTTTGTCATTGGTAGAAATATAATTTAGAGTTTTGTTGAGAAAGGTAGTTGTTAGGTGATTAGTTTGAGAGAGTAAAATGGTGGATGAAAAGATATGAGTGTTAGTAAAAGTAAGAGTTTGGTTGGTTAATGACACTCCTAGTCGAAGCTCTCACCTTCAATCCTTATCTTTTATAAGAGATTTTATTATCAACATTTTTGTAGGAAGATCTCCCACTTTCTATCCTTATCTCTCACAAGAAAAGTAAGAATCTCTCCAACAAATGTTGGACATATAAACATTTTTTAACAAAGGTGAGAGTATACAAGCAAAAGAAATTTCATTTTATTTCCTACATCTCATAAGGTGCTTCCTCTTTATATAGACCTTAAATCTTCTTTAGTAATTTAAAAAATAAAAAAGTTATAAAATTAATTAAATTAAGCAATTAATAAATTGGCCTTATTTTTTAGGCGGTGGCATTGGTGAGCAGCAAAACTATGGAGCGAACCACACGATTTAGACACATCGGTACCTCATTTTAGATTTATGCTTCGATGAGTAGCTCTGGTAGAGACGTGCTGAAGCTTCAAGTACACCTTTGGGCAATGTGGGTTCAAAAGACTTAATTGGTCAATAAGTCTACACGTTCGTTGATCAGGTCAATGTAGGTCTAGTTCGTTATGAATTTCATGATTTGGAGCAAGTCATGTGGCTATGAGACAAGTTATGATGATGCTAATGATGATAAATGATGGTGGAAGATGGATGACGATAAAAACAACCAAGAAAATCAAACTTAAGTGCTTTTAAACCGATTTAAACAAAAATTTTGTAACAACAGACTTCATGAACTATTGCGACACAAACAATTGTATGCTTGTGAGCTAACTTTTGATGCTCTTGTCTAATATTTTTTGAGTTGATTAGGATTAGATGTAATCAATAGTTTTATCAAATCACCTAAAATCCTTATAAGCTACATTTGACTTTTCCTTACTGTGATTTAGTTATTATTTTCGAATAACAACATTATCACATAAAAGTTTACCAAATCTAAAAAAGACTTTCAACAAGTTTCTTATAATGTCATTTAACAATATTTAAAAAATTCTTTTGCGATGCACTTGCGTTTATTTACATTGTGTTTGAATAAAAGACTTCTATTACCAAACCTAAATAAGTTTTTCGAAAACTAGGTTCTTCAAAAAGTTATTATGACTAACAAGGCCATATTACAATGATATTAAATTGTTTGGCATAATCTATCTTTAAGTATTGAAGTTTCATTTTTATTTTATATTAAAAAAGTAAATGAACTTTACAAATTTCTTTATGATGAGAAAGCATGCCAAAACTAAATTAATTTTTTGATCAAGTTTAAAATTATGTAATTTACTATTTCTTGTGGGCATTAGTTTCACAATTTCTAAACAAAACATTTTAGATGTTTAATTTTTTAATATTTTATATATTTTTATCATTAATATTACCTTTTGCATCTGTTCACACATTATTTTAGATATTAATATTTTAAATTGTTATTAATAATTACTTTTAATCTATTATATTTTATATATTATTTTTTAATACATTATACCTATCCTTTAAAATTATTAATAACTTCCTTATAACTATATACTATAATTGAAATTTTCATTGTATAATAATTTTCTTGTGTTGTATAAAAATTATTTTTGACGTCAAAAATTAATTTGAAATATTATCATCCTAATTAATGAGCTTAACTTTTTTTAAAATTTTTTTAGCACAATCAGGCAACATCTGTACACTAATTTATAACTTTATTTTGTTACATATTGAGAAGTTCCTTTTTATAAATAGATATTTAATGTACTTACAGTGCTATAATTATTTTTTTAGTCAAAAAACTCATAATTGATTCTATTTTTAATTTCTTAAAGATTAATGACTTTTTAAATTTTTGTCTTTTCTATTCTCAAATTGCAAACACGTAATAATCAATTTTATGTCATTTAAAAAACGTTTTTGATTAGTTATTTGCATATTGCTAATTGATTTATTTGGGTTTGTTAAATTTTAATTTTTTTAGTCTCTTTTATACCATTTTTTAACTATATATGACCTCTGTAATTAGAAAGCTTACACAATTAAATTTAGAGAACCATAATGTCATATCATTAAGTTGATCATTTTTATTTTTTCTATCTTTAATTATTTATAATATTGTATCAAACAATTTTATGTTTTCAATAATTTTTTACATTTTAAATAATTTTTATTGTGTTAATTTATTTATCAAGATTTGATTATTAGGAATAAATTTTTTAAAGATGAATCATAAGAATAGTTTGAAAATTTTAATTAACATAAAACGAGGAAATTTTAAATTTGCTATAAATTAAATTTTTTGAAGTAAAATATTTTTTTTAAATTAAGAAACAAATTCTATTGTTGTAAAGGACTTATTTTTATTAATGAAAATCTTTACAACTCTAAATTATATTAGGGTTTTTTAAGTTCTTTTAGATAATAACATATCAATGATTGATTAATCAAGATAGTTTCTTACAATTTACAAAACCTATATATTATATTCTAGTTAAAATTAAATTTGCATGATTTGTTTTCTTTTTCTTTATAATTTTTGAAAACATATTTGCATTGCTTGTAATTATTAATACTATGATAGTACTTTTAAAACATTCAAATTTTACTTCTATTTAATAATTTTGTATTTACCTCTGCCACTTAATATTTACATTTCTTGTTGAGAAATATTTTTGTGAGATAAATTGTGACAAGTTTTTAAAATTTTAAATATGTTTCTAATTTTTTCACTAATCTATTTTAGAACTTCTAATTTAAGGACAAAAATATTTGAAAAATGGTGAAAATATTGCATGTATTATGCATGCAAGTATTCTCTTTGACTTATTACAATTAATTTTTATTTTGTAATGAGTTTTTGAAATGAACTCTACAATGCGATCATACCACATCTCTAAATACTTAAAGTTACATAAGGTAAAACATATCAAGGGCTCATCGATGGAATCATTTGCCTTTTTTATATCCATCATAAGAATGATTAAAGGTGAGCCACATGTCTTTATTTCTTTGGATTCTTTTCTGAGATTTGTATCTTCCAATGTTTTATAATTTTAACATTTTGTGTTTCTCGAATAATTATTGACTTTATAATTCTTAAATTTTAAAATTATTACAACAAATTTTTTTCGGTAAATAAATTGTACTTATTGTTTTTTTAGTAATAAAAACACTTTATATCTTAATGATTTTCCTCTGTGTTAGTATCATTTTTAATTTTCAAAATATTAATAAAAATTTATATTTCTTTTACTATTAACATAGTATTTTGTTAGTCAATCATAAAAATATTTAGAATATTTTCATATTTCGATTAATTGGGTATCTAAATGATTTTAAAACAATAATTTAATATTTTGTAATTCTTTTTCAACATTTGCTTTTTTTAGTTACAATGACAAATTCATAAAAGATATTTAAAATGAAAAAATTCTTTTGTGATACATAATTTTTAATACTTATTATGTTTTTCAATAAAGTTAATATTTACATTTTATTCAAGTAATTTTAAGTTGATGTTCAAGTAATATATACAATTTTTTAATTATTATTTAAAATATTTTTCATAATTAAATATGATTGAATCACGTTCTTTTGAACTACTAAACTTCTCTTAATTTTAATAATTCTACATTTTGTTACGTTTATGCATAATTTTATTTTGAAAAAAAATCTAATAAATTATCTTTTGTATATGTATGCCACCGCTATGTCACCCAATTGATTTTAAATATCAAAATATATTTATTATCTAACTATATTTTATATATTTTTTTACAATTAGCACTTGTTATATTTTAAAGCAAAGTTTTAGTTAAATATTATGTCAAATCTTTTCATTGGTATTTTAATTTTGTAAATATATTTAATTTTTATAATTTTACATTTTGTTGTCAATATTGCACCTTTTATTATGTTTTGATAATTAGGTTAATTTTCGAAATAAATATTAATCGCAGTATTTAAAGATTCAATTGTATAATTGTTTTAATAGTTATATTTAATGAAACTTTTTCGAACTTGCAAATATCTATATAAACATATTTCTTATCATTAAAATTTATACAAATACATTTAAATAATATATTTTAAATTGTTTTTTAATTATTAAATGCATTTTTTCCTTAGTAATTTATTTCATTTAAACGTTTTCTATAATAAAATACTATTTATGATTTAAGTATCCAAAAACGACTTCTCTAACATGTTGTACATACAAGCTTTAATAATTATATTTTTTCTTTATATGATTTTTAATTTTTTGTCCTTTTCATAATTTTTATTTTCACGAGCACATTTATTATGTGCTTTACTACGATATTTTAATTTTGACGTTCATAGTATTCACTTATTTTTTAAAATTCTTTATTTTGTAAAGTTTTTCAAATTTAATATTCATTACTATTATTTCTCAATTATTATTAATAAAACACTATCTTAGAGTTCTATCGTTACTTTCTTTTTACAATTTTTATAAACGAGAATAATTGACATGATTCGATAACAAAAAAAATTTCTTTCTCTATTATGAAATAAACTTTATTATTTTAAGTAATCATTATCTCAATTGTTATTACCATTTAATTCTCACATTATTTCATTTAAACTTCAATATTACATGAATTCTTTTTACAATAATGACATAAAACATTAAAAATGAATAAAAAGCTCTTACGGTTTGCTAACAAATACTTTTCGTGGAATTGATATATAGAAAACATATAATGCATACATGTAAGTATTAAAATATATTTAAGATAATTAAAATTGTTTAATATTCATAGCATGCATTTTCTTGTGAAAAATGATTTTCGGTGTAATCCAAACATAATAAGCAATTGAAAATAAAAAAATAAAAAAGTATAAACTAAAAATATTTCTTTGCTTAATATTTAAAGAAATCAAAATTACGAAAAGATATTATTAAAAAATAATTTAAAAGAAAATAAGAACTATATCAATGAAATAAGAAACTTTCAAAACAATGAAAAGAAAAACAATATTTATTATTGTTGGGCATTTACAATGTCAAGCTTTTATGCATAAATTTTCAAAAATAAATTGAATTTCATAAAGTGAATAAGAAATATCAAATTTAAACAAAAAATGAAATTTTAAAATAAAAAAATTAATAAATGATACCCTACCTAAAATATGACAAAAAGGTCAACACAATTGTCACTATAAGTTAAGAAAAAAAGCATATTCTATTCAACAAGATAATTAAAATTTTTAGGAAAAAAAGCAATAAGCTTTGCCAAATGCATATGAAATTCAAATTATTTGGCATACATTTTCAAATAGAATAAAAAAATGTTTTAAAAAATTGTAAAATAATAAAAACAGTAGAATGATTGATAAATAATAATTAAAAATATTACTAATAAGAAAGTTAGAAATAAGTTTTGCACTAAGCCAAAAAGAAAAACAGAACATGATTATCATATATCAAGAATCTATTACAACTTAACTATTAATAAGAAATTCTATTTGGTAGAGAATTATAACCTAATCAAAATCAAATAAATTTATTATATTCATAATTAGACCAATTAAAAAAGCGAATTATATTTATCTAATTATGTATACATATGAAATGATGCAATTTTTTAAAAAACTAGAGTTTGTGTTGCTCAATCTTTTGGCAATTCCTATCCTTTTTAGATATTATTCCTAATTTGCCTCTATAATATCCTAATAAGAGCAAGATTAAAATAATTTTCAACGTGAGAAAATTAATGATTATGGTCATTTCCCATTTCAAGTCTAAGTGAAATAACCAAATTGTCTTACTTTTGCATGTCTTGAAGTAAATGAATATGCAACCACTTACTTTATAATGCTATTTGACTTCTATGAACCATAGCCTTTTCAATAAACTTGTTTCTTTGGATCTATTATAGCAAATAGAGACATTACGTTTACATTATTTTCATATAATATATCCCTATGATCTCTAATTCCAATCTTTTTTTGTGCAACACCTCTACAAAAACTATTTTTTGTTACAGTATATGCATAAATATATATGTATCTAACTCATTATTTTATTTTCGTAGCCGCCATTTAATCATTGGACTTATCTAAATTTCTTTGACATTTATACACTTTTTAGCATAATTACTTTATTTCATTAGTATGACTACTTTAAATAAATATTGACATACCTTATGTTATTTAAGAAATAAAGCATGTGAATTATAAATCATTTGATTAAGTCTTTTATATGCACAACCATTGCAATATTCAATTGCAATTTATCAAAAAATAGTTTCACAAAATATATAGCATTATTAAAAAGATTAGTAATATACAATTAATCAATTAATTTTTCCTTCCACATTATAATAAACAAAAAATATGGCATATATTATGTTATCATAGCCAAATCAAAATACATAGTTCAACTTTGTAGATTTCTTACATTATTTGTAGTAAGTGTTTTTGACTTGTACCATTTATATCTTTTAGAAATCATGACAATAAAGTGTATGTCAATTTTTTCTTCGTCGTTTCTACCACATTTGAAGCTCTTAGGGGAATGTGTTTTTTTATTGACATTCCAATTTTCTTACCTTGCTTTAGTTAAACTACTTAGATCATCCTTCACCCATTAGATTGTGTAAAAAATGTTTTGTCAAATACTCTATTGATCCATACAGCCATTTTATCCTATATTTTGGACCACTCAACGGGCGAATAACACAATCATAAGCAAGTAACATCAATTCCATCCAGATTCATTCAACCCCATGATCCGATTTTATTATCTTGTCCACATTCAAGCTAAATCAAATTCATTGAAAGATCATTAGTTCATTTGTTTGTCTTACAACAATGACATAAGACAAAACTAAAATACTAATATAATTTGTATCATTCTATATGCACTCTATGGAGTCTAGTTTAGCAAGACAGATGTGAGTTTCTTGGAATATAAATTTTCATAACTTATAGAATATTTAAAGAAAATAGTTTAAGATAATTTTTTAATGAACTTGAGTACATCTTTAAAATTGACTATTAACAAATGTTAATTTTCTTTTAAAACACTTTAATTTTATTTTAAGATACATTGATTTTTTTAATAATAAATTTGATGAAAATTATGAAAAACAAATCAACAAGAACAAAACAACATACATAAATGGTTATTAGCTACTTTTATTTAAAATAAAACTTACATATACTCCTAGCAAAAATCAATTAAAACAACAAGAACAACAACAAACAAACATAAGCCTTTAAATGAAAGAAGGTTAGGTTAAACTCTTACAATAATAAAACAATAGAAAAATAAGCTATAATGTCTTATAATATAATTAATTTGAAAAAAATAAAATAATTCACTCAAAAATATTAGAAATTAATACAAAGAAAAAGTAATTATTGAAAAATAATTAAATAGACAAAAGTGTTTTAACTAAATCAATTAAAAATATATAAAAGTGAGAACTTCATTGATTTGAAAAAAAAATTACTGTTAGGTTTTTAATGATTGAAGGAGGCAACATAAGGAAGCGTGAATGATTAAGAATTGAATGCCATGACATGAAAAAATTTCTTTAGATTTTGTAAAAATTAAATTATTCAATTTTGTCAAAGAATTCACTTATAAAACTTTTTTAATGGATAAAAATATCTGCTGAATTTATTGTTTAATAAATAATAAAAAATTATAAGAATCTCAACAGCTCAAAATAACAATTAAAGGAGTAGTTATGTAGGAGCTACTCCATTAGAAGCCTCTGTAACCTTTTTATACCAAAATGCAAGATTAGACTACTAAATTAAATAAGTTCTACTTAAATATTAGGATTTGATTTGAACTATTATATTTGAATTGGGATTTGATGTTTGGATTTAGGTCTGATTTTTTGATCACATTATTGTGCAATTAGATGATTGACCTAATCAGGTGTTCGAAGGTTGATGTATGTAGGATTATCTGATCACATAATTATGCAATGAAACAACAAGATAACTCCCACAAGTTTTATTATGGCCACAGGAAACAGATACGGGTTCTATTCCCATAATGCATGAATGATAGATCATTATGGCTTTATAAGAGTTTTCTTACATTATGTAATAAGTGTATTTTCTTGAGTTACCTTTGTGTTTGATGTGTTAAGTCTTAAATGCTTACCATTTTGTTCTAATGGGCTTGATTAGGATAAATCAGATTTAATTTTAAAGAAAAACTCATATATGTTTAAAGATACTGAATTAAAGATATTTAAAATACTTTGGAGTATTCAAATAAAATTGAAGGATTTAAGATATACGTATCAAATTTGTAAAGATTTTTTTACTATAAAACATTGTATTAGCTTGTTCATTATAACGCACATGTTCATTTAGTTTGAAATCCCAATTTAAGTATCTAATTTAATTAATGTTTTCATGATTTAAGAAACTAATTGGATTTCATTTTTCATCAATGCTTTTTTTATTAAATCCATCTAATAGATCTTTGCAAAATTTTATGTTAATTATTGAATTTTGGGTATAATAAAAAATTAATTCTATTAATTTTTCATAATTAAAAAAAATTTAAGCCACACCCCAAGCTTTCCTAGTGCAAAGTCCTTCGGCCTACCAAGCCAAGCAAGTCTGGAAGCATCGTGTCAAGAGACTAGTTGAAATCTTGCCTATTTAGCCCCAAAATTGGTTTTCATGAATTTTGCTAAGATAAGATAGAGGATTGCTTTGGGCTGAGCCAAAGAAGTCAAGTCAAAACTATAACCATGAAATCATACGAGTGGCTCAGGTGATGAAATCCTAAGAGCACTTGCGTTACCCGAAAGCATGTGTTAATTCTCCTCATCAAATTTTTTTATTAGGTTATAAATGTTTCATCTACTACAAGAGCTCTACCTTGGCTTTAAAACAAATAACCAAGAGCACAATTGGGTTCATTAAATTGCTTCAATTATTTCTACCTTTGAAAATAATTTACCCATGAATTACATAGCATAACACTCTCCATATTTGTATCCTATAATTGAGATCTTCTTTGTATTTGCAAATAATGAATCGAATGATCCAGATATCATCTTACTTAATCAGATGGCTAAATCTAATCCATCTTGATCCAACAATGTAAAACTAATTTTTTTAATAGTATTTGATCTAACAGTCCAATACCTCTTTAATAAGATCCAATGATAATGATCGTTCCCACCTAATGGCCAATTCCTTAGTTGCTAGTTGAGCAATTACATTTACCAATTTGAAGAAATAATTTAAATTGTTTGGAAGATCTTTTTAAGCTATTTGGAAGCATCATTTAAAATAAATTTTTCTTACAATTCTAATAACATTGATCAAATAGTTTCTATATAAATCTAAAAATTATTCATGAAATGAATAATAAACATGAACCAATATTTGAGATCTCAACAAATCACACACATGGTATTATACTATAGTAAAATATCTAAATAGCAACTACAACTTTGTTCTTCACAAAATGTCAAATACTTTCAACTAATCTTAGCACTTTTAAGCTTTCAATTTCTTACTTGTCTTAGTAATTTTAAGTTGTTGTGACTTCTTCTATTAATCAACAAGCATCAAAAGTTGTACAAAATTATTATAATTTTCCCTTCTTGTTGTCTTTTTTCTTTTTGTTTGGGATGTGCAACCTAGAATTTATAAAATCTTGATCATAGTTTGATGTCATCAAAAACCAAGATGGTGTTTGTCTCACAAAAGCCTATGTTATAATTGAATCAATAAAATGTTATAGGTTAAAAGATGGACATAGGTTATAGTTTAAACCAAATAATCTAATGATTTACATATATTACTTTAATTATTTTTTTAGTTTTTTAAATTATAAAAATGAACAATTAACATAAACAAAATCATGGTTTTCCACAAATATAAAATTAATTTTATAAATAATTTTTAAAAATTGATTTAATGTAAAAAAAGAAAAAAATATTTTAAAACTTATAAGTCACCCTTCATGTGGCATTTGTATACTACTTCTTATTTCAATTAATATCAAACCGGTTTTTTGCAATAATGGGAGTCAAATCACTTAGGTGATCCATCATGTGCATTCTAATTATTTGTTATGTTTATTTATTTATAATTGTTATAGTATAATAAGTTTTATTTCTATCTTACAATTTTTGTGTGCTTCCCAAAATATGTGCTTTATTAATTTTCTTCTTAATTTAAATTTTTAGTTTGCTATAACTCATGATTAAAGTTGGAGCAACACTAGTTTATTATTTCCTTCAGTTATATTGTCATCATTTAAGCACAAAGTTTTATTAATATTTGAAAAATTGATTTTAAAATTTTTATCCAATGATTTGACTAACAAAATTGGAAAGTGTTCACATAAATATAAGATTTACTTAGAGATTAATGCACAAATTAAATCAAGTTGTTTAGTGCACAAAATAGAATTATAATTAAATATCACAGCACTAAACTACCACACTATAGTATATCTGCAAGTGAATTTAATCAAGTTATGTATTTGTATACCACACATGAAGTTTTGAAAAAGTTAGAAGTAACTTATGAAGACACTTTGTCAGTTAAAGAAATAAAGATAAATCTTTTTACACAAGCTCATGAGCTTTCTAGAATGAATTCATAAGAAACTATAAAAAAGTTGTCTATGTGATTTACTAATATTACTAATGGAATAGAAAATCATGAAAAAATACATTCTAATTTAGATCTTGTAAGAAAAGTGGTAAGGACTCTACCCAATGAGTATGATTTTCTTGCTACAGCAATAAAGGCATCCAAAGCTATAATAAGTTCACATTAGATGAGTTACTTAGAGAATTATTAATGAAAAAGATGTGATGAATACAAGAGTTGAAAAGAAGGCCTCCATAAGCAAAGCATGGAGCAAGGTACAAGGAACCATTGGCTTTTAAAACTAACAAAGATAATATAGATACGACATCTATATTTTTTATGGACTTGGAGGAAAATGTAAATTTTAATGTTAAAGATTTAGATAAAAATATTGTTAAAAAGATTGTAAATAGGAATTTGTAAAAAAGAAGAGGAGAGAAGATGAAGACACTAAGATGCCATGATTGTGGTAAAACAAAATCTATTATACAGGCTTATCCACAGCTCAAATACATCAAAAATAAAGAAGAGAAAAAAAAGAAAGATTTTCAAGCTACATGGTGTGTTGGAGAAGAATTAAACTCCATAACTTCAAGTAGTGAGGAGAAAGGAATGATATGCCTCATGACAAATGATGATGGATCAAGTATATCAAGTGAAGAATAAAAGACTAAGGTAAGCTCTTGTCCATGTGAAGTTTTTGGAAATAATCACATAAAAGTTGTAAGTGTTCTAACTTCTTTAACATATGCACATAAAAAATAAAAAAATTTACAAATAAAAAGTGATCATTTTGATTATTTACAAAAAGAGATTGACAAAAATGTACTTGATGAAAATGATTCCATGATATTTAATTTTGTAAACATAAATACGTCTTCTTTTGAATGCCTAATATTTCAAAATTAACTACTTTTATAGTTGTAAAAAAATCATACAAGTAAGAATTACCAAATTGGGGAAAATATTTCTCGTTCAAAACCTTGTTTCAAATGACTATGTCAAGCTTGTTGGGTTCTTAAGACTAGAGAATAGAGAAGTAAAAATGAATTGTTTTCTTAATACTTTTATAGAGATATTGTGTTTTGGAGACATTAATATGTTAGAAGCAATAAAATTTGGAATTATACCTAGAAATAAGGAAAATATAATTTACATTTTGTGATTAATAAGTAAAAATTTTATAATTTGTGTAGCCTTATATAGAAAAAAAATCAAAATCTAGCTCCTAAGAATAGTATAGTGGATGCTCAAGACATATGACACGAGTTCAATCAAAGTTTATCTCAATAATATGTCATCCAAATAGATGGGAAACACTTGGAAACAAGTTTAAGAAAAAAAAAACAATCAAAATTGGTCACATGAACCATAATATATAGCATTAGGAGGATTTTAGAAAACATTTTTGGGTTAAAAAGGATACTAAAAGATACAGAATTACATTCGCAAAACAAATACCCATAAAATCTGATAATATTTGTGTCATTTGCCTAACTTAAAACATTATCTAGAACTTTAAGGACAAACAAAGTGATGTTAAGCATCCTTTCATCATAAGGCATACAGAATGAAATACGATAAACATTTAATTTGTTGTTAATAATGTGAACCTAGTTGGCATCTTAATGAAGCTACGTAAGAAAGATTTATTCAATAGGATTAGAAGACATTTTTATCACGACAAAAGTAGCTGGCATTAATCCTTGTTTTAAGAGTAGTTCTTAAGGCGAAGGGGACGACATCATTGTGCTTTTATTACATGCAAATCTAGGTTCACTTAATAACATTTAGCAAATGCTTTCTTACACTACATTCAATTTCATTATGATAAACTTAGGATGTAACATATGACAAACTCATAAGAGGTCATTGGTCTAATGAGTAATAATCTAAAATATTTTGATAACAATAACAAATTTAAATGGCATAATCATTGACTATAAAGCTTCGCTTCAATGTATGATCGAGAACTACATTGAAAGGAGGTAAATGTTGGAACACATCACAATTGATTAACTATGTGGATGTAATCATTTGTGAAATAATAATGGAAAAGAAAATTCTATGATGAAGAAACTAAGTGTTCTTTTTTAGTAAGACATTTTCCCTATCATGTAAATTAAAGAGACTTGTGGCTCAACTGCACCAGGCATGATTTTTCAAAATAAAAATGAAAACTTTTGCATGACTAAATGAACCACATGATCATATTTTATACAATATGATAAGCTAGCTATAGGGGAAAAGAAACAATTTTAAGAGTAAACTATTTCATCTTAGCGAATAAGTTAATCTAGTAAAATTGGATGGAACAATTACTAACAAAGATTAAAAATATATGATCAAACTATTGAATTAGGGGAAAATCATTTCATAAAAAAGGTATAACGAAAACTCAAGCAAATCAATTGATATGGTTAACTTTCACCTTATAGTAAAACCATTGAAATTAAAATTAAACTTTTGAAAATAATGTATATCATCATCATATAATATGCAATGGTAAATGATCATCTGGAATTATATATTGGTGATGTTCTGAGAGTAATTAAGTCGAAAAATTAAATAATACAATACACAAATATTAGTTTAGACCATGTAATTATTTTATTCATGTAAACTTAAGAAAAATAAAAAACTTTGTAAGATAAAATAAAATATTATTAGATTCTAAGATAAACTCGCTTTAACATGCCAAAGGCAATTCATTGAATTCATACAGTATACTAGCAATCTTTCATACCAACTGGATTGAATATAAATAGATGTCAAACCATATGATTATTATGTTAAATTATACAATCAGACCACTTAAGTTTTTCTATCTTATGAAATCCTCTTATTGCATTATTCTAATTTAAGAAATTTTATTAATATGACAAGAATTCTTGCATAGTTTTTGAAAAAAGTAGCAATGAGTTTGAATGTTACTAAAAGTTTGAAAGCAAAAATTTTAAGCCTCGTATTGATAATTCATTTCTCCTATTGAACCCATTTACTTAACATATTCATAGCTAAGGATTTTTTCATTCACATAATTTCTTTTATATTTGTTGTGTAATAATATTTTATTTAAGATGAAAGATAGTACTTTTCCATTATTTAAAAACTATTAATTCTTATTTCTATCATATAATTTTTAAAATTTTTAACAAATTATGATAATAATTAGTTTATATTCCTTAAATAATTTATATTTTTAAATAGTTAATTATGCATAAGTCTTAGGAAAATATTGATTTATAGATACTCCATGATTTTTTGTTGTAAATTATTTGTTAAAAATTAAATTTTAATAAAGAAATTCTTTATTCTTAAAATATTAAAACAATTGAGTAATTAAAAGCCTTGAATAATTTAATTTTTTTGTTTTAAAGTTTCTTTATTCTTTTTAAAATACATTTTAACTACATGTGAATATTGAATAAATTGAGATGATAAACAAGATTTATTATCAATATGTTACTAATCTATTAGAGATTATTATTAAGTTATTGTGTTCATTTTTTTATATTCGTAATTAGGTGCATTTTATTTGGAAATTGATATTTTCTATTCTTTTGTATTTTTAGATAATTAATTATTTAATTATTTTAAGCAATGTTTTGAATATTTTTAATATTTTATTGTGATAATAATTTTATAATTTGTAAATATTTTATGCATTTTTAACTATAATGAAGCTTATTCTATGTGATAGTTATCTTTTTTTATAGTACAAATTTTTTCAATAATGATTTATGTTATCTTATTTTATTAATTCTCTTATCACATTATTTTTATTATTATTGTTAAGCTTATATTATTAAAAAAAGCTTTTGGTTGACGTCATGAGAAATACAACTAAAAATTTAGTGATCAATCATTTACATGATGATTTTTTGTAATTGTTTTCAGTAATAGAAATATTTAATTTTCTACTTAATAATTTTATGTTATAAATATTTGCTATAGCTAGAATTATTAATTTTCAAGTTTTTTTGAAAATTTTTTTATTGATTAATATGCTTAAAACTTTGACCACTCAAGATATTTTAATTTATTGGTATTTTTATCATTTATGCATTTGCATACTATGTTATGCATGTTAGTTCATTTGTCATGTCTAAATTATTATTATAGCTTTTAGTTAAAATGATTGTAATACGAAATAGTATTTCAAATACCTAATTAGGTTAGCAAATGTAATTATTTTTTTAAATGTATTTCTAGAAATTTGCTTTCATAATTGTGTCACTAAAATAATTCTTTTAATATGTAATGCATGTTTTATTGATTTTTTTAAAAATATTTTATGTGTTTAATACTTCAGATTTCTACTTTTTTTTTATTAATTTCAATTTTGTATTTGCACAAAATATTGAAATTATATTACATCTTCTACGATTTTTTATTTAAAATATTCCATGATTTTTTTATTTCATTTTTTCTATATTTTATCTTGAAAAGTTTATGGAATAATTGTTGGTATAATATTTTTTAGTTATTTCATAATAAATCTTAAAGGTATTGAGCACTCATTATTCATAAGAAAATTACCAATAAAACTTTTTCAGGGATATTATTTTGAATTATTTTGATATATTTTAAAATTTCAATTATTATGAAAACATGATATGGTTTTTGAATGTTTTTTGACTCATAGTGGAATTAAAAAAATAAAATAATTATTAAGCTCAAAAATAATTTTACACCACCTCTATGCAAACAAAACTTTATTAGATATCGATGAGAAGAGGCATTTTAAGAAGGTTTTAGGTCTTTCTTATGCTTTATTGCATACGAGTTAGTTGTACCAATTACTTACATATGTACCTTATTTTTTTAGCTATTATGTAATTTATTTAACACTTTTACTATAAATTAAGTTTTAATTTTCAATTTTTGTACAAATTTTTTAGGATAACTTTGATTACTAAGTTATAAATAGTTTTAATATATTTATATATTTTTAAGTTTATTATCATTTAATTTCAATAACAAGATCAAATATTTTGAAAAAAAATTATATAATTTTGATGTGTCTTTTTTTATATTTTTATCTAAAATTATCAAGTTTTATTTAGCCAACAACTATTTAAATTAATTTTTTTTTAAAATATTTTTAATAGTAATATATTATTTATTATATATTAGCAATAGGAAAACACATTGTTGAAATATTATTCTTATTGCTTATCTTATTTATCAATAAAATAATATTTTTTAAAAATTTTTCATATATTCAAATTCTTTCAACATTAAATTGTCCTGATAATTGACATATTTTTTAACTTTTATAATATTTTTTTTAATTGACACGATTTCACAAAGCTTCGAACTATTTCGTTTATCTTATAGCATTTTTCTTCAAATATTTAATTTTTTAAATTATTTTCCTTGGATCACACAATTTAAATGTTTTAAGTTATTAAAACATTTTTATTTACATATTTAATATCAAAACTTTTGTTCTAAGTTTTTTTACAAATAATGAAAGTTATTTCAAAAATTAAATTTTTTTAATAAAATATCTTTTTTTTTTGTTTTTTTAATATTTTTCTTTGAAAAATAAGTTTTTTAATATTATAGTTAAAAATATTTTTTTTAAATAATTATTTTTCAGGTGACAAATTTCCTTAACATCTATGATTTCTTTATTTGTAAAATGCCATTTATAACACATATACTGATAGAAAATCTTTATGATAACTAGTAATGTTTTAATATTTGATATTCGTATCTAAAGAAAAAGTACAGTTTCACATGTATAATATATTAATAAATTTAATATTTTAAATATTTTTTATTTCTCCAAATTACTAAAAACTAATATAAATATTAATGATAAAAAGCTTTACTTTCCAACATAGAAATTATATGGTAAGAAAAATTTCTTTTTCTTATTCTTTATATATGATAAAGAATGAATTAAATTTTAATTAATCAGATAATTTTCATCACATTTAATTTACATTATTTCAAATCTTTTTAGAAATTCTTATTAACCGTTTTGCCTAAAATTTTGTAGCATTTAATTTTTTAATACTATTTTTCTAATTAATTTATTTTATTTTATTTGTGTTGTTTTGTTCTTTATTGAATTTTTGTTGTAACTACCTGATATATTAAACATAATGATTAAACATTTAAATTTCAATTTATTTTAATGACCATATATCTTTTAATTGTTTAAAAATTTTGACATTAATAAGTTTGAAGCCATTACGTAACCAAAGAAATTTGTGTTTATTTCTAATGCATTTGATTATAATTATTTAAGTCGTTTTTAATTGTTTTGTTATTTAGTAATTATTTTCATTTTTTATATTGATAAATCTACCTTGATTTAATTGCCTAAATGATTTTTCAATATGTCATACACATTGTTTTGAAATTGTGGTGCACTTATTTCATAATAATTTAACATTTTCTTGTATTACAACATTATAATTTAAATGTTATTTATTTGATATTTATAATATATTATTTAATTTATGACATTCTTGCATTTGATCTATTTCCATGTCTATTTTATAATTTTCTTTTTTGTGAATTAGCCATGTCTATGAAATTTCTAATATAAATTGATTTATTAAGTAAAAAATGAATTATTGTTATATTAAAACATCAAACTAATCAACATTGTGAACGAAATGAAAACAAATAATTTACATAAAACTAAGAAAAGAATTTTTTGTGAAAATTATGAAAATATAAAATAGTAAAAATAAAATTTTATCTACTTTATTAAACATAAAGAGCATTCAAATTGCATAAATTATAAATAAATAATTTCGATATCATTACAAATAAAAGAAAAAAAAATTAAGAAAAAATTAAAGAAAATAAATAAAATAGAAACACAAAATATATAATATTGCAAATATATTTATAGCAAGTTAACAAAATGTGGCAAGAAAACATGTTTTACAAAACAAACATGAAACCAAAGTTTCTTTGACATGAAAAAATTAAAATGGTATAGGCTACAAAATATTTGAAAATCTTGAAAATATTCTGTACAATTTGACATAAAACATTGCGTATATATTAAAAAAAATTTAAAATAATAAAAATTAACAAATGAAAAATAATAAAAAGAACAAGATATATAGTATATCAATAATAATTTAATATTATATAAATAAAAAATATATATTATGCCTAAAAGCTTTGATCAAAGATATATATGAGAGCAAGAATTTTGAGAAAATGTTATAATAGAAATCCTATTACAAGATTTAGTTCTTCCTTTTGTATCATATTGATAAAAAAAATGAGGATAACAAATAAAAGAAAAGGAAGCACAAAAAGTCTTTGTGCTCCTCTCTAATTAACAGGTTGAACCCAATATTTTAATGATAGAGAAACAAAATATTATAATAAAAATTTTATATTTTCATTCATAAAGTTTTTTAGCATGTTAATAATAGAAATCAATGTGTCAAAATGCTAACCTTTAGGTATCAAAAATTTCTTAGACACAACCCATTGCAAAGAAAACAAATATCACAAATGAAAAAAAAACTAAGAAATGATTATTTTTAATCTTGTAATGCAATTGTTCTTATGTTAGTTAATCAAAAAAACAATTTCATACTTTATGTATTTATACTCTAAGGATATTACATTAAGATTAACTTTTACTTTGAAGATGTAACTAATTGTTTTATCAAACTAAACTCATATAAATAGGCAAAAAAAAACTTTATGCTTAGCATAATATTAGAAATTAGGGGCAAAAAATTTTTTTGGAGCAACACAAATTCACTTTATTTTTCTTTAAATGCTTTAATTAGATTAAGCTTCACATAAATAAACTTTGGTGGATATGTTCTAGAAAGGTAATGTTTATAAATTTTATTATTATATTAAGAAGTAGAATTAAGACATTATTTAGATGTTAATTGGATTCACTAAGAGCTAACTTAGGTGGATAAATTTTAGAAATTTTTAAGGTTTCTATTTGTATTAAAGAAATTCAAAACTTCATATTTGAACTTATCATTAATGAAATGAAAAAATAAAAGTATTGAATAATAAGATGGATATTTTAACTGATAGAACTTACTTGACCAAAATGCCAAGCACTTAGTTAGCGTAACTAGGTTCTTTGAAAGTATAATATAAATGTAGCCACATAAATCCATCACACAAAATATTATGTATGTAATTTCCATAGTTAATAGCAATACGATATGTTTGAGTTTCTTTAACTAAATAGCTTCACAAAGGTTCATTGAAATGGGTCTCAAAAGTGTAATAGGATTAATAACTGCAAATTCATGTAAGATAATCCCAAGTAAACAACAATATTCTCATTAATAAAAATTATAGGTCTTGAAAAATAATTAATGTTTAACATATTCATAGATTGCACATAATAATCAAGTATATTTTGATAGTGAATTAAGTAATTTAATAAAAAAATATGTAACATGAAACATTTTATGATTTGAGTATAATAAAAACCAATGTATCTAAGGTATAATTTGAGATGCTTATGTTTAGAATATATAATGTAGTGTTTCACATCTTTCAAGACTAATATATTTTCATAAGACAACTCTAAAGTGGATAAATATTTTACAATTTTATTTTTCATAAAACAGAAACTAATCTTTCAAAAAATATACCTAATGTAAAAATAATAGGTCAAAAGTGGCATAAGAACAACATCAAATTATATTAAAATTTCAATGGCAAATTTTTTAAAAATTTGCTTTCAAAATAAGTTATAATAGTGTCAAAATTCGATTTAACTGATGTAGAAGTAGTCAAGATGCAATTACTTTACTATGTTAATTATTAGTTTTAAGACAAGTGTAACAAGTTTGCTTTAAACTTCTACTCTTAAGGGTGCTACTTGGCTAATACGAAGCATAATAATGTTCACATATACACAACAGTGAGGCCAGGTGTGGAATTGCTAAAACTTTATTACTAAAGAATAATCATAAAAAAATGCATAAGAAATGTGCTAACATCATGCTTGCATTCAAAATATAATAATTCGAAGCAATAACGTGGGTTGCAAGAAAATGTTAAAAATGAGGGAAGAAAAGTCAAATGTGGCAATGCAACAAGTGGTGATTTTACATCATAATTATTACTTCAATAACTCAAAATAATCTTTGATAAAAAAAACTATTGACATTTTGATATGATTTTTAATGATATTTTTATGTGCCAGCTATGTGATATGAATTTAGTTGTTTTTATGTAATTACATCATAATTTATTTTTGTCCACTAACTATTTGGTAGTGTAGTCAATTTTTCTTTCGAATTTAGGATTAAAATTAGAATCTACTTAAGCCCTATGATGGAATAAATAGAGAGATTTTTTTAAATATTAGCATCATATTTGTACAAATAATGTTTTCTTTATCTAAAAGAGTGCATAATCTTAGTTTTCTATCTAAGAATGTTTAGTTATTATCTAAAATATAAATTATGATTTGAATTTATCTCCATAATTATTTTCATCCTTTTCATTGTTATCTTCCATCATAAATCCTATTTTTGGAATTCCTTCTTTCCATCCTACATTAACAATGATTGGCCTTGTCCTTAGTCTCTTGAGTCTTAAACCACATAAATCATTGGGCATTAAATTGGTTTTAGCTAAGCCATCTCAAAAAATGGTTTTTGTTATGAAATTGAGTGCAATTATAATCTCGATTGGGGCCATGGTGTCAGTAAGAGTGCATAAGTGTTTGGCTTTAAATACTACATTAGTCATAGCAACCCTTCCAACAAGAACAATGATTTTGTAATCTAGGCTACATTTTCATTCATCATTTTTTATATAATATTTCATTATTCTTTATGTTTAGGATTCCTGGTTAAAAGTGATAATCCCCAATACAACATCATTTGGCTTTGTCTCATTTCTAAATAGTTATAAATCATTTTCATTCATTTCTTTGACATTCCCTTATTTGATTTTAAATAATATTTTGCATAATTCACTTTTTTTTACTAATCTAACAAATTTATTATATATTGCATTATAAGCTATTCAATTTTACCATTAATTATTTAGTAAGACATGTAAAATAAAAGTTGTTGTTGTCATAAACCAAAACGGGGAAAAATTCTTTTTGATTATGGAAGTGGGTATGCTTCGTGTGTGTGATTGCAATATAAGGAAACAAAATTCTTGTTAAACTCTTCCCAATTTTCATGCATTTGATGTGCTTATCCATATCATGGAAAATGCAAGTTTTGTGTTGAATGATGCTAGTCTTATTAGTCTTATGTAAATAAAGATTGGGTTTGTTTAGTATTGGAGTTGAGATGCTTCTCCTATGCTCATATTTGAATATTTTTTTCTATATATTCTACTAACTAAATCAATTTTGACAATATAATTACATCATAAGATGAAGAGTATTAGTGGTGACCAAGTGCAAACAGATGATAATATAATGAACATAGATCAATATTAGTCCATTGTTTACAATTCTTTGTGAAACTTCAAAATTATTTGAGCTTCCACATATAGTATGTTTTGAGGATAGCCTTATTTGCCTTACATAATATTATGATTTAAGGTAGAGTTAAATCTTAATAATACTATATTTTGATAGTATTTACTTTGTTGCATACTTTCTTTATCCATTAGTTATTAAAGTAGTATTGAAGAAATCATGCACTAAGATTAGTAGTACTCACCAACCACTACGATTCAACTATTTTTTTGTTATGATTTTTTATACTCATGAATAGTAACTCTAAAAAGTAGAAGTGTCCGTTATGAAAAATATTTTTGTAGTATACAAAATAGGTAAAAACCTTGAATATCTTAATTCTACCACAATGTAACATTAAAATTACTCCATATTTTAAATGTCATTTCCTCTATAATGACAATATGTACGGGAGCTATAATTTCTTCATATTAATAATAACTTTGAGTTTATTTAGAATTATTATTCCAGCCCTATATGTGTTGAATTTTTTATTGTTGTTTCCTTAGCAAGAGTATGGCAACAATATCATTTTATTTGTATAAGAAGCTCCACTTTATGTTTAGCAAACTAGTTTGCATACTTGCATCATGCCATTTACAAACACTGATTGTATATTTTCTCTATCTTGAAATATATTCAATAGAACACTGCAATACAATAAAATGTACAATTTGTTAATTTCCAATTGGTTGCATAATTGAAGATCCCTAATTATGGCCAATACCTTGACTTTAGGTGCTATTTGATTTATTTAAATATTAAAACATTTAAACTCATTTCCTTTAAATTGTTCCAACACATTTCAACTACAATAGCATTACAATTAACACCTAACGTTTCACCAACGATGTTTAACTACAGTGAGATCTTCAGCTAGGGAACCACCTAATCGCTTCCACCACTGTTTCTTAAGTTTTCGCTAATTAATATATGATTCCCAAAATCATTTGTTTTACATGTTCCTACAAAGTTTCAATGATTGGAAAAAAGCTTATTGTGAAGCAACAATTCTCTTTAATATTACATATAACATTTGTTACTATTTGATTTAATTGCTCAAAGTTGTTAGTTATGTTAGCTTTCTAAAAATTCTATGACAATAAAATGGGTAGTGTGATTATGCCCTCTCTATTACAAATTTCATATTACTTTACTTGTCATATGATGTAATTCATTTCATGATTTTATAGGTATCAGGTTGCATAATGTGTAAATTATTTTCAAAAGTAACCCATGCTTATTTAACGTCTTTGTAATAAAAAAGGAATAATTAATTGAATCTTCATTTCGACATTGTTGGGACATTCAAGAAAGTTGAAAGTTTAGGTTCGTTAGGTTATTTCGCAATGGCATAGTTTATTGAATATCATCCATGTTAACATTAACATTTTTAAAGTTCATTTGGTTCTTTGTAAGTGCAGTCTACATTTTAGACATAGCTTTTTTTATCTCAAATAAACCTAGGTAGAATGATGGCTAAACTACATATCACAAGTAAGAGATAATGCATAGCAAATACATTGAGTTAGACCAATTTACATTCTTTTTAATCAAACATTTCATCATTTGCATGTTATCCCATGTGTTGGATTTCATTTCTTGATGTATGTAAGGATTAGTATTTTATTGACATGTAGTTAGACCATAACCTATTATTGGTGAGTTCCTTCCAATTTAGTTTTACATGAAAGGTTTCATCATTTTCTTGATTTCCAAAATACCAAGGCTATTTTCATCTAAGGGGAAACAAATTTTATTCCAAGAAGTTTAGTGATGCTTAAGATTTTCCTCAAAAATGCCCACAAAAATCAATTCAATCCTTTTTTAATTTATTATAAAACTTTTTTTGGTGTTTACTTATCATTACAATATATAATGGAATTGAGGAAATGACATGCATGATGGGAATGAGTCCACCCTTAATAGATAATGTGAGTTACTTCCTTTTGACCTATATATAATGTGTAACACAAAAAAAGTGAAAGGAAGATTTATTTAATGCAATCTTGATCTCTTGCAAAATTGATTTACCTAGTATATACTCTTTTAGTTTCTATAGATGTTGTCACTTTATTTTTATATTTAAGAACCCTGTATGGTCCTTGGAGAGCTGAAGAAACTTACTCATATTAATAGTAGTTTTTAGATGTCTTCTACTAATGATAATTATGTTGTTTGCATATGCGAGGAGAGTGATAGATATACATTATCTATGTTGTCCATATAATATCATCCATTTTTAAGCAAAAACATTATTGGTTCTTTTTTTGAACAACTCCATGAATTATATGAAAGAAAGGAAGATAAAGGATTCCTTGAATTAAGACTAATTGAAGGTTGAGAAAAGTTACTTGGTGATCCACTAATGATAATTGATATCCATGTGTTACAAAATTTATAAGCATGTTGATAGGCTTCTTTTTAACATTTTTCTTGGAGACTGTCTTGTAAAGAAATTTCCATGTGATGTTGTAATTCACCATCCTAAAATCCAATCGAATAAGAAAATTGAAACATTATTTTTATTATTAAGAGAATATACTAATTACTGAATCAATAATACTATATAATATATCTACTTTTATAAAATAGGTATGCTTTATAGAAATCAGCCTATTAAAACTTTGTCCTATTTAACCAATAGCTAGCTTTGTGAATATCATTTTCATAATTTTTGAAGTATATTTGATCTAAAATAAACAAAGATTTCTAGGTTATAAGATTTAGTAAAATATGTAATGTTTGGACCTAAAATCTTGCAATGAATTAGAGATACTATAAAACTTCTTTAGCTGAATTCAACACAACATGTGAAATTAAATCAAAATAATTAGTGAAGAAGTTTCCATTAAAACCATTTGCCTCAAAGTGCTACCTAAATTCATATTAAAAGTTATATTTTTATTTCCTCTTTGGTGATATCATGCATCATTATATTGTTTGTTTGCTTTTATTAATAACAAAAGGATGAAGTTAAACATATTTTCACACTCAATTACTTAAGTAGACTTAAACAAGATTTTTAAAGTGGTTGATTACAATTGTCATTATATTGACCTGTATGTTTATTTCTTCCCTTTGTTGCTATTGTACAAAAGAATGTTGTATTTCTTTCTCCTTCTATTAGCCATCTAATTCCTTCTTTCTATTTCAAATAAAATTCCACTCTTTCAAAATCTTGTGAATAATAAGAATTAATAAGACACAATTCGTTCCACTTATCATTTTCCTTGATGAATTACTTGTTTGTGACACCACATCCTTATGTACTTTAATAGGATAAAAGATTTTTGTAAATATTGATTTTTTCAATCTTTAAGCCATATTTTATGTCCATTTTTTTTAAAGCTAGGGCCTTTTTCTCAAAGTAGTTTAAAGAACAATTCCAGTTATTCTCCATTGTTTATGAAAATGTAGGGTGACTCAAAATAATGTTATAAAATTTAAATTGTTTGAGAGATGATGGTAGAATTTTGATGACACTTAGTAAACGAGGCGCATAACTTGATCCAACTCATACGTGGTGATGAATTATAAAAGTTGAAAGTAATTATACCTATTTGTCATTAACCAAAACCCTACCTAATTTTTTCAAACCCATATTCTATTACCATTTCTTGCCCATATAAAGGAATAACTAAAAATTGACTATTGCTTAAGATGACAGAATTATGCAATCAACAAACTCTTACATTGGATTTATTTTAGGCCTTAATAGACCATTGTAATCATCTAAAGATATGATTTCATTAAAATCCTTACCCACTATCCATGGATTTGTAGTGTTGTGAACAATGTGGAATGGCGTGCCCATAATAGAGTTTTTTGTGATACCATGCTTTTTTTTATCTTAGGTGAAAGTGTGCCTAGCTTTAGAAACCTAGGCTTAATGCTTGATATTAATATGGATGAACTACTTCTCATTATGTCAACATTATAATTGAAGTCATTCTAAAGAATCTATATCTTGTTTTATTCATTGTAAAACCAATGCTAAAAAATGAGTTTAATAGAAACTTTTTACATCATATACTAATATGATAGTTTCCAAAAAGACAACTTATCTAATAATATATATTTTAGTAAATTGATTAATCACTAGCTAAACTCTTTTTAATAGGGCCCTAAATATATCAAAATAAGAAATTATTCATTAAGAGTAGCATTTTCTACAATTAGGATAGCTAAATCGATCCTTTAGTACTTTTTGGGCTAATTGGTTTTTCATGAATCTTCTACAACTTTTTTCTCATCCTTTGATATTTCAATGGACTAAACTCCTCATTTTTAATTTCAAATACATAGGTTATTTATCTCCAAAATATTCTTCACTAAAAATTTTAACATCTAGATTATCATATCAGAGCTAATTTTATCCAATTAATTTTTTGAATAAACAACTTAATCATTTTCCTTCTCCTTTTTTAGAATATTTTAAGGAAGTTTTCTTTGCAACACAGCTAAGTTAATATAACAGATTTTTTCCATATAACAATTATTTTCATCATTTAAAATCCTTCCAAAGATTTGTGAACGTACTATTATTGAAAAAAAATAATAAAAAAATAAAAATTAAGTAAATCACATAATGATTTTAAATGAATCTACCACAAAGACAAAGCCTTCATTAAATAACAGTCAATCTAGCTAGGCTTCCACTAAACTAGCAAAGTTTGCCATATGGTGGGCATATTAAAAGTCCTTGCAACAACTTCATCAATCAATTATGATCATTTAGGTAGAAGATAAAATTGCATAACCACTGGTGAACATTTGTAGACATTCTTATATTACTTCTAAGCCTATCTCTAAAATTTTAATGGTAAATTCTCAATTGGAAGGGATTAAATTAATTTTAAGAAAGAAAAACTATTCTAAAGTTTTTATAAGCAGAGTTAAATAAAAAAATTTGGAATTAGTGCTACATAACATTTCTTATTGCAATCAAATACTACAATGTCTTCATTAAAATAAGTTTATCACATTTAAAAACCCTTGCCAACATCAAAATCATGCAACTACTTATTCAATGCCATGGACATTGCTGATATCTTATCGATTCAGTGACCCAATGTGTAGCACATTGACTCAAAAAACAATGACAAAATCAATGACATGTTGATGACCATGATAAAAACTACAAGGGTTATAGCAAACCTGGCCAACTTGAAACAAAAAACATAGCATTTTTATAAAACTACTTAGCTATAGCTTTGACTGCATAACTTTTGGTCCAAAATGATGGCCCTTTAAAAAGTTCTTTTGAAATTATTTTAACCATATCTTTGGTAATTATCTTACAAAAATATAATTTTTTAAAAAGAAATAGCAATTTCTTAGAAATCTATATGGAAATAGATTTTGACCAACAAATTTGAATTTTTATTTTTTTTCTTTATTTTCTTCTATTGTTCTTGAGTTTTTATAAAATTGGGAGCCTTTCCTTCAAAATGGATGATCTTTGTAGGAGAAAAATGTTATAACCGGTAAAATATTATATGTTTAATCTTCAATAATTAAATTGTGGCTTGGATGATTTCAGATCGATAGTAGGATGAGCCAGGAGCTCAATTGGAGGCTATTGAAATTTCTGAAATTTTCTAGGGATTTTTCGGAGCACCGAGGAAATTTTTAAGTAATTTTCCCTGTTTAAATTGGATTTTTGGAAATTCGAAAATTTATTTAAATCGGTTCATTAGAATTTTTAAACCGAAAATTTGGTTTTTTACAGCGCGTGAACCGGACCGGAGCGGTTCAGCGAAGGCGGGGGCGGTTCGTCGAGTGCGTTTGCGCGTGCGTTTGGATAAGCCGCGGATAAGCGGATCGGACGGACGAGATCAGCGGTGGAGATTAACCGGTTGATCGGGGTTAAGCGGCGTTATTAGAAGGTCAACCGGCACTGAATGGGTTCTTAACGGGTTAATACCGGTTTAAAGCAGGGTATCAACCCGAACTGTTCGACTGTTAGGGTTAGGGTTTCGAATGGCCGGAGACGAAGCTTTCGCGGCGAACGGCGATATTTTCCGGGAGCCTTTCAAGGGGCTTTTTGTACCTGGAGGTTCGCGTGATCGAGGAGAATCGATTGGTACCGGTTTCGTTCGGCGAGGAGCAGCGGTTGGTCGCGTGCGAGCTTCACCGTCGCCGGAGAAGAAAGGTAGGAAATTTCGGCTTAAATTAGTTAATTAGCAATTTAAAAATATGGATTATTTTGCAATTAGCTACCGGAGCATGCGAATTGTGGTTTTGAAAATTATTAATGCAAATTATTGATTTTAGCATTTTAGGGTTTTCGGAAAAAATTATACCCGTCAAATTGGAAATTTTACCGAGCAATTGATGATTCTATTATGGACTTTAATCATGTTAAGATTGTATCAAATGCTAAAAATTGTTTAATTTCATAGATTGTTCGTTTAATTTCATAAATTGTTAAATGAGGATCGGATGAAAACTTCGGCGGGAAATTTGATTGAATCTTAGAAATTAGTGGCATTATTGACAAATTAGGATAGTATGAAAATCGGATTTTGCTTCACCTTGATCTCGGTCGCCGGAAATCGACGGGGAAAACGGAATTTCCCGGAGGAATCGTCGGCTAGGGTTTCGCAGGCGCCGGGCGGAGGAAGGAGATGGATTAGATTAATTTCAGCTTAGTTAATTAAATAATTTTAATTAATTAATAATTAATAATAATTAAATACTAAACGTCGGCTGGAAAATTTGATTTAAAGGTTCGGCAGGTGGGTTCGCGGTTCAGCGCGGGTTTTTCCGAACCGGCAGCGAAACCCGGTTCAGCGGAACGCGGGCGCGGACGAACGGCAGAGGAAAAAACTTAATTCGGAAATTAATCCGAATTTTCGGAAAATATATGAAATTTAAATTTTCGGAAATTTATTTCAAATTTTCGGAAAAAAAAGACATATGTGGAATTTAAATTTTAAATTCGGAAATTTATTCCGAATTTCGGAAAATGGATAAAGGGCAGAAATTGAAGTTGAAATTTAAAATTTCCTGAAACGAGAAAAAGGTGATTTAGGGAAATCACATAGACAAGTTGAAAGTTACTGTTGGAAATTATCCATAAATTCAGTGCAGCTGGATCAGTTGGAAGGAAGTGTGACACTTGGGTAAGTGTTACCAGAATAGTCAGAATTTCGATATAGTTTGTGTTACTTGGATGGCATTGACATGGATTGAGTCAGTTTACTCAGTGTTGGCATATTTCATGGATTGGCATACTGGACCGGACTACTATAGACCCTATATGAAGTTTTAGGGTAGTTGTGGTAGGTAACTGTGCGGTTCAGACTTAACTTTCACAGTATACATGTGGACTGGTATGCGCCTTGTTGTATCTGGACACATGTTGCCGAATCTTGGAGTTAAAGCTTGGCAATGACTGTAGGGGCGTGGCTTCTATGGAAATTGTTGGGAGAGGACTTCTTGGGACGGTGGCTGAGTCGACCTCTTCTGGTCCACGAGTGTAGGCCTGCGCGCCTGAGAGTGGCAGCGGCAGGGGTGACTCGCCGTGGCTAGCCAGGGTGTCTCACGTTGGCTAGAGATCTATGTGACGGGTTATGTCTATAGTCTCCAGAAGATTGATTGACGAGAGACGCTGCGGTGTCGGGTGCTAGGCGTTGTGATGCGTGCGCAGAGATGGGCGTGTCCCGCTGGCATTTTTGCCTAGGCGCCATGCATGCACAGAGATGGGCGTGTCCCGCTGGCATGCTGCCTGGGAGCACAGAGGAGAGCTACTCTGTTGTGACTGGGGGTGACTGTGGATTGGTCGGAGTCTGGGACTGAGAGTGCCTATCCACCTTACATTGTTATGCTGTATTCCTATATTTTTGCTATTATCCTTCTCTTGCATGTGAGTTTTACTAGCTGTCTTTCCTACTGGGCGTAGCTCATTCCTGTATTATATATTTTCAGTGGCTCGGTAGACTTGACGCTACCAGATTAGGTGGGATCGTGGTCAGCAGGCTTGTGGAGGATATCTGATTTGTGATTGTCTAAGATATTCTGGTTAGTTGATTGTTGCTGTTGGATGTATTTAATGAGATTGTTATTCTCATATGTTAGGTATTATGTGAGGGTGATTCTGACTTATGTACCTGGTTGGACAATATTGCACTTATTGGACTTGGATCTTATTCTTGTAATGTAGTTTCCATTTACTGTCTTACCTTATTGTCTTGGAGTATGGTGTGTGGAGTGCCATATTTTATCTGAGGATGTTATATATCTTTTTGTTTGATGGTGAGGTCATTACATGACTATGGAACTTAACCATGGGGGTTCAGACTTCTATTAGATCGGTTCTCCTACCCGTATGGGTTAGGAGTATTGGGTCTAGTAGGAGTAACATTGCGCGAGTCCATCTGTTAATTCAGGAGTCATGAACCTGATTTGACGGTGTACCCGGGAGATGGGATCCACATTGTTAAAGGAAAGTAGGTGTGTAATGATGTGTTATATCCTATGTTTTCGTAGGCTACTCAGGTTGGTATGGGACGATCTGAGCTGTCTATATAAAAAAAAAAAAAAAAAAAAAAAATGTATGCCAAAAATCAGCCTAGGAAAAATGGGGTGTAACAAAAAATTTCCATTATTCCTTTGTGTCGTGTTGAGGTCTAATTTTGATTGTAACAAAAGTATAACATGATGAATTGTTAGTTAATTAATCTTGTGAGTAGAGAAACATTCAAACCATGAGACACCATTCTAATTTACCTATGATTATATGACATCACTTTCCTACCATAGCTACATAGTGGTTCCTTTCCCTATGTTGATTCTTTCAATTTATTGATTCCCTTTTAGTATATTTTTTTCATTTTGTCATCCCTTTTCGCTTCATTTCTTAATATTTTCTCAAACTTCTACTCTGAATTTTTTAGGATCTTATTAAGACAACTGTTGTAATTATATTTCATAATAATACCTACATCAAATGAAGGTTTACATGAACTTGTGTATTGATAATTGAATCAATGATAAGGCAATCTCTTATGTTTTATTAAAATGATTATTGAATTCATTTTTTACTTGGAAAAATGATTAATTGTTTTTAAGAACTAGCACTTACCATGACTAATCGTTAACATGTTGTAATAATTACCAACATACTGATATTAGAATAGTTCTTATCTATGCTATGTGTTTTGCTCTACAAATTTTGCATTTTTCTACCATGTTTTCCAAACCATAATTGTTAAAGCTAGTAAAAAAAGAACATTTTACCTATTATATGCCTTAAGGCTTGATGGAAGGCTTGGTCAAGGGCTCTAGAAACTTATTCTACTAAGTTAAAGTTTAGACCAACTGACCCATAATTTTTTATTTTTCTCAAACTGGAATTATAGATGATCTACGAGTGAGGAATCTATATAATTGTAAGACGACTTATTATTTTGAGTATAATTTTGATATAATAGAAGAATGTAGAGAAACTAAATCTTCCTTATATAAGATGGATGATAATTTCACTAGGTCTAATCTCAATAGCTTTTTTAATATCAATATTCTTAAAACATCATTGTTGAGAAACTATAAGTGTGCAACTTTCAACTAGCAAGAGGTTGATTGACTTCTAGCAACTAATCATGAAATATCACATACAAGAAATGAATATTTAAACTTTGAATGCCAAACTTGATCAACATTTCTCGAAGTGTACAATCATGACAAAGGAGGGAGATCAAAAAAGGTTTGCTCCATGGCTAAAAACTATTATTTAAGGGTTGAGGCATTTGGAATGGGAGACACAATATTTAGGTTGATGTATATGATAAAAGAAATTAAGAAGCATAATTTAAGAATAAGGTTAATATAATCCTTAGATGATTAATTCCAAAAATTCTAAGATGCTAGTAGTATCAGATGCTATGTCATAGGTTTGAGGCCTTAGTGTGTCGATATGGAAAAATTACTTGTCTTAAAAAGTCATGTCTTTATGGATCAACAAATGTAACTAGAGTAAAATGCCACATTAATATGTTTTTATGAGTAGCTTTCTTTCATTTGCTTGATCCTTGTGGGTGTGGATGTGTGTATGTGTTCTTCTTTTTTAGGTTCCTTATCTCTACTTTTTTGGGCTAGTATACATTATTAGGCTAGGCTAAGTGCTCATCCTCTGAGCATTTGCTTTTTAGAAAATTATTGCTAAAGCTTGTACTAATATTACATCTGGGATATTTAAAACAAATAATAACACAACAAAAGTAAACAAACACATTTACGAAGGGACATGCCCTAGTCATACAAAAAGTCATTATACAGAGTAAAGTTTTCCACCCAATCCAAAGTAGTTTTCCCTTCATTGTAAATATGGAAAACTTGAATTGAGTAAAAAGTCAAAAAAAAGATTGACATGCAAATTTTTCCATTTGGGGATAGTTTTTAGTACTACTAATGAGCTATTATACTAATGTAGAAGTCAGTTCCTATGTTGTGCCCATGCTGTGAGAAATAAGTGAGGTAATTAGACAAGTTTTACAATAAAAAAAATATTTTTCCATATCAAATGATATATTAAAATGCATGCAATAGTATACAATATAGTTAGGGTCATTATTAGCCTTCATGTATCCAAGATAGGGTTAAACATAAATTGTGAAATAACTTGTAGCCTATGTTGGCTGTTGTGGCTCCAAAAGTTTCGTATAGAAAAATTCCTACAATGCAAAACATGTAGGGGATAACTTTGATCAAGTAGATGAGAGTATCAATTTCATATGTAGTTTGTTATTCTTATCTTTTTGTATATTCTAGAGCAATATAGTAGCACAACAATTGACTAATTCTTCTATTTTTGTTTCCTTGTTGTTGATCTACATCTAGTTTAACAAATCTTAAGCTCTAAAAATGCACCCAATAGTTAAGCATTGTGGTAATTTGGTTGTGATCGAAGCAAAAAATTGAAAACTAATTGTGAATATATATATAACACCATAAACTATGATTAATGGTTTCATCATGAGGGTAGTGCCATGGGAACATGATATCATTGTTTACTCCCTTCAATCAAGCAAACATTAAGTAGGTATAATAGATAATAAAATTCACTAGATCAACATCCTTATCTTGCATTGAACGACAATTGATTTTTGTTCATCCATGTAATCCCATTCCGGAGAGTGTCATTTAATCTCCTTAAATATATTAGTTTCGCTAATCTTTTATCAATTCCATTATATATTTCTACTTGAGATTCTACCTCTATTTTCTCACCTCTAAGAGACAAATTACTTAACACTTCAAATTCATGCAATGCATGGTAAACGATTTAGATTATCCAAGATTTTTAATATATATAACTATAAATGTTATTTCAACTTCCAATTGTCATCCTTAACATTGTGACAAATTTGCTAGTGATTATTCTCCTTTCTTTTTATATATTCCTCTCTAACAAACATATTCTTACCCCAAATAGATAAACAAGCTGTGCAAACAAAAGCTTAGCACTTCAGCAAAACTATTGCACGAATGAAACTAATCTAACACTCTAAAATAATACATGTTATTTGAGTGAGTGACCTGAATTCAATCAGTAGCTGCTTGATCATAGAACAAAACCACCTACTAACAAACTAACACATATTTTGTAAGAGTTCAATGAAAAATAAACCACTAAAGAGCTTTCCTGTTTGGTCATGCATGCCCAGCAAGCTTAATTCTATGCTTTACAAGGCTAAAAATAGACTATCAAAATGGCGCAAAAAAATACCTAATAAAATTTGATAAAGCAACAAAAGTAGAATGGTTTCTTCAACTTTTTTTTCAGTTAGGTTGGTAATTCTCTTTCACAAGTTCTGTATGCTATCTTTTGATAAGATTTTTAATGATCTTTTATCCATCAACAATGTAATATGAATTTAGATGTTTTCCAGAGATCATAAAATCAATACTAAGCTTGTTGAAGATTCACTTAGAGCACTACAATAAATAAAAAATAAGGTTTCTCTTAGTGGTCTATATTGAAGTCAGACAACTTATGTTATGATTATAGTTGAGTTTAATTTTTAAATTTTATTTAGCTTTGTTTAGTTTACTAAAGTTTCTATTTTGATAAATGTTTTAGTGGTTCACATTAGTTCCCCATGATATTTCCACCCTTACAAATACGTTGTATGATCTATGCATGTTTTCAATAAGAAAAGCTTTTTTAGTTTTTCTTTTGATTTTAGGTAATTGTTACGACCTTTTAAAGGCCTTATTATGGAATATAAAGAAATCTTATTTTATGTTAGCATTAAACTTTTAGAAATAATATTTTTTTATCTATGTGAGTGCATAATTGTGAGTTGCAACCAAGGTATTTTAGGTGATGATTTGATATCTGATTTATGATTGGAATTTATGTCCATTTTTGTTATACAATTCTTCCTCTCCTTCCCTCTTAAGTTCAACTATACAAATTTCTCCTACACATCCAAAATTAATAATATTTTGCCATTAAGGCCATTTGTCATGTTTTTATTCCTTTAAGTCTTAGGCATCATAAATCATTGGGCAATTATATTACTCTGAAGTGGGTGGTCCTAACTTATGTAATCAAGTTCATTGAAAATCCCCATTAGAACCATGGTGTCACTAAGAGTGTATAAGTTGTTGGCCTTAAATACTACATTAATCCTAATAACCTTCCAATAAGAAACAATGGATTCAATAGCCCAAACCACATCTTTGTTCATTATTTTTTGTATAACAAACTTTAAATATTCATGTTTAAGATTTCTTGTTAGAAGTGGTATCCCAAACTTAAATACCTAAAAAATCATTTTCATTCATAACATTGATATTCCCTTACACAATATTAAATTATATTTTATAGAATTCACTTTCTTTACTCATCTAAAACATTTATTATAGATTTTCACATAGGCTATTCTATTTTGTTTCAAACAATGTAGTAGGAGATGTCAAAGGAAAGTTGTTGATGTTGTCAACCAAAATGGTGATTAATACATTGAAACCAAGCAAGTTGGTAAGCATGATATGTCTAATTGCAATATAAAGACAACAATCTTGTTGCACTCATGCCAATTTTTATATATGTCTAATGTTCATATTCATATCATTGAAAAGGTATATAGATGCATTGCTTACACTCATAATCAAATATTATATTTATCTATTCTTCTTAGTAAATAAATTTCCACAATAAAAGTGCATAACAAGATGAACAATATAAGTGACAACCAAGCACAAATGGATGATAATATAATAGACATAGATCATTTTTGTCCATTATGCACAATTCTTTGATGAGCTTCGAACTAGTTCGAGCATGCAATCACAGTATGTTTTAGAGATGGTTAATTTTTTCTTACATGGTGTTATGATTTGAAGAGGTCCTGCATCATTATAGTATGGTTGTTTGATAATATTTAGTTTTGTGGACATTTTGATGCATGAATTTTTAAATTTTTTCTGAGGAAATCGTGCACTAAGATGAAAAGTGTTCAGCACCCACAATTATTCAAATTTTTTTATGTTGTCATTTCTAATGCACTTGAATAGTAACTCTCAAATGTATAAGTCTCTTTCTTATGAAAACAATATATGCATTGTATAAAATATGTTTAAATCTCAAATAGCTAATTCTACTCCTATATAGATAGGAAACATTTTCAACATTTTAAATGTCATGTCTTTTATGGTAATAGGATGTATGGAAGTTGTATTTTGTCCATATTAATAACAACTTTACCTTATTTATAATTGATTGTCCATTGCATATTTGAGTTGAATTTTTTATTGTAGTTGATTTAGAAGAAGATATGCCCACTTTATTGCTTTCTTTGTATACTAAGCTCTATTTTATGTCTAACAAACTCTTTTCCTTACATGTAAACACACAATTTGCTAACCCCCAAGATATATTTTTTGCACATTGTAATATAATAAATAAAGCACTACAATCTATTAAAATTTATAAATTGCTAAATTCCAATTAGCTGCATAATTATAGACCTTTAATTATTGCCTTTATCTTGACTTCATGTATGATTTGATTTATTTCAATATGAAAAGATGCTAAACTAGGTTCTTCTAAATAGTTCCAAATAATTCCAACTACAACACCACTGCAATTGGCACTTACATTCTCATCAATGATGTTTAACTAGATCTACATCATCACTAAAGGGAGCGTCTTCACTGCTTCCACTATTGTTGCTCGAGTTGTTTCAAATTGATTGATGATTTCCAAAACAACTTTTTTAAAATCTTCATATAACAAAGTTTTAATGAGGAGATAATAGTTGTTTATGAAGTTGAAATTCTTTTTAAAATTACATATAACATTTGTTTTCGTTTGATTTAATTTTGCAAAGTTGTTAAAACGACTAACTTTCTAAATATTCTATGATGTTAAAGTTGGTAGCACGATTATGGCCCTTATATTACTATACAAAGGATCTCTAAGGCACATCAAGTTTATATATTAATGTACAATGGATCTTCTTCATTAGATGTACAAACATGAAACACAAGTAAGAGAATATCGACAAGGAGCTCCTCCTTCAGAAAAGATACTACCTTCCAATCCCTTAACTCAAAAGCACATTACTTAAGGGTCGGAAATATGAGGTCCACTTCAAACACTAGATTGACAAAACAAGAAAAACGAAATTACTCTCAATGGGAGGTAGTACTTGTTAGTCGTGTCCTCTAACTAATAATAGTTTATAATCTTTTAACACCTTATCTTCTCAAAAATATTATTAATTTTGTAGACAGTGTGATAAATGGTTTCCTTTGGGGTGATAATTATTTTGTAAGAAAGTGCGACTTATCTAGCTAGAATAAGACTAACTTCCCCTATGTAATGTATGGATTATTGGATAAGAAAATGTAGGATTTTAACATTGAATACAATGTAAAGCTTTTTTAGAAGGTCTACACCTCAAATGTTATCTATTTTTTATACATAAGATGTAGTTTTCTTACTAAAAAATGTTATGGAGCATGCTCAATGACTTGGAATAAAATAAATCGAATAATTCACACTATTTTGCATTTTACAATACTTGGAACAAATAGAATAAGGATGGAGACAATTACTAGACCCTCACAAAGGATGGCAAATTCACTATCAATTTAGGATAGAATATGCTTAGAGGTGATTAACTACCTTAATCATATATCGCAAAAAATAATGTGGAATAATTGTTGACCTTCCAAAATTTCTCTACTGATGTGAAGACTCCTAGATAACTAATTACCTTTTGGTAACAACTTGAGGAAGTTAAATTTAAATTTATTGAAAAATGCTCCTTTTGTGTATATATGGACTCAAATGAATCTTATGGAGCCCATTTGCAATGAATCTTGACATTAAATAAACCCGACATCATGATGCATGAACTGCGTTTACAATGGAGGAATTGTAGTTGCACAAACACAATAACTATTAAGGGAATTAGTGTTCTACCATCTCTCATTTGCTAAAAATATCCAAAAGATATAAATTCCAACCAATCCAAGGAGCAAATATTTCATATTTCCTAATAGAGTTCAACATAATACTTATGCAATTTCCAAATGTTGTTTAGTTATATAAAGGAGTTTAATAGATCCTCAAACGTTAAAATATGCATTATTTCCTTGATTTTTTGAGATCAATTGAATAATAAAAAAGTAGTCTAATGGACTCCCCTAATAGTGGATTTAGCTAATTTAATTCTAATGGATTGATTAGAGAGAGCCAAGGCCCCATATGTTGTGTTTGTGTGATTGGAGACTACTTGGTAGAGCTATGAAAGCACTCTCAATTTACATAGTTCCTAAAGAAATATATAAGTTGAGGCCATTTCAATACTATTTAGTTTAAACTTATGTGATAATTTTGGGTTACATAGACATAATTATTGAATCAAACTATTAATCAAGCCCTATAATTTTGCTTAAAAGCATTGTAATCCCTTGTTGTATCTTAATTCTATTAAATAGAGTAAATGAATTTCATTACAAAGTATTTTAAATCTATCCCATATTCAAGAAAGGAAAAGTAGTAACAAACTAGTAGGATTAAATAGCTAATAACCATATTCACTTAAAGGTTTTAAGTTCAAAAAAACTTCCAAAAATTTGTAAATCTTTTATTAAGCTTGATGAAAAGAGATGTTGATATGGTGATCATAAGGAAAGTCATCAAACTAATTATCTTCGTAATCAAATGTATGAACTGCTTTCACATGAACATTAGAGTTAACTTTGATTTGTTCTTGTGGAAATTACTAAGCATTTGGGGCTAAAAAGAATTAACTAAAATTGAGTACTTTTGTTAAAGTAAATTGAGCACATATTGCATTATTATTCCAATAAAAAGTTTTTTTATACTTTTGAATTAAGAGGCTACCTAAAAAATTTAGTGTTCTTTTTAGGAATAATATATGCAAAGAATAACAAAAAAGCTATCCCTTTCTTAATAATTTCTTTGTCATTTGATCTAAAAGCTAATGTAATTCTTCATCAATTTTAGTTACACAAGAGGTTTCTATAGCCTCATCATCTAGTACTCCTTGATTCATTGGCCAACCTATTCTCCTAATCAACCATATACAAAGACTAGTTCAATGGCATTAGTTAAGTTGATGAACTTAATTAGATAATACATCATACTCACTATTTATTTGGAATCATTAGAGACTTTGTTTGGATTCTTTGCACCTTTATCATCACTTTCAATAATACTAATGTGGTCATTAATTTCTAAACAAATAGATGACACTTATCAACTATTTGAACTTGTATGGTTACAGATTCCATCATTGCATTTAGCTATATCTTTCTTTATAGCAATACAATCACTAGATAAGTGGCTACCTAACATAAAAATTTTAGATTGGTCCAAAACATTTTAATAATGCTTCTGTAATCAGTTTAGATTACTCTAATGCTGAATAATTTCTTAGTGTGCACAATATGATTCCTTAATTAGCCTAGTATAACATTTCACATAAAGAATGCCAACTTTTATGAACATTTCTCAATGTTGATCAATCCGATCTATCTTTTATGTTTCCTCTTTGTGACAAGGTAATTGTAAAATATACTCCAATTATTAAGAGATATTCAACTTGCTCTTAATCTAGTTCCTAACATTTCACCACCACATTTACTAAATTATTAATTAAATCGATTCTATCAAGTAGAACTTACTTGTTAAATAAATGAGGCCATTCAAAAGAAATTTTTTATGAAAACTATTATGGCATGTACTGACCTCACTTTGTTTTCTCCAAAAAATATAAAACTTGCCGCATGTACATAGATAATAATGTCATTAACAAAATAATGATTAACTATAGATTTTCAATTCATATGCTCTATGATTTATTAGTTCAAATAAGTGGAGACACCATATTTTATAAAATAGATCTCAAAAGTTGATAATATTATGTTAGAATCTATTTAGTGATGAATGTAAGAGTACTTTAAAAACTATAGATGCACTATAGGAATCGTTATGTTGCCTTAATATTGTTAAATGCACCAAGTATATTTATGAGACATATGACTTAGGTTCTTGTTCCTTATATTGCTCATTTTATAAATTTCTACTTTGGTTATATATCAGTTTATAGGCACAACACATTTGAGTTTTTAGGATATCTTAAACATGTATTCACTACATTACTTGAACAACATTTATTTGATACCTATTAGATTTGTTACTTTTTATGAAAAGAATTTCATTCAAAGGTTTTGTAGTTTCGAAAAGAAGAATTAATTAATAATCGTAAAAAGTTAAAATACCAATTTGGAGGACCAACTCCAACAATTTACATTAAGTTCATTGCTTTCATGGCTTGGCTACTTTTTCTCAATAGATCATGCAAGGACTTAGCATGATTGTAGCCTTAATTATATATTGTGCTAAAAAAGGTTGGTTTAGCTTGGGAAAAGTAGTAAAAGTAGCTTTTCTTAGTTAAAAGATGCGATGACTCAAGAACAAGTCTTTAGATTACTAGACTTTTCAACCCCTTTGAAGATGGTTATGCTTAAGGAGTTGGCATTAGTGGAATCTTCATAAAAGTAGTCCTCTTATCACATTTATTTCTAAAAATATAAATAAAAAAAAAGAAATATTACTATGAAAAAAAAATTATGTGGTTGTTTAATCATTAACATATTGGAGACATTATCTATTGTCCCAAGAATTTATTCTTTTATTTTAGTCATGAAGCACTCTAAATCAAGAATATTTAACCTATCTTATTTTTTATTTTGGTCAAATGGATTTAAGTCATCAGCATGATAAATGGTTTTAATATTTACAAGAATTAACTTTTGCTTTAAAACATAAGGTAGAGGTAGAGAATAAAGTAGCAAATGCATTAAGTCATCATGTTTATTTATTTTCAGGAAAGACTAAGAGTTCTTATATTTCAACATGTTAAGAATTTATATAGTGATTATTAGGACCTAGGTCATATCATCAAGAAGGCAATAGATTTCCTAGCACATTTCTTCTGAAAATTATCTAAAAAATTATTTTTTTTTCTAGATCATAATTTTGCATTCGCCATGCATCTCTTAAGGATGTTCCTACCTAGAAAATACATACTGGAGGCCTAACGGGACATCTTGGCTGAGGAAAAACCATAAAAGAGGTTGCTAATGCATTATATTATCCATGATTACCAAGGAAGCTACATTGATTATTTAAAATCTAGAACTTGTGTCATACCCAAATTAGGTAATTATGGCCAAAGTGCATATACACCTTTACCCATTCCATAATGACCTATATAATTATGAACTTTGTATTAAGATTACCCAAATCCATTAGAAATATTGATTTTGTATCCATAACTATTGATAGATTTTTTAAAATGGTGCATTTCATATACTGTCAGATGACATAAGTTATCTCACATATTATAAAGATATTTCCGTATTAAGTTGTGAAACTATATGGATTACCTAGGATAATTATTTATATTATGTTATTAGATTTACTAACTATTTTTAGAAATCATTTTGTTTCCTAATAAGAGTCAAATTTAAGCTTTTATTAGCTTCACATCCTAGATAGATGTGAAAATAGAAGTAGTAAATTGAAGCTTCATTAATCTTCTTCGTAGCCTAATAAAGCAACATAATTCATCCTAGTTTCTTTTATTACTATCCACTAAATTTTCTTAAAAAAATAAAACAATGGTTTGAGTCTTTAAATCATCATATTTTAGTATCATATTAACATATTATTGAACAAATTAACTTAAATAATGATACATATGAATGACTAATATATGCTCATTAGAAACATAAAGCATTTACTGAGGGTGACTACATAATAATGTATGTGAGTTGTAAGAGTTTCTTATTATGAACTCTTAGAAAATTAAATACCCATTATGTTAGACCTTTTAGAATTGTAAAAAAAATAGGCATCAACATATATGCTTTGGATTTAACTAAAGATCATAAAACTAACAAAATGTCTAACATTAAGGATATTGTTCTTTATAGAGAACCATGCTTAATATCTAGTTAGCCTTTCAATCCTTCAATAATATAGCTAAATACACCTATCAAAAAAATATATTTAATTACACCTCGCAACTAGATAGTCAAGCTGAGCAAATGATAGATAATTAAAAAATTTGACATAAAACCAAGCACAATAACGTTTTTTGATACATTACTGATGCCCTCTTACATTAAATGATTCTTTGATTACTAGGTAAGAGCTTCATTCCCTAAACATAGAGATGTTAAAGAAGTATTGGAGATTTCAGCATTGCTCCATGGAGTTAAGCTCTTTTGCATTTAAGGAAGTGTTGTAGTAGCATCTCATACATCACTTAGAGGTTCAACTTGGAGGTGTAATACTCTTATTCAAATTTAAAGTAGTGCCAAGATTAATCCCTCTACTTCTCATTAGTCTCTATTATCATTATCATGGTAGGGTCAATTATGGTTGACCATTTTTATTAAACATTTTAGTTTTCTTCTCATTAGTTTTGTAGATATTTATATCTACACTTTTGTTTAAGTTAATTAAAGATCAATTTGTAGCATTTTAGATATTTTTAGCTTCAAATTTTGTGTATGGCATTCTTGTAGATGTCCCGTAATTCTATTGGCACAAATTTTCTTTTAAAATGTCCTTAAAATGATGTAAAGTTGAGTTTTGGACTTTTTTGTATTTGAGATGTTGCAGTCCACCATCATTATCACCAGTTTTAGCAACAATTGCACATACGCGCACAAAGCTAGGTGGCAATCTCAACCATGTTTTAAGTATTGCAATTTAAATAAAGTAACAAAGTATTGTCTTTAATCTTGATTGATAACACAATGCCATGTACTATCAATCCAATAATATATTTTTTGAGGTGCCTAATGAAGGATAGCAAATGACTCAAAATAGGAGATCTCAACTCATTATCGAGCATTCACAAATGTATCATGTCACTTAGAAAGTTCTTAATCACTTTATTTGAAATTTTGGAAAAATTAGTAACTAAGTCCAACATTCAAGTTTATCTAAGTGAATGAGTGATTTTTTAATTTGGTATTCAAAGAACTCACTTATGTGTGTACCTTGCTACTTCACCACCTTATGAGAATTTATGGTGTGAATTATTAAAATCATTTTGTCTCTAGGTTATATTCCTTCACGTTAAAAGAATTTGCTTGCCCACATTCCCAAGATTTAAAATTCTAAACCTATATTAACATTTCGTAAGCCTTTGTCTGAATATTTTGCTAGTCCCTCAACACCTCTCAATTATTTATAAGCTAAAAATAAGTTTAGCATATCATCCAACATGAAGTTGTAGTTTGAGCCTTATAAATATCTCATAAGAATGTTAGTATTCAAGCCCAAAAATATCTCAAGGAGGGGGTCACCTAAATTCCAAAGATTTGGTGGATGACGTGATGGCTTCTTCACTGACTATGACAAGAAAGTGATAGGTTTTCGTAAGCTAAGCCCAATTGAAATGGTTGCAAATGTTCACTCATTTGTTAAGAGGCAAAACATATAAAACAATGTTTTTGCTCTTTACACTTTACATATTTCCTACAAATTTATTAGTGTAGTTTGTGTGGAATTATTCACTACAACTCATAACAAATTTGTTCTTAATCTATGACTTCTGAAAAATTTTCACAAAGGTAATTCACTCACCCCCATCTTGAGTATTATATGTGTATATTATGGGAGCTTTATGCTATTATGGACAATTTTATTTTGCAATATTTGCTCACATTTAGAACTGATTTATTAAAATGTTGGTATCTTTGGCACCATGTGCACTGGAGGCTAAATATGATTTTTACTGCACCATACTATTTAAGTAGCTTATTTTTTTTATTTAATGGTATACTTAATGCATGATCTTTTATTTAGCAAACTATAAAGTCATAAGTGATGATTCTTATTCTATGGTGTCAAGTGATACTTGAGTACAAATTACAAAAGTGATACAAATGATATAAAATAAGCTCGTGGATGTGGAAGATTTCTGAGAACTCGAAGCACCACATGAGCTTTTGTTCAATGCATTATTTGTTCTAGTGAGTGCTTATGTAATTGATAAATTATTTTTTATAAGTGATTGATCATGAATTACAATTGCACCTTATTTCATGCATGTACTTACAATTCATTTTAAGCATTAGTAGAATTCAATATAAACCTATTACCTTTCCTGAGATGAAAGATTTAAATTTTGGGAATCGTCAAAGCCTTAGGCTAAAAATCTTAGGGAAAACCTAAACATTGTTATATTCAAATATTAAACTTCAACTGAAAGGAAATATTTATATTTGCAAATACATTCCATCTTCCAATCTTCAAGATTTTGTTACGAAACTATCCTTGAAATGGAATTAGTATAAAATGAATTTTTGTGCAAAAAAATTAATAAAAGAATCTCAATTTGATTGTCCATTTAATGACATAATTATCTACCTAAACTAGTGTATTATGGGCAATGAACCACTTAGATTAGAATCTATAACAATGGTCAAATTCTAATATGTTGATTTGTTTAAGGTCCACTAAACAACTTGATTAAACATGTAATGTTCAATCTAATGCACCACAGATCATTCAAGGGTTATATCCAATAGAAAGAAAAATGTTGATGATCAACTTGACATTTTATGTGATGACCATCAAACAATTTCATTGGAATTTCAATTTCAATATGATTGAATTTTCTAACATGGGCCAAATCATATAATGAATAAGGAAAAATCTTTAGCCAAAACAATGTTTTTATATGAAGCTAATTGGAAAATAAAATGTGTAGTTTGTTGAACATTGACAATAAAAATAGAAGGGAGTGTATTATTTAATAAGGTTAACAATCTTACAAAGAAGTATAATGAGTAGCTTAACAATTAGAATAGAAATTATCACATTTTGCTCAAACATTGAAGTAAACAATGCGCAAAGATGAGGATAAAAATTTGATTCTAAGGCTAAACAAATAAATTTAGTACAACAATAAATACTATGTATGTGTAAAAGAAATTGTACATATTTTAAAACTCCACCTATAATTTTTATTTCAATTATAATATTTGAAAATTGATAAATTCTTTTTCATAGCCAACTACATTCTTATTCTAGACTTCAGCAATACTTAACTTTCTTAATCTATTTTCTTGGAAAGCTTAGATGTGCATATTGGAGAATCTTAGAAGATCTATAACAAAACATTCTTCATAAAATAGCTTGAAAATATTCTTTTGGTAATAGTGATTCAACAACCATTATGTTATGTCTTATTATTTTTTATCTAAAAAAGAATACATTGCATTTTATCATTTTTTTTATTTTAGAATTATAATTTTTGTGCTCTTTATTTCCTTCTTACATGTTTTAAACGAAAGAAAGTCCCGCTTAGCTCTTTGTTTTAAGAATGGAAGAAGTCTCTTAGGGTTAGTTTCAAGGTTTCTTAGGGTTTTATTTGACACAATAAAGAAGAAATGAGGGTTGAGTTCTTCTATGAAAAAGTTAATGAGGGCAAAATTTGGGCTCATGAAAATGTAGAGAGGGTTTTATGCTTTATCCTATGTAAATTGCAATTGCAAAATTTTCTCCATTTGTGAAGGAGTTGTTATGTACATATTGGGTTAAGCTCGGTAACTTAAGGGTCAATAAAGTTCATAGTTTTTTTGGTAAACCACGTCATATTTGGCCAACACTTCTCTTTAGTACATATTTATCTTTCTTATTTCTTGATTCTTCTATTAATTTAATCATTTAAAGTAATGTTTGGTGATCCATTTCAATGCCAAACAAAAGTATTTAAAAATTCTAATAATTTAAAATTCACCATCATCTTGGATTTAGATCTATGACATCTAGTAAGTGGAATTCCAAACCTTACAAAAAGTATTAGAATGCCCTCAAACTAATAGTTCATATCAAAGAATCCCATGGGGCTTAATGGTGAGCCAAAAGTAGAGATTGTATTAATGTTATCTTATAGAAACTAAGAGCTTACAGAAGCACATCAGTATAATTCATAAGAATTTTTTGTGCATGAAATAAGATGGAAGTTATAATTAAATGTATGTATCAAGATAAGATAAATTTTTATAAGAAATCCCTAAATTTGTTAAATTATATTATTAAATTTTCATGTTTATGTATTGCGTAAGGAAATTATTAATTATGTAATTATTATTCATCGTATCAATTATGAAGTTATTTAGATAATAATAAATCCATTTGAGCAATAAGGATAATTTTGTTATATGGGAGACTCATGTTAAGATTAGACTATACTTATCATTGGTTCACATGACTTATGCATCACTTGAGTAGTAGAGCTCCAAGAACATTAATATGTTATAATACAAATATATCACATAGTATGCATCATTTGGTTGACTTTGATCCTTATTTGAATTGACTAACATTAAGTTAAAATTATGATTTACATTTATACAAAAGACTATGCCCAATGTAAACATTTGTTATGATAATGTTATGAAATATGCATGACTAATAAGATACACAATACTTAGTATGAAACATAAAATTTGATGGCCTTGGGTAAGTAGAGCCATTCATGTAAGAAAGGGTTGTGCTAGTGAGTAGTATTACTTACTAGTGCAATGTACAATGCCAACATGCTTGAGAGATATGAGATGTATGATCTTATTAGTGAGTGGAATTGGAGGGTAAAATACACTTATGGATTTAACTTCTATAGAGTAGGTCAGTATTCATCTCTAGTAAATCTTAGTAATGTAAGGTATGCTTATATTGTGCAAACAATATGTTTAGAATAGGAAATCAATGAAGAGTTTTATGTATATTGAGGGAAAACAATTTTTTATTTAATTGTAATAAAAACATTTGAATGAAATTATGAGAACTAAAATTCTTATAAATAGGCCTCATTTTTCTCCCATACTATGGTAATGAAAAATATGATGGATTTCAGTAGTATTCAATAATCTACCATTATTTCATTTAATGGGTGGTCTTTCATGGGACTTTAATTGAAATATCTTTTTTTGGATAGTCTTCAAGTGCACACTTCTACTACTATAATATAGGACATTCATACATTCAAAAATATATAACTCTAATGATGTTCTTTTGTAACTTCTTATCTCAAATTTTTAGTGATATTTATTACATATCCTAGAAAATAAATTAGGGTTAATTTTTACCCAATTTTATCGTAACTACATCCTTAAAAAAGCCCTTTGTTAGAGGATTTACTCCAAGGCTTGGAGAAAACTGTATTTTTGAGATAAATACTAATTCTGGTCATTTTGTTAGAGGATTCGTAACATATTTGTTTTTATAAAGGAATGTCGATCTGAAGCCTTCTCACTCTACTAAAGTTTAGTGCATGGGTGGTCATGTAGTCTAGGATATAGATTTATATGGAGTGGATGTTCAATATGGTCTAATGGTTGAATATGTTAAGAATTTTAAGTGATTTACTTGTATTTTTTTCATATTTTCTTTTTTTGAGCCAAAATGCTAAAAATCAAGATCAATTACTCACCAATGTTCATAAGTAAATAATATTCATTTTGGCAAAATTCTTTCCAAATATTTTGTCAAAAATGTTGATTTAAAGTTGAGCAAATTATTTGAAAAATTCATTGTATTATTATGAATATTTCTTATGAACATAAGGACATAACTTTATTCAAAAGTTACAATGTTTTTTTGTGTGCTATATCATAAGAAATGAGTGCTAAAATGATAGTGTAAAACACTTTTGGAGCTTTCTTGTACATTAGCTCATGATTGAGGTGAATGTTCTTCATGTGATGAAGTTAATTCAAATATTTTATTTTATGATGAATCATGTTCCTCCATTAATGAATTGCATGAAAATTTTGAAAAAAAGAAGAAATAATTTTTTTAATGAAATATTGTACATTCCATGAGAACTACATTGATGTTCTTCAAATAATAAATGATTAACTTAAGAAAATATAATTTGTTAACATTTGATGATTATTTGAAGATTTTTTCACTAGTGAATTACTTGCAAAAAACAATTCCTATGATAATGTTCCTCTAGAACTTGATTCAATTTTCAATTATTCGATATTGGAATATAGGTTGCTTAGAAATTTAAATTTGGAATTGAAGAATAAAAAAATTCTTTTGTTTCATTTTTTTTGAAATTTATTATTTGAAGAAAATATTTCTAGTTTATACAACATATATTTATATGCAATCACCATGAAAAACTATTGTTAACATTGAAACTGAGAAAATTTATTCATGAAAATGCCTTATCATCAAGGACCAATTTTTATGCTTTACATACGTATCATCAAAGGTAATACCAAATTATTGCTATAGACTAAGTGAAATTTAACTACAGTACTCTTTGACAAAAACCATTTGTTTAATTCCACATAAATATGCTTGAATTCATAGGTGACATTATTTTCAAAGTGAACTTAAAATACGTCACACTCACACCACATTGCTACCTCTAACAAAAACAAAGGCATTTTTGGATTCCTAAACACAAAGCTTAGGAAATCAAGTAGGCCTCCCTAGATTATAAGCTCCTATGAGCTTCGAAATGACATACCCTATTTCTCATTAAGATTACCATCTTGAACTATTTGATTTAAGTACTACTTTATATGAGTAGACTGTATTATCTCATCATAGTCCTTGACATTATAGGCTAATTGTAAAATCAATTATGCATGTCAATACTATTTTATTATTTATTCACTACTATTGGTTAGATGTTATAAAATTTAGTAAAACTACATTCATAATGATTATCTTCAAGAATTGATCATGTACCTACCTTCTAGCATAAGGTAATAAACATTTAAACTTAACATAGCACTATAAGTTTTTAAGATCACAATTAATAAGATATTCATTTGTGAATATAACTCAATTATTCTATTAATTTTGATTCATAGGGAATTATAGATCGCCAAATTGATAAGGCTGAATCCTTTGTGAATCAAAATAAGTTGAATAAGGAATTTAGATGAACTCGAATTCTAAACCCTTAAATATGTATGTTGCATGTTGTTTTTTAATTGTTAATAATCTAGATTCATATGTATTTAACCCAATCTTAAATTTGTATATCTCAACCAATTGTTGTGAATAAATTTGTTATGGTACACTAAATAATATTAAATTATGATGCACACAATTAAATTGTTGTTAAGGAATGACTACTTAATATTGAATATCTCAAATAATCTTTGTTTTATGATTCTATTAAATACATGAGCAACAATAGTAAATAAAAAAAATTCAAAGACTAATGGCTGTAATGGTTTATCTCAGTAAGACATTGTCTAAAGAGATGGGTAATAATTAAAGACAAGTCTAAGAAGAAGACAATCAAAATTGGTCATATATGATATTCTAAATTAAAGAAATCATGCAAGTATGATGTAGTTAGAGATCTTCTTAATCCATACAAAGCTAATTAAAAAAATGTATGAATCATGCAAAAAAGGAATGCAAGTTAAATATTTCTTTTAAACCTAAAAATAACTAAGTACTAATAGTCCATTAAGGAAAGTTTATTTAGAATGTTTTATTCTTAAACAGCCCTAGAGTTTAGGAGAAAAAATAGATTTGTGATTATTAATGATTCTTCTAGACATAATTAGGATTTTTCTTCAGCATTTGGGTGAGAAATTTAAAATCTTTATTAATTTGATAAAAGAGATAGAAGAGAAAAGCTATCTCAAAGAAAATTGTATTCAATGTGATAATGGTAATGAGTTTAAAAATGAAGGGCATCAAATTACATGTCGTTATTCACATCAATAAAATGATATTGAGATGGGTAGAACTATTTTAATCAAATACAACCTACAAAAATACTTTTGTACCAAGGAAACTAACACAACTTGTTATACAATAAATAGAATTAATTTAAGACTAATATTTAAGAAAATATGGTAATGAGTTATTTAAAAATAAGAAATTGAATGTTTGCTACTTTCATGATTTTGGATATAAATGAGTCATTCATAATAATGAAAGGACCAACTTGACTAAGTTTAATGAAAAGATATGCCTAGAAATTTTCATATAATACTCTTCTTCTAAGAAAATGTATAAAGTTAACAACATGGATACTCAAAAGGTAGGGAAAATAATTAATATAAACTTTGATGATTCTAGTCCTAAGATAAATTTTAAAACTCTAGATGAATTGATAAAGTCTTTAAAGAACTTAGAATTGAATAAAGATGATGTTGAAAAAGAAAGTAAAATAAAGGGAAAAGACTAGTCGTGAATTACCTAATGATTAGAAGTACCAGGCTTCACATCAAATAAATTCAATTATAGGATATGCTAATCAAGAAGTTAGAACTAGAGACATTATGAAAGAAATTAATTATAATGTATTTGTATGTCTCACAAAACTAGTATCTAAGCCCATAAGGTTGACTATTAAATTTAAGTAATGAAAGAAGAGCCAAATAAGTATGAGAGAAACCAAGTGTTGGAACTATATCCTAAGCTTAGTGATAAACAAGTGATTGGAACAAAATGGATATTTAAAATTAAATTAGATGACAATGGGGTGATCACCAAAAAAAAGTGGACCTATTGCTAAGGGTTATGGCAAAATTGAAGGTATATATTTTTAGGAATCATTTATATTAGTAATAATATTAGGGGTTATTAGGCTTCTCTTAAAATATTCATGTCATAAAAATTTTAGATTATTTCAAATGGATGTAAATAAAAATTTTAAAATAAGATAATAAAAGAAGATATGTGTGTTGAACAACCTCCAAGTTTTAAGACCCTTGTATATTGTATTTATGTATATAAGCCAAAGAAGGTATTTTATGGCATTAATAAAGTTCCTTATTCATGATATTATAGATTGAGTAATTATCTAGTTGATAGTGATTTAAGAAAATAAAAAATAGATAACACATTATTCTTAAAATCTTTAAATAATACTTTGTTGCCTGTACAAGTTTATTTTAATGAGAAAACTTTTGGTAGCACAATTGAAAATATGTTGAAGGAACAGAATGACTTAATCACATAGGAGTTTGAGAAAAGTATAATGGGTGAGAAGAATTTATTTTTTGGATTTCTCAAATTATGTAACTAAAATATGACATTTGCATTTCTCAAATTAAGTATATAAAATATTCATTCAAAAAATTTTAGATGAAAAAATGAAATATAAGAAGATTTTAATGAATCAATTAGTGATTTAGGTTTAAATAAAATTAAGAATCACACTAATAAATAACTTTCTAAAGAACTTGTTAGATCTTTACTCTATTTTATGATTAGTATATTGAACATCTTATTTAGTGTTAGCTTATGTGCTACATTCATATAATATCCTAAGCAAAACCATCTAAAGGTGACTAAATTAATCTTTAAATATGTAGAAAGTGTAATGACCATATGTTTAAGGCATCCTAAAAATTCTTATTCAAGAGATCTTATAAGTTTTATAGATTCAGACTTCGTAAGTGCTAGGGTAGATAAGTGAAAAACCTTAGGTGCGTGTTTATTACTAAGAAATATCTTAAGTTCCTCGTCAAGAAAGGTGGAAAATTGCATAGCCATATTGACCATTGAAGGGAAGTATGTAGTGGCAAAAAGTTGTGTTGCGCATGTGTTATGTTTGAGACAATAATTTCAAGATTACGGCTTAGATCTCTTATATATTCTCATTAGAATTGATAATACTAATGCCTTGGCTTTAGAATGAACTAAGTTCATCATTTCAGAAGCAATCACATAGTATAAGATACCACTTTATTTCTGATTAAGTCACTAAAAGCGTAGTAAAATTCAAATATATTCCTACCAAACAAGAATTGGTAGACATATTTACAAATTTCCTTCCGCTGATCAATTTAAAATCATAAGACAACAATTAGGTGTAATAAAAATTTTATAAACTACACCTCCCTTTTCATAATATTAATATAGGAGAATTACCATGATTTAAATAAGTGAGAAGTAACATGTAGTAAAAGAGATCATGATATAAGCAGGAGCAAAAGTTTTTCATTTTTAATACCACTTATCGTAATAATATATTTATTTTACTTATTATATTTTTATCCAAACATCAATTTCTTGCAATCATCAGAAAGAGGAGATTATTAATTCACTCATGTTTTTTATGAGTGATGCTTAAATGTTTAACATGTTATTATAATGGACTTGTTTAGTGTGAATTAGCTTTAGTTTTGGTGATCAAGCCTAACACTTTTGAACATTGTGAATTAAAAGTCACCAAAAAAATACTTTGCAGTGTTTTGTAAGCTTTAAGGATTAACGACATGAACATCAAGTATGAAAAGCTTTATATTTTTCTTATAAAATAAAATGTTTGCTCGTTGATTATAAGTTGCCTCTATATTCAACTCACTTTCTCATCCTAATTTAAGCATTTATGTTCTTCATCATTTCCTTGATTTAAGAAACTTCTAGGATTTCATTTTTTGTTCAATCCTTATTCTACTTAAATCTATGTAATACATCTTTGTCAAATTTCCTTTCAATTACTAAACTTTCAACAAAGCACTTGGGCCAACCAAGCTCAATTTGGCAAGGTAGCATTGAGTTAGGAGACCAGTTGAAAACAAGTCAGGAAATTCATTAGGGTGCATCCTAAACTAGAATGGGCCAAGAAACTATTTAAATACCTATGAAGGGTATTATAAAGAGCAAACTACTTTTCATGTCAACAATATGGGACTATCATTTCTGCTTGCAACTTAGTACTAAAAATGTGCTCTATTTCTTACCATTTGATATTTGGTTGGAGAATAAAAGTTTCATCCACTATGAGTACTTGTTCTTAGCTTAAAAGTGGATAGCCAAGATCATTTAAGACTTCAATGAAAAATATTTACTATTTTTTCCCTTCAAAATAATCTGTCATTGAATTGGATAACTCAACTTTCTCAATGTTTGAAACTTATGAATGAGATCTTTCCTATCTTTTCCAATGATGAATCAAATGATTCATATCTCATCCTACTAGATTAGTATACTTTGATGTAATCCACTTTGATTTAACCATCTAAAACTCATACACATTTATAGTCTTTCATATGATAGTTTAGAACCTCTTAAATTGGAGCCAATGGCACCAGTCAATCCTAGATAATGGCTAATTCCATAGCAATTAGTTGACCCATTACATTAGTCATTTTTGAAAAAATATTTTAAGCTATTTGGAAGCATTGTTTGAAACAACTTTCCTTTGACTTCTTAACTGCTATGATCAAATTATTTTTTATATAAATCTATCTCTTATTATTGAAAGGACTAATAAATATGAACCAATCTTTTAGGTCTTAACAAAACATTATACATTATTCTAATAGAAAATTCATTAGTAATACTTAAGATTTTTATCATAAAAAATATCATAACTGGTGGTCAAAAATAAAAAACATTAACCATCAAATACTCCTTGAAAGGATAATCAAACAATCAACTATCATTTGATTGTGACACTGTATTCTTTCTACAATATTTTAGGACCATTCTGTCTTGTTATGGAATCATTTCGTCTCAACATACAATAATAACTCTCATCTTTCTTAATGGAACTCCCATAATTATCTGATTTGTATCCCTCTTTCTAACCTTGATAATAGTTTTCTATTTCACTCCAACACATATTATCTTTGTTATACATTGCTTTTATCCTGGTATTCTCCTCTTTTAGTGCATTAATTAATGTGTTAGGTAACCCTTGCAATAAAAATCTTTTAAAGAATTTTATTTTATAAACATTCTTTTGTAAATAAAATAAAAAAACTTTCGATGAATTTCATAAAAACTACTCCAAGATCTATTTCTTTAAGTAAAAAATTCATATGTTTTTTATTCGGTACATTATTTATTTTTATAAAAAAAATCCCTTAGAATTAATTAATGTTATTTTTAATGTGTCTTGGTGTTTCTTTTTATGACATATCCTCTTCCAATTCATGTAGAATTTTTATTTGAAGTTCCTTTTCATTTTTTTCTTTGAAATTTAGCTTGCCCTTCATATTATTATTTCTTTCAAGTAATAGCCTTTATTATCTTACACAAAAATAATCCTATGGAAATTCATTTAATGACATTAAAAATAAATTTTGGAATGCACTTACATTATTTTGTAAACATCCCTCTTTATCAGTTTTTAATCATTCAAATTTAACAAATGTTGGGATAAACCCAAAGCATCTCTTCCTTTATTTTCCAAGTAGCTACTAGTTAGTATAACTTGTCCATGGGACGCTCTGTTTCCTTATTTTGTTGATTTCTCTTGTAAAGAATGCCATTGTCATTTCCTTATGAAACACATTAAGAAGCACCACCAAGTTGCTTTGATCATATTTACATATAAAAGTATCATTAGCAAAAAGTTTTAATATGATTTAAAGACAAAATACTTGATGTAAAATGGCATTGATAATAATAACTATGTTGTAAATAATAGAATAATTTATTTTAATAATCTATGAAAGCACAAAATGTCAATACATTTCATGAATTTTCCTTTAAAAATACATGATCCTCTTCCTAAAAGTCCACTTTCTTAATTTTCTTATCATCATTTTTGCGGAGTAATTCTATTCCTTTTGAATTCATGTTTTGATTATTTAGATCTTCTTAATAGATTATATATATATATATATATATATATATATATATATATTTGTTTATTATTAATTTTTTTAAAAAAGTAAAGTGATATTTAATGCATACTATCATATTATGTTAGGTATTGTATTTTCTCTATGGTATAGGAACAATTGTTGTTGTAAGAAAGTTAAAAGTGAAATACTTATTCTAGTTGTCTTAAAAAAATAAATTTCATAATCCTAGCATATTCTTAAAAGTTTTAAATATTTTGTCTCATTGACTTATTTTGAGCCTAGAATGTTATGTTGGGCATTACTTGAGCAACAGATGGATCAAGAAACATTTTCCAAAGTATGATATAGGTTTGGAACCCATATGTGAAATAATAGTGTTTTCCATACCACATAAGCCATACTATTAATCAACATATGTTTTACTTATTGGTTAACAAAAAATGTTGCCTTAATCAGTAAAATATTAATTTTTGTGGTTGAGAATCTAATTTTCACACCTACATATATTTCGGTTTTAATCTTCCACACATCATCATGTTGGTTTAACACAACAACTTCTTTCAATTAATATGCCACAATGATTAATAGACAAGCTCCTTCAATTTGTTATCGATGTAAAATATATCACATAATTAACCCTCTAAATATTTAATTGAGTTTCTTCTATGTTATACTCCATAAACTTTTTGACTACTTACAGAATTGGTATCTACTATTATGTTTTGCTTAGTGATATAGGATCTCCAAACCACAATGCTTGAATAATTCGAATTATTATATTTATCTAAATATTTGAATAGATTTATCATGAAACTAATTATAAATAAGATGTTGTATGTACGTTAGAATAAAAAGAAGACCAAACATAAAAGCTTTGGAATTTTTGGATGCAAGTGTTACATCAATAAGTAAGAAAGAATTCAAGATTAGAAACCAAGTTAATGGATGATATCTCTTTATGATAATCTACAAATAAAAACTCCTATAAACAATTTAACAAATTAAACTTAGTTGTGAAGGAATCTACCCAAGCAATGTTTGATGGAATTATGCATCAAGACATAGTGGTAGACTTTAAACATATGGAAGGTTTTGGAAAGATAAAATTGGAAAACAAACAAAAAAAGGAAAACAAGGATATAATAACATCGTCATCAACATATATTTGACTTATTATTTTGCCAAAAATTTTGTCATAATGAGAAAAATATGTATTTTTGTGGTAGATAATGTCATTCTCATTTAGTTTAAATCAACCTCTCAGCCTACAAATATTTTTTTAGTCCTACAGATTTTATCATTCTAGTTTAGGACAATAATGTTTTGATATTAGTACGTAACAACTAACAATATAATAATTTTCCTTCTATTTGTTATAGGTATAATATTTATCTCTAAATTGTGCATATAAATACTTAGTTGGGCTTCGTCAGTGTTTTTAATCAAATGATGCTGCTCTCCTCTTAAAGCATTGATGACTTCTATTACTTTTCTCTTGGTTGTATTGGATCTCCAATCCATAAGGCCTTAATAATTGAAGGAATTCAATTTATTTCAATAATTGAATGAGTTTATTATCAAACCAATTATGAATAAGATAGTTTATTACTCTAGAATAATAAGAAGCCTAAAATTTAAAAGTTAGGCTTTTTTAGATGGAAGTGTTACATGAAAAGATAGGATAGAAATTGGTGATTAAAAACCAAGTTAATGGAGTCTATCTAGTTAGGATATTTTTCAAATAGATAGACTTATAAGAAGTTTAACAAAGAAACCTTAGTTGCAATGGAATCTACCCAAGTTTTGCTTGACGATATTATCAAATAAAAAAACTAAAATATTTGGAAGACATCAAAGATTTTGGAAAAATTCTTGGAAGACCAAAAAAGATTATGGTATGAAAAACTTAGTAAATTTATGCTTAAATATTATTTAAGGAAGGATGTTTAAATAGAACTTTGTTAAAAAATAACTGTGCTGATGAACGTCTTGATGTTTAAGATAATGCAGGTGATATCATGTTTGGATCAACCAACTTTGATTTATGTGAATAAAATAATAAACTTATTGGTGTAGGGTTTGAGATTTATATAAAGGGTGTGTTTTCGTATTTTCTTCTATTGCAAGTTAAGAAAGATGGAAAAGGCATTGTTATACCTTACATAAAGCTTATAAATTATATGTTAAAATTTCATAAATAAGGATATGGTTGCATCAAAAAAGTTATTGTACAATATAAGTCATCTTAGAGATTTAATTCTAAGTGACCTAGCTTTTTTGGGTATAGACCCATGCTTCTGTATAAAATGAAATCATATATGTTGCATAATCTTAAGCACTTGTTAAACAAAATTTCCTGGAGAATAGATTCTTTTTCCCTTATCTATATCAGCTGATACTTTTTTTATGTTTTCCTTCTTTGTATCAGCTAATACTTTTTTTTTATGTTTTCAATAATACAAGTGAAGCCTTAAGGAATGAATTTTATTACATAGGGAATTGGATGATTTTAATTTTTGTTAGAATGAGTAATTTTGAATAATTAGTTACGATATTTTCACCACAATATTGTCAGAAAAAATGGGTATTAAAAAATATAAACAATGTGATCAAATGGTTATCATTTCAAATATGGAAAGGCTATTGGAAAAGGGGTATAATCAATTGGTAAACTAAACCTAGAAAGAAAACTTTAACTAATCATAAGGTTGAAGGCATCATGGTCATTATTTGCTTTTTCTTATTAGAAGGTATTTAGACTATACCAAATGGATGTTAAGTTCACATTCATGGATGTTTTTGCTTAGAAGTGTATGTAAAATAATTGGATTGCTTTCCACAATGTCCTCATTAAAATCATTTGCACAAGCTAATTAAATACATATACCATTTGCTACAAGAATAATAATTCTAGTATGACAAACTTAATAGATTTCTACTCAAACACTACTTCAAGATGGTGATGTTGATCAAACTTTATTCATTAACAACTGCACTGATGAACTTCTTGTCAAAGGTTTTGCAGAAAATATCTTTTTAGGATCAACGAACTTGGCCTTATGTGATTGATTTAGTAAGCTTATTGGTGTAAGATTTGAGATTAATATAATGGCTTTAGTTTCTTATTTTCTTGGATTGAAAGTTAATCAATATCGAAAAGGTATCCTTGTTTCTTAAATTAGGTATATAAATAAGTTGTTATAAATGCTTGACCTTGAGAACCTCAAACCTATTTCTACTTTCAAGAGTCTCCACAAAAGTTTTAAAAAAAGAAATGAAAGGAAAACAAAAATATTTCAAGGTATACCAAGGGACGATATGTTCGCTACTTAACTATAAGAAGACTTAAGAAAGTTTTTAATGTGGGACTTTCTTAATCAATTTTAGTAAAGCTCCAAGGACTTCAATTTAGAATCTATAAAAAGAATCTTTAGGTACTTGCTTGGCACAAATTTATTAGTGTTTTTTTATAAAAAGTTTAAGTTATATCATTATCTCAAAAGGTAAAGCTACAAAAATTATGTAGATTCAAGAGTGCATAAGTAAAACATTATATGTACTTAATCTATTTTTGGCACACTTTAAAAGCATGACCTATTAAAAAAACATGGAACTATTGTTTTCAACAAATGAAGCATAATATATAGCATTGGGAGGATTTGAAGAAGAAAGTTTGGGGTTAAAAAGAAAACTAGAAGATATGGGATTACATTTGCAGAAAGATACACATAAAATTTGACAATATTTGCACCATTTGCCTAACTCAACCTATCTAGCACTCTAAGGACAAACAAGTCGAAGTTAGGAACCATTTCATCATGAACAATGTAGAATGAAATGTGGTGGACATTTAATTTGTTGCTAACAAAATGGAACGAGTTAGCACCTTAATGACATTGCTTAGGAAAGATTTATTCTATAGCTTTAGAAGACTTTTTTTTGTTGGAAAAACTATGAGACGTTAATCTTTTTTTTAAGAGTAGTTCGTTGAGTGAATGGGACCTCATCCATGTGATTTTATTACTTGCAAATATAGCTTCACTTGATAATATTTAGCAATTGCTTTCTTGCACTATTTTCAATTACTTTATGATAAAGTTAGAAAGTAAGCAATAAAAAACATGAGGTTATAAGTCTATTAAGTAACACTCTAAGTTATTTTGATAATAACAATGTATTCAGCAGCATACTAATTGATCATCTAAATTTGCTACTGACCTGATAAATGAACAACATTAAAAGAAGATTAATGTTAGAAGAACATGCCAAATGATTAAATATGTAGATGTAACCATTTGTAGAATAATAATGGAAAAGATAATCGTATGATCAAGAAACTAAATGTTTCTTTTAAGTAAGACCATTTCCCTACCTTATAAATAAAACTTATTGCTCAAGTACATTATGCATGATTTTTAAATTTGAAATGAAAACATTTGAATGACTAAATGCACCAAATGATCATGTAATATGGTTAGCTATTGGAGAAAATAGACAATTTTAGGAGTAGACTAATTGATTTGGGCTAACAAGTACATCTAATAAAATTTAATGAAACAATTACTTATTAAGATTAAAATAATATGATCAAACTATTCAATTAGGGAAAAACAATTCCACAAAAAGGCATAAGAAAAACTCAAAAAGATTAAAGAATATAGTTAGCTTATACCTTATAGTAAAATCACTCAAATTGAAAATAAACTTTTAAAAACGTTGCATATCCCAATCATATAATATGCAATGGTATAATTAATATTTTTAATTGCATATTGGTGTTGTTCCCAACATAATTAAGTCAAAAAAAAAATATAACACAATATACAAATATTTGATTACATCATGTAATCAACTTATTCAATTAGGGTTAAGTAAAAATAAAGAAATTTGTATGATACAATAAAAATTTATTGGACTCTAAGATCTACTCACTTTTACTTACCATAGGAAATTCACATGGTATGCTAACATTCTTTCATACTAACTGGATTGACTATAAATGGATATTAGACTATATGATAACTATGTTAAATTATACAATGAAATAGATTCATACAATTTATTATGATAAAGGAGAATGATTTGCTTAGGATTGACTATAAATGGTTATTAGACCATATGATAACTATGATCAATTATACAATGAAATAGATTCAAACAATATATTATGATAAAGGAGAATGATTTGCTTAATATTGCTCAATCTAGTGCTTTGGAGTGGGCAAAAACTTGTTTAAATAAGACCAGTAAAAATTTTCAATGTTATGAAATTCTCTTATTGCATTATTCCGACTTGAGAAATTTTGTTCTCAAACAAAGAATTCTTATACAATTTTTGAAAAGTAAATAGTAATTAGTTTGAATGTTGCAAGAGGCTTGAAAAAGTAAATTTTAAGTCTAGTGTTGTTAAATCTTTTGTCTAATTGAATCCATTTTCTTAATGTATACAGAGCTAAGCATTTTTTGTCGAAATAATTTTTTAGAATTTAGAGGTTTATAATATTTCATTATAGATGAATGATTGTACTTTTTTATTATTATAAAAATTTTTGTTCTTATTTCACTCATATAGTTTTGAAAATTTTAAACAAATTATGACTTCAACTAATTGATATTCCTTAAATAAGTTATACTTTTAATTAGTTAATCACGCATAAATCCTAGAAAAATCTAGATTTATAGATATTCCATGATCTATTTTTCTAAAAGTTTTCTTCTAATTTTATTTTTAATTAAGACATCCACTATTTTAAAATATTAAAATAGCCGACTAATTACAAGCTTGATGGAATAATTTTAGTATTTTTTGCATTAAAATTTTCTTTATTCATTTTAAAATACTTTTTGCCTATGCATGAATATTTTATAAATTGATATTATATAGAAGATTTATTATCATTATGTTGTCCATATATTAGAGGTTAATATTACGTTTTAGTTATAATTTTCTTTTTTTGTAGTTACGTACATTGTTTTTTGATGTGGATAGTTTCTATTCTTTTGTATTTTCAAATGACTAATTTTTTAATATTTTTAGACATTGTTTTGAATGTTTTTAATAATTTATTGTGATAATAATTTTATAATTTGCTAATCTTTTATCCACTTTTAACTATAATGAATTTTATTCTACATGATAATTATAATTTTTATAGTATAATTTGTTTAATTAATGATTCCCTTTAGCTTTTTTTACTAATGTTCTTATCCCATTATTTTTAAGCCATTTATCAAGCTTATATTGTTAGAAATGTTTTTAATTGATGTCAAGTAGAAATAAACAAATTTAAATAAGTCATTAATTCATTTGCATGTTTTTTTTTTTTGTATTTTGTAATAATTTTTAGTTAATGTTAGATATTTGTCATTGACATGTTCTAATCAAATATTTCAATAAAAAAAGTAATTTATTTTCTACTTAATTATTTTTTGTTATAAATATTTACTTCATCTAGAATTATTAATTTTCACATATTTATTTTTTAAAATTATTTCTATTTATTGATAAGTTTGGAACATTGACATCAAAAGTTTTTTTTTATTATGTTAGTATTTTTATGTATTCATTTGCATATATGACAAGCATGTTATTTATCAATAATAATTAAATATTATATTAATAAAAAATATATATTATACATAAAAGTATGACAAAAAATTTATTATAGATAAATATGAGACCAAGAATTATGAAGAAAAAGATAGGATGAGAATTTGATAACTAAATCTTTCTCTTATGTCACCATGATCAAAAAAAGGTGGACAAAGAATAAAAAAAAAAGAAGCATGGAGAATCTTTGTGCTTCTCTCTGAGTTATTGCTTTATCAAAATAAATTAATACAAATAGACAAAAAAAATTATGCTTGCTGTTATGATTGAAATTAGGGACAAGAACGTTTTTGGGAGTAACAAAATTGCAACTTATTTTTCTTTCAATGCTCTTCTTAGGTTAAGGTTAAGATTGGTAAACTTTGGTGGATATGTCTTAGAAAAGGTGATTTTTAAAAGTTTTATTACTACAATAGGAATTAGAATTAAGAAGGCAATATTGAGATGTTGACGGGTTTCACTTAGAGCGAACATGGCTAGATAAATTTTAGAAAGTTCTTCGAGTTTGTATTTCTATTAAAGAAATTCAAAACTTCACATTTGATCTTATCATTTATGAAATGTAAAACCAAAGTATTGAATTATAAGAGGGATGTTTTATGTGATTGAACTTACATGACCAAAATGCCAAGGACTTAGTTAGCATAACTAAGTTCTTTCAAAATACAATATAAATATAGCAATATAAATCCATTACACAAAATATTATGTATGTAATTTCCATAGTTAATAGCAATACGATATTTTTAATTTTTTTTAACTTGAATGGCTTCATCAAGGTTCATTGAAATGGCTCTAAGAACTACAATAGGCTTAATATTTGTAAATTTAATTAAGATAATCCTAAATAAAACTAAAGTTCTAATTAATAAAAATTATACCTTCTAATAAAAAGTAATTTTAAATATATTAAGAGATTGCACATAATAATCAAATTAATTTTGATAATGAATTAAGTAATTTAATACATAAATGTGTTATAAGAATCATTTTATGATTTGAATATATAAAAAAGCCATGAACTAAGGCATAATTTAAGATGATCATGTTTAGAATATTGAATGCAAGGGTCAACATATTTCAACACTAATATGTTTTCATAAGATAACTATAAAATGGTCAAATATTTTGTAATTTAATTTTTTATAAAATAGAATATAATCTTTCAAAAAAATATGCTTAATTTAAAAATAGTAGGCCACACAAGTCTTATAAGAACAACATCAAAATTTAGTAAAATTTTAATGAAAATTTTTTTTAAATCTTGCTTTCAAAATAAGTTTAAAAAAGTGTAAAAAAAATTTGACCATTTGTAAGAAATTTTCAATTTCAACAAATTATGAAGCAGTTAATTATTGGTTTGAAAGTAAAGGAGACAACTCCCTTGAAACTTTAACTCTTATGGGAGCTACTTGGCCGATATGAAACATAATAATGTTTACATATACATGATAGTGAGGCCAAGAGTGGAGTTGCTAAAACACTATTGTTCAAGAATAATTTAAAAAAGCACATAGCAAATGTGCTAACATAATGCCGGAATTGAAAATACAATAATGTGAAGACATAATGTGGGTTGTTGGAAAATGTGAAAAATGATAGAAGAAAAGTCAAAAGTGGCATTGCAAAAAGTAATGGTTTTGAATCATAATCGTTATTTCACTAACTTAAAATGAGCTTTGATAAAATAACAATTGACCTTTTCGTAAGATTTTTGATTTTATTTATTTCCATAAATTATGTAAGATTAATTAAGTTGTTTTGCATGATCATAAGACCAATGCTATGTTTAACAAAGATTTACTTAAAACAATACATGACAAGGTTTCTCTTAATAGTGTTCATTTATGTAAAAATTAGTTAAATTATGATAATAATTGAGTTGAACTACTGAATTTTATTTATTTTTATTAGTTTATATTATTTTTATTTAAATTAATTTTTTAATGTTTCATATAAGTTCCCTATTATATTTTCATATATTCCTACAAATCGTATGATTTTTGCATGTTTTCACTAAGAGGGCAGTTTAGTCGATTTTTCTTTTGAATTTGTGTTTAAATTACAATCTATTGAAACCCTAAGATGGAATAAATAGAAAGATCTTTTTTTAATATTGGCATTATATACCTAGAAATAATGTTTTCTTTGTCTAAATAAATACAAAACCATAGTTTGTTATCGAGGTACTTTAAGTAATTGTCTGACATCCAAATTATGATTTCCATTTATCTCCACCATTGTTACCATCCTTTTCATCATTATCTTCCATCATAAATCCTATTATGGTTGTTCTTAATACCTATCCTACATTGTGAATATTTGGCATGTCCATAATCCCCTGAGTCCTAAATCTCATAAATCATTTGGCATGATATTTATTTTAGAAATGACACACTAAAAATTGTTTAAGTTATGAAATTAAGTACAATGATAATCCCAGCTATGACCATGTTTTCACTAAGAGTGCATATATGCTTAGCCTTAAATAATACATTAATCATAACAACCCTTCTAGCAAGAAACAAGGATTTGGTAGCCTAAGCACATTGTTAATCATTTTTTTATGATATGGCTTCATTCTTCATGTTTGGGATTTCTAGTTGGACGTGATTATGATACAATATAAATTTGCTTTGTCTCATTTTTAAAAGTCTAGAAATTATTTTCATTCATATCTTTGGCATTCTCTTACTAGACTTTAAACAAAATTTGTCATAACTCAAATTTTTTAATCATTTAATAAATGTATTATACATTGACCTATAACATATTCAATTTTTCTTCTAACTATTTTGTAGGACATGTAAAGCAATGGTTCTTGATGTCGTCAACCAAAATGGTGAGAAATCCATTATGATTATGGAAGTGGGTAAGCCTCATGCGTCTGATTGCAAAATGGAGACAATGTTCTTGTATAAGAGTTGAGATGCTTTTCTTATTCGCATATTTGGATATTATTTGTATCTATTCTACATATAGAAATAAATACCATAATACAACTACATCATAAGATGAATAGTATTAATGATAACCAAGTGTAAATGAATTGTAATATAATCAACATAGTTCATAGTAGTCTATTGTCTACAATTGTTTACGAAACTTGAAACTTGTGTGAGCTTCCACATATAGCATGTTATAATGACAACCAATTTTTCTTTACATAATGTTTTGATTTGAAGAAGTGTTAACATCATAATAATAGTATATTTTGATAGCAATTACTTTGTTGGATACTTTCTTGATCCAATATGTGTTGAAGATGTATTAAGAAAATCATGCACTAAGATGAATAGTACTCACCACCTATTATTATTTAGTTATTTTTATGTTATGATTTTTGATACAGAAGAATAGTAACTCTAAAAAGTAGAAGTACCTATCTTATGAAAAAAATTTGTATTATAAAACATAAATAGAAACATCAAATAGCTTAATTCTACACCCATGTAATATAAAACTTATTCCATATTTTAAATGTCATGCCCTCTATGATGGCAAGATGTATGGAAGTTATAATTTCTCTATATTAGTAACAGCTTTGCATTTATCTTGAATTGATGTTCCATCCCTATATGAGTTGAATTTCTTATTGTAGTATTTTTTAAAAAGAGATATGGCAACTTTATTATTTTCTTTGTATAATACGATCCATTTTATGCTTATCAAAAAGTTTCCATTTGTACATCATGCAATTTGCTAACTCCTACTGTATATTTTCTTTCTTAGAATAGGTTAAAAAAATTGCAATCCACTACAATCTATAAATTACTAATTTTTAATTTGTTGCAGAATTAAAGACCCCTACTTATGGCCATTACGCTGACTTTAGGTGTAGTTTGATTTATTTAAATATTAAAACATCTAAACTCGTTTCATATAAATTTTTTCTATTAATTCCAATTACAATAGCCCCTCAATTGATGCATAACTTCTCACCAATGATGTTTAACAACATCTAGATCATCGGTTGAGGTAACCGCCTAATTGCTTCTGCTATTTTTTCCAAAGTTCTTACCAATTAATTTATGATTCCCAAAATCATTCATTTGACATCTTCCTAAAAAGTTTAAATGATTAGAAAAAGATTATTATAAAGCAGCATTTCTCTTTAATGTTACTATTTTCTTTATTTAAAACCTAATGTTCATTTTTCTTGTATTATTAGCAAAACTTTTTGTTAATATACTATATAAATATTTTAATGACCATAAATTTTTTACTGTTAGTTACATATATTTTATGTATTTTTTTAAATTTCTTTTTTAATCTATTTTTAAGGATAATCATTACACAAAATGCTATACACATGCATTGTATTTGTGTAATACAACAAATTAAGTTTTATTCTCATGTCACAAAGGAACCTATCTAATTACGTGTAATCAATATGATTTTTTTTTCTAAATTTTGTTCACACTTTTGAATATTTTCTACCATTTTGTGAAAATTGTCGAATCAGAATTTTAGAAGTGATCCTATAATGACAAATAACACAAATACTATAATTTTTTAATTTTTATCTTTGAGTAGTTTTTGCAATTGTACACTTTTTAGTACATAAAAGCTTTTTTTTGGATTACAATATTAGAAAAGTATTACTAAAATTTTTTGGACATTCTATTAAATATTTGAAATATTTAGAATTAAAAATAATTTTATGTTTAATTATGTTTTAATGTACAAGTATTTTAATAATGCATTGTGATTTTATATTATTTGTCCATTTTGTTGTTCCTTTTCCAAAATATGATATTTGTTAATGCTATACTTCTAGAATAAATTTTCTCAAGTAGCACACATTGTTTTTATACTATAAATTTATTGTTATTTATATCTCACATTTTTTTTGAATTAATAGTTTATATAAAATAAATTTAACCTTTAAATATTTAAAATTTAATTCATAATTTGAAAAAAAGTTCATAGTTTAAATATAATAAATATGAGATGTAAAATACTAAATATTTAAAAAAATAAAATGTTTTTTATTTTCTAACTAGCAACATAACTATCAAGAAGTCCTTTCACAATAATGTGAGCTTCATAGGTTTTTTGGTATAAGAAAATGCAAGTGGAGTTGGGTCTCAAAGGAGGATTTAATTGCCAAGTATGCCATGTATTTCCTTACCTCCAACTAGTCCCTCTAAATAGCTGCTATGCCTTGTTATGCTTAGAGTCACTAAATTGTATTATGATGTTGATTCAGTAAGCTAGCAAGGAAATATAGCAAATTTCAATTTCGATGAATTCTTTAAGTTCTTGGGTCTTAGACTATTTTAATGGTTTGATTTAGAAGCATTATTTAAGCATAATTCAAGATTACATTTATGATGTTATCATTGTTTTTCTTGTTGGCAGCCCACCACTTAAAGAATTCACTAGTACTAATATAATCTTCTCATCGAAGACTTATTGTAGTACATTTTTGAAGATTTTAAAACAATTTGTTTCTATAGTTTCTTCTTAAAAATACCAAGTTTTTAGTAGTTATCTTATAGTGTTTCCTACTCAATCTGATCTCGATGGAGAAATCATCTTTTACTGAAGGGAATTCACTAAATATATCTGACTTTCATAAGAACTACTTAATGATTTAAAGCACAAGATCCAAGGTGATAACTCTATTATCAAGCTAAACTTTATGAAAGTATTTAGAAGAATATCTTAGGGTTTTGCTAAGCACACACTATAAAAGTTTAATTTCAATAGTTAATTTATTAATCCAGTGATGAGTATTTATAATATAAGCTATTTGTTAGTCATTATTATTGAGAAAAGAAATGATTCCGTCTAATTTTCTCATTAGCTAACCCAAAGCTTTATCACCATTTCTTTTCCACATTGTGGTTGAACTACTAAGATGAGGGTTAAACAACCTACATATACAAAGAAAAGTGAATCATGAGGCCCCCAAAGAGCTTGTTAACCAAACTCCCATTTGTGCTCTGTAGATGGCTTCATCCTCTTTTGAAGGGGTCACAAATAGTCCATTAAAACTATAAAGTTATCTTTTGCTAAGCATGAGAGCACAGCAAGTTTGTAGATCAATGTACAAAATGAGTTCTTTATTAGATTTAAAAACATCAAACACAAGCTTCAGAACATCATCTAGGAGCTCCAGGATTCAAAATATGCTACCTTCCAATCCCTTAAGCAGAATGCACATTATTTAAACCTAAAAAATAGGTGGTTCACCTCTAATGCAAGACCATTAATATTTATAAGAAGAAATTACACTTAATGGGAGTTAGTAATGGTTAGTCATACCTCAAATTAATACCACTTCATACTCTAATGATACCTTATCTTCACAACAAGATTATCAACATAATAGAAACAATGAAAAATGGTTTCCTATAGGTTAATAATGACTAGAAGAGTAAGAAAACTTTTGCCAACTAGAAATAAATTAGGTTCCCCTAGACAAACTATTGATAAGTGGTGAAAAAATTGAAATGTTTTAAGGATGCATGTAATGCAAGACTTTGCTAGAAGGTCTACACAACAAAGAAAATCTGGGCTACAAACATAAGTGGTAATTTCTTTAATAAAAATTATTGTTGAGCATGCTCCTAACTTGGAATAATATAGACAAAATCATTCTCACTATTTTTATACAAGGAACCAAATAGAAATGGATGGATACAATTCACTATCAATTCAACATGATACAAGTTTATAAGTAATTCCTTAATTCAAAAGTTAGAAAAAATAAGGTAGAGTACTTGCCAGCCTTCAAAAAATTACTTCCCAACATGCAGGAACCTAAATAATTAAGTGCCATTTGCTAACTACTATAGGAAATTGAATTTTAAATTTGTAAACAAATACCTTTTTGTGTATATAAGGATTTTAAAATTCATGCTTTTATGGAGTGTTCTAGTAGCACATTACTTATGTAACCATTTTGCCCAAAGGTTTACCATTAAACACATGTAACATAATGCTTCTATAATAGTGGAATTATAAGCACACTCATCAAGAATTTATATATAGATTTCCTAGATCTAGGTCTTGCTTATCATGAAGTCAATACTTTATCTAATAAAGCTTTTGATGATTATTATTTGAAAGATGACTTTTGTGTTACGTATCCTCATTTACATACCCTACACAACTCCTAGGGATATTATTGTTTGACAAAAACTTACAGGAGGTCTCACTAAACATTTTTGTCATGTCAAAATAATAAGAGGTGTGGCTAATTGATTTCATGGGCCAAGACCTAAAAAACTTTGCATCGATATATTGCCAATGTTGAACATGTGTCACAACTAAATGAGGTAGTTATATTCAAGATGCATATACACCATTACTCATAGCACAATGATCACAGAAACATGTGAGTTTGGACATTAGATTAGGATTTTTTAAATTATTAGAAATAATTATTCTATATTCATATTGATATGTTTTCTAAAATAGCTCATTTTATTCCTTACCATAAGACATCAAATACCTCCCATATTATGAAGTTAATTCTTGATGAAATTGTGAAACTACATGGATTACCTCAAATAATTATTTTAGGTCACGATGTCAGATTTACTATCTACTTTTGAAAAATACTTTGGTACCTAAGGCAATCAAAACTTAAGTTTTTATGGACTTGTTAACCCAAAAACGAAGGGGCAAATAGAACTAGTAAATCGAAGTTTAAGCAATCTTTTTTGTAGAACACATTAAAACATGAAATCTTTTATAACATTCTACTTATTACATTTAAAATGTCTTAATTAGTAAAACAAAAGATTTATGTCATTAAAATCAATTTTAGAGTCCTATTGATTTTTTTGACCCTATGATTCTACACTTCTTAATTGAATATATAAATAATTAAAAAATACTCATTAAACTTAAAAAAAATTTTGAAAGTGATTATATAATGATTTGTGTTAGGTCTAAGAGACTCTACATGGAACCCTAAAAATATTGTATGCCTATAATACTAGACAATTTATAATTATATAAAGACTAAGTATCAACATTTATATTTTGAATTACCTAAAGATTATAAAATTAGGGGTACCTTTAATATTAAACACCTTGTATCTTATAAAAGACTATACCTAATACCAAGTGAGCTATTTGACCTTCACAATCTTTGACAAGTAAAATTATTCCAAGAAGTACATTTAGCCTATCCTTGTGACCTTTGAGATAAAGTGGAGCCAGTCTTAGATGATCAAACAATTTTAACATTAAATCTTGTATAATAAAGATTTTTCGTAGGACGATAGGTCCATGAAGTCTCTAACAACACTTGGATTACTGTGAAGGAGTTTGACCACCTGAATTTGGAGATCGTAAAGTAATATAACACATTTTAATATCACTCCATGGTGTTGAGCTCTTTCTCACCTAGAAAGAGTGATATAGTAGTTAGTATGTTATTAACTCTAGTCATAGTACTTTGTTTGTTGATAACAAACCAAAAGTATTTTTATTACATTTGTTTAATTGAATTTTTGGAATTTAGATAGTATATTCTTGCGTTTATTGGAAAACTTAAAAAAGAGGAGTAAAGCCAAAATCATATGAAAATTATCTTAGGATAACAGCCCTCACGTCAAAGATCAATTTAAGTCTTTCACTTTTAAAAAGGTTCTTACTTGTCCATTGATCCAATGATTTCAAATTTTGAATTAATGGAATCTTTGAGTAGTCTCTTATTCAAATATATTCTTTGAAGCTAAATACTTTTCAATTATTTATGTGCTAACAATACTTTTAGCATATCGTGCAACATTAGGTTTGGACAGAGCCTTGTTAAAAGTCATAAAGATAGTAGTGTTCAAGCCCAAACGTACCTCAAGAAAAGAAGTTATGCCTAAATTCCATGGAAATGGCACATGATGTAATCGATTCTTTACTAACTATGACAAAGAAGTGAAAGGATTATGTAAGCTAAGCCAAATTGACTTGGTGTTAGTTGTTGGTTAATTTGAGTGCTTTGTATTAGATAAATTAGTTTTTATTAGATATTGAGGAAGAACTACATAGGAGCATTATTTCAGGTATGTAGTTGCCATTCATTTTTGATGTTGATAGAATTGAATATAGGACTATTTCCTATATTGAGATGAATGATTTAAATTCCAACAATAGTGAAAAGTCTTAGTGGTAAGGTGCTCAAAGAGAACTTGAATTTTTATAAATGCAAATATTAAATTTTAAGCTAAAAAAATATATTCATATTCATCAATACATTACATCTACAAAAATTCATGATTTTGTCAAAAAAATATATTTTTTTGTGATTATTCAGTCTTTTAAAAACATAAAAATTCTAATTATTGTTATTTGTTTTTTACCAAGCCTTACAATTATTTTTCATTTTTCTAATTTTTAAAACATATTTGTGAAGAATTAGTTTTTTTAATTGTTAATATTCTATTTATCCAAAATATATACTTATTTTCTTAGTTGTTTAGTTTTACATAATTTTTAATATTTTAAGGTCTATTTTCAAAGGTAAATAGAAGGATTAATGTTCCTAATGAACTTGTTATAATTTCCAAAACAATTTTTCTATGAAATTCTATAAATATTGAAACAAAAATAAGCAGTCATTGTAAGCAAAAATATAATTAAATGTTTAACATGTTTAAGAATTTCTAGAACTATAACAATGCATATAAATTATGAAAAAAATTTAGTTATCCAAGCTTTACATTTAAAAAATATAAGAAAAAATTATAATGAAGAAATAAAAGATATTTTTATAATTTAATATTTAAATTAATCAAAAAGATGAAAAAACATATCAATTATATATTTTTAAAATGTAAAATATCAAACAATTGAAATGTTAAAATTGTTTGTATAAGATATCAAAGAAATTTCCATATTACTACATTTCATTAAAATATGTTATCAAAAAATAAAAATTCAAAATTTAACATAAGAAAGTAACATAACTAAAAATATGCATTATTTCAAAATTGCCATGAACATAACTTTGATAAATTTTGGAAAAAAAACTATTATGATAAATAATTTGAAAATTAAAAAACTAAATTAAAATAAGAAAATAAAAAACTCTAAAAATGTAAAATCTTGAAAATAAAAAGCAAATTTTGCTAATGTGACTTATAAGCTAGCAAAAATAAAAAAAATGAATGCAATTCTCAAGAAATATTAAATTTGTAAAACAAAAGATAAAAAATAAGAATAATGTTTTTATAAGTAAAACAATTTCACTAATACAATGTTCTATGATGATACATACAAAAAATCCAACATTTGTCAACCAATTGTCAAAGCTGTGCACTTGGATATGAAAAACATTTCATAATACTTAAATTGACGTATCACAAAGAAAAGGAAATGCCAATTAATATTAACATAAACCTTCTACAAGTCCAGCTAAACATCATTAATTAAGATGTATTACTTAAATTTGGTTACTTGTTTATCAAATCTATTTACCACTTAATTATTTTAGAATATTAATAATTTGACAAATTTTTCTTATCAAAATTTTCATCTACTCCACAACAAGAATATTTTCTTAGTAGTTGTACATTGACTTTCTTAAAAAACTTTTATCATTCAATTATTTTACTTCATATTTTTATTTTTAAATCTTTACTTTTTTTATTTTTATTATAATATGTAATTTGGTTAAATTAATATATTTTGAATTGTTTTTGTTAATTATTGTGTAAATGTGCAAAGTAATTTATATTCTCATTATATTTATGTTATTATTTCTCTTATACTTTTATGCAATTTATATACACATAATATATCGGTTCTTAAGTTAATTATTTGATATGTTACAATTTCTATAAAATTTCTATCTTTTAATTATAATAACTCATTTATCATATTTAAATTCCAATATGAAATATAATTTTGATGTATTGTGATACATAAACAGAAAACAACTTCATGTAATATTCTTCAAAAAAACCTACATATTTTAGATTTTCTTTTGCCCAAAGAGCTTATATATTTTTATTTCTTAATTTTGTTGTCCTATTCTTGTACTAACATATTTTTGTTAACATATTAATATTTTAAAATTTAATATTTTAATTCTTGTTGACTTTTCTTTTTTGTAATTTTTGTAAAATATTATTATTTAAAAAGTTATTATTTTTAAAATTAAATTTGAAATTTATACAAAATCATTTTAGATGTTTATTCAAGCATTTTGAAAATACATTTAAATTATTTTTTGAAATATTTTGGTAAGAAATAAAAAATTGCATTTGTATTTTTGGACCCATACCTTATTGAACCAAACTTCAATTGATATTATAACAAAATTCTCTTTTTGTCAGAAGAAATTTTGAAGAGATCCGTGGCTCAATTTATTTTTTCAACATGTTTTTGCAAAAAAGGTTCTAACAATAGGCCTCCATTCTTTTGTGATAATTTTTATCTCTTTTGAAAAACAAGAATGACTAATTATTGAAATTCTATTGATAGAGAAATACAAGAAATAATACAAACTACATTTAATATTCTCACCAAAAAAATCTCATAAGATGTATTTTTTAATTAAATTATTTTGTAAAATAAATAAAAAAGTGAATATAAAGTACAATTAAATGATAGAATCATAAATATTTTTCATTATCTTTTGAATACTTCTAAATTTAATTCATTTATGAGTTTAGAAATAACTTATAAAATTTGGCACAAATTAGTAATGACATACGAAGGTTGATTTGAGAAGAATTAAATAAAAAAGTGCAATTAGAAGAAGAAGAAGACATTCAAAATATTTTTTAATGTGTCAAAAATAATTGTCACAAGTGAAAATAATGAAAATAATGCAGGACTCTTTTATATGATAGCTAGAGAAGCAAAAGAAGAGAGTATATCTTCAAGTGAGGAAGAAAATTACTTTAAAGAAAGATAATGTAAGCATTTACTTTATGTTTGAAAAAGTATGAAAAGTTTGGTAAAAAATAAAAGGATTTAAAAAAATAATATAGTCAACATGATATCATTATAAAAAAATGAGAGAAAGGGCCAACATGTTTTTAGAGAGTATGGAAAGGATTGTGATTTAAATTAAAAGCTAATAAGAATGTATCATTAGTTAAAAAATTCAGTGAGTTTAAATACATACAGTCTACTTGCTCATTTTGAAAAGACAATTCAAATAAGTGGAGAAGTGTTTGTTCAAAGATCATATATACTTAAGTGTGTTGACATTTTGTATGTTATCATGATGAGTTTACATGGCACTATCGAATACAATCGAATTATAATTTACTTGCATGTATGATTACAGATAATATATAATTGAAATTTCCAACTTTTGCATGGAGTGTGAAAGAAAATAGTAACATTGTTAAACATAAATACATTGAACCCAAAATGGCTTAGGTTCTCAAATCTAATAATAAAAATCATGTGTTATCCACATAAACTTTAATTAATAAATTTTAACTAAAACTAAGTTATTTAGTATTATCATAAAGAACAAGTTTTTTATGAAATTTTCACTTATTTTAGAATTACTATTATCATAACAATTAAACATTTTTAAAAATTGTGAATAAAAAATAATAGAATATACCATGAATAATAATTTTTGGTAATTGCTATAAAAAAATTAAAACAATTTGAAAGGAATTTTGTGAGTTGACCCTAAACTATCCAACAAAATCTAATTAGAAGGAAGTGGTTTTCTTAAAAACTAGTTCATTAATTGCTTGAAAAATTTTTAAAATGTTAAGTTTATTAAAAATTTAGAATAGTTAGACTTAGTCATTATGAGTGATAATAAATAAGGAAAGAGAACAAAAATTAAAAGAAATAAGAATAAATTGAGAGGGAACATTAATCTAGTCATGACATACATGTAAGGAGAGTTTATCTTTGATTATTTTAGATATTATTTTTATAAATAATTTATATATTTATTAATTTTGTTAAAAGTTTTGCATCATTAAAATTGCAAATTGTTCTCTTATTGATCTGTACACATGGTCTTTTGTTTGTTGATCACAAATCCTGAGTATTTTGAATAAATTTATGAAGTTAATTTTTCAGAGTTTAAGAAATCAATACTTTTGTTCATGACAAAAGTTGAATAACTGATCCAATGGTAAAATCTTATGAAGATCATCTTAGTTGGAGTGACAAACCACTAAGAGATATCTTTTAAATTTAATCTTTTTATTTCTATTCTTCCCTTCTTTAACAATACTTAAAGAGAGTTAATCTATATTTAGTAAATTGTTCAAATATTTAGAATTTTGTTAAATTATCAATGAACTTATTTTTTTTATTTAAGTCTATTTTGTTTAAATTATGCATTTATTTAGTGGTCTATTATAAATTTTTTTTTAAATTGATTTAATCTTTTTTTTATAAAGATTAAAAAATTATTATTTATTTTATCTTGTGTTATGGATGTTTTCGAATATATTTCAAAGACTTAATGGTTATTATATGCTTAAGTTTTAGGACAAATCATAAGTTTATCTATAACTTACTCTTTTAAAATATCTTTATTAAATTTTGAAGTTTTAAGATTTTCTTCAACTATTTTGTTTTTTCTTAATTATTTTAAATGAATTTTCTATACCTAATTTCACAAATGCTATTTATACATCATATATATATAGTGTTTTTAATTGGAATTAATTCATCAAAGTTGTAAAGTACAATAGCTTATTTTAGTTGTTAAATTCAAGAACATAAACATTTTTTGCTCCAACATATTTAGGATAATTGTGGTACTATTTCCATTAAAAAAAAGTAATTTTTTAAAAGGAGACAAATCCTCACAATGAAATAATCGAAAGAGGCTGTTATGTACAGTCAAGTAAACTGGTAAGAGAATAAAATAATTTGATAAGTCAAAATATAAATTATTACAAAAAAGTCTTATACCTTAATGAAATCTTAATGAAACACAAGTTTTTGATAAAATGAATAACAATTAAAGAAAATTAAGAACTTAGCATATTTGACAAGTTAAAACATGCACCATGAAAAAGAGATAATGAGCATCGAGCTCTAAATGTTTCAATATGATGACTTGAAAATTTTTCTTCACATTTTGCAAAACAATTTTTTAGTTTATGTTATTCAAGGATTTACCTATTTATAAATATTTTCTAATGTCTAAAAATACTTGTCAAATTGACCAACTAGTTAAAAATATTTTAATTAAAAAAAACTACCATAGTTTTTAATTAATAAAAGATAAAAATCATAATTTTTCGACGTAATTTTTCGACCACATGTAAATTCCCTTAATGATGGTTTTTTTCTAAAATAAAACTTTGTTGTTCAGCGTCTTGAACTAACCATCCCTTCGAAGAAATGGTTAAAAGATCATCAATTCCTAACGAAATAGATATAGCAGTAGCTTGTTGGAAACCCAAAGTTTTCAATTGATCCAGGATGTGTGATGTATATGCCATTCTGAAATGATCTATTAATCTGCTAATAAGTCGTTTCATAGCAGTTCCATCGATCACCTTGTTATGAAAGGCCATATCAGCCCGTTCTGCCATAAGGACCTCCCTATTCTACTAAGTCAAATTCAACAATGGACCTGGGTTAGTGATTTGAAAACTTCCTTTCCTTAATATTTATTCACACAGAAATTAATAGGAAACGCAAATTCCTGAGAGTCTAGGCATCACGAATACAAATTCATTTAATAGATTCTTCTTAGTTTTTATTTATGAGTTCGATAGCCTATGAGTAGGCCCGACAAAAACCCTGTATGGCTTCTTCTATTTCTCGATAAAAAGAAAGGTGACCAATAGTAGTTCGAATGTATATACAACGAGTTTCTCTTTTTATACTTCCACTATTTGATTGTGCTTATAAATCTCATTATAATTACCAAAAGATTCATATTGAAGTTCGATGGGAACTTCTCTTGAGCCAACAATGCGTTGATCTAGTCTCCACCAGAGCCAAAAAGGACTATCTAAATGGATTCGTTTCTGTCAATAAGCTCCAAGTGCATCATAAGAACTAGAAAAGTATGGCTCTTTCTCTTTTGTATACTGATAGACATTATTGTCAACTATTTCCTTCTTATAGTTTCTTCAACTCTCATTATTTTGATTATACCGATTTGCACAAATACCTCGGGGATTCCCAATCGTTAATATATAGAGTCCAATAAGCATATCTTGAGTTGGTACGCAAACGGGACCTCCAATAGTTGGAGACAAGAGATTCATATGAGAAAACATAAGTAAACGAGCTTCTGCTTGAGCTTCTAGAGATAAAGGTACATGAACAGCTATTTGATCCCCATCAAAGTCTGCATTGAAGCCCTTACAAACTAATGGATGTAAACAAATAGCACCCCCCTCCACTAAAATGGGTTGGAACACCTGTATGCCTAATCTATGCAGGGTGGGTGCTCTATTCAACAATATAGGATGCCCCTACATAACTTCGCGAAGTATTTCCCATACAATGGGTTCTTTTTCTCGAATTTTGCTTTTAGCAATCCCTATGTTAGAAGCAACATGTTGTCTGATTAAATCACGACTTACAAATATTTGGAAGAGCTCTATTACTATTTCTCGAGGTATTCCACATTGATGTAATGAAAGCAAAGGACCCACGACAATGACGGAACGCCCGGAATAATCGACCCGTTTACCAAGCAGAGTCTCACGAAATCTTCCTTCTTTGCCTTCAATTATATTGGAAAATGACTTGTGAACCCTATTATGACCATCCCTGATGGGTTGTCCGCGGATCCCATTATCGAGAAGTGTATCCACAGCCTCCTGTACCAATCTCTCCTAACACATTACTAATTCCCCTGGCGTAGATCCACTTGTTACTAATAGATCAGTAAGAATATTATTTCGATAGATGACTCTTCTATAGAGTTCATTAAGATCCGAACTCATTAGTTTATCCCCATCTATCTGAATGATTGGTCTTAACTCAGGAGGAAGAACTGGTAATAAGCACAAAACCATCCGTTCTGGGTCTACATTTGTTCGAATAAAATGTTTAGCTAATTATATGCGCCTAACCAAAAAATCTTTTCCTCTTCTAATTTTTTGATCTTCCCATTCATATTCATTTCAGGCGAGTTCTTTGTTTTCTAATTCCTTCCATTCTACCAACGAATTATCTATAATAATTCGCAAATCCAAATCGGCTAATTGTTGTGTAATAGCACCTGACCCCATAGAGATTTCTCGATTTTGAAATGTTTAGAAACCTTGAGTAGTAAAAAAAAGAGGGATGCTATATTTCCAGGATTGTATTTCATATTGGAATGAACCTTGTAATCGTAAGAAAGTAGGTTTTTTAGTTATGGGCCTAGCAAAAAAAATATTGTGATAGGTTCCTATAGGATTCCCCCCCACACAATCGGACGGGAAGGTTTCCTCTCATCCGGCTCGAGTAGTTACACGAAATAAAGAAAAGGGTTACTCTTTTTTTTTCACTTTTTTTTTATCAAACCCTACAAAAAGCTACTCTTTACTCAAGTTCCTAGTAAAGGTCTTCCTTTCATTGATTCATTCTTATGATATTTTCTTTTGATTCTACTTTTTTGACTTTCTTTTACGTTTATGTTTTTCTGTTTACGAATCAAAAGGAAATGTGAAATTATTGAGTAGTCTACTTCCACTCAAATGATTAATCCCCCAAAAGGGATATCTTGCGTAAAGGATTTCTTTGTCTATATTTTATTGTTACATTCGATCTTTTTTAGGTCCTTACTAACCTCGATGGCCATGATGTCCCTTGAAGCATATATGCGATAAATTGGCTCCTAACCATGGCAAAGTGTAATTTATAATTATAATTCCACAAATTCCATTTTTTCACGAGGTGTAACTAGGAAGGACCATGGATCAATTCCCCTTTTGAAGTATTTAATGCATCCATAATTCTGAGCTTCATGTTTCTCCTCCCAAGGCACATGTCAGAGCCAGGGGCATCCCAATCAGATTGAATAGGATGACAGTTTCTAAATCTGAATCAGTCAAATGAAAATTTCGATTAAATCACACATCACAATATACTAGGTTTTCAAAGTTCCTAAGGGGTTTATCTAAAAGATTCGCAATATAATTAGGAAGACGTTTCAAATACCACACATGAGTCACTGGGCATGCGAGTTTTATGTATCCCATTTTGTACCTTCTTACCCGAGAATCAAAAAATTCCACCCCGCATTCTTCACAAGATTTTGGTTCTTCTTTTTCAGCCCCAATTTCTTGGTAATTTCCACAAGAACAAATCCAACTTTTTATGGGTCCAAAAATTCTTTCACAAAACAATCCGTCTTTCTCTGGTTTATTGGTTTGATAATGAAAAGTATAGGATTTTGTCACCTCTCCAACTATCTCTCCATTGGGTAGAATTCTATCTACCCAAGCCCTGATTTGTTGAGGGGAAACTAGTCCAATTCGAAGTGTTGATGTTTATACTGGTATATCATATAATAAAGAATATAAATTCTGATTAATTTATTAATTTCGATCAAACTTCCTTCCTATTTATCTGGAAGTTTTTTCAGATATAAGGAAATGATTCAGTTTCAGAGACAAAGATCGTATTTCTTGAACGAGCAACTGAAAGGATTCTGTAGCACCCTCTGGTTTAGGTATTGTTCCTCCCATAATCATAGCACTAAATACTTCTTGACGAGCTATAATATGATCAGATTTGTAAGTAAGCAACTCTTGTAAAATATGAGAAACACCAAATCCCTCTAGAGCCCAAACTTCCATTTCTCCTACTCGCTGCCCCCCCTGTCTTGACCTCCCTCTAAGGGGTTGTTGTGTAACAAGTGCGTAATGCCCACTAGAATGCCTATGAATTTTATCATCAACTTGATCAATCAATTTGAGAATATAAGACTTTCCTATTAGAACAGGTTTTTAAAAAAGATCTCCTGTTCTTCCATCAAATATTCTCCTTTTTCCTGGATATTCGGGTTCAAAAACCCATGGATTTTTTGTTTTTTTACTGGCTTCATATAATTCAGAAAACACTATTTTTCTTGAAGCCTCTTCCTCATATCTCTCATCAAAGGGTGCTATTCTATAGTGGCTCTTTAGCAGATAGCCCGCTAACCCGAGCGAACATTCAAATATCTGTCCCACATTCATTCGCGAGGGAACTCCTAATGGGTTGAATACCATATCAACGGGCGTTCCATCTTGCAAGTAGAGCATATCTTGTATAGACAAAATCCTAGAAATTATAGCTTTATTCCCGTGCCTTCCAGCTACTTTATCACCCACTTTGATTTCGCGTTTCTGTAAAATACATACACGAATCCTTTCTGTATTATAATTATAACTGGAATGCCCCTTGATATGGCTCCATCTCACATCAATAACTTGCCCCCTTCCTTCTATAGGTAGTTTTAGAGAAGTTTCTTTTGAAGTGGATACCTTAATGCCGAAGATAGCTCTTAATAATCTATCCTCTAGGGTATATGACAATTCGTTTGCTGCTTGAGGTGTTAATTTACCTACTAAGATATCACCTTCTTCTATCCAAGATCCCAACATCACAATTCCATTTCTGTCTAAATTTTGGAGTGAATGAGCCTCTAAATACGGGATCTCCTTAGTGATTTTTTCCAAACCTTTGCTTGTTACATAAGTTTGAATTTCATATTTTCGGATGTTAAAAGAAGTATAAATATATTCATAGACCAGGCGTTCGCTAATTAGTACTGCGTCTTCAAAATTGTAACCTTCCCATGGCATATAAGCTACTAATACATTTTTCCCTAAAGCGAGTTCCCCACCAGCTGTAGCTGCACCTCTCACTAGAATTTATCCCTTTTTCATGTATTTACCCCACCGAACATTAGTTTTTTCATGCATACAAGTGTTTTTGTTGGAACATTGATATATAACTAACGGAATCCTTAAAGTATCCCCATTACTTGATAAATGGATCTTGTGAGTATCGATAGAAATGATTTTTCCCTTGCGTTTGACTATAGCTGAAATTCCCAAATCGAGAGCCGTTTGGCCTTCCAGCCCAGTTCCAACAATGCACCTCTCGGAACGAGAAAGGGGAACCGCTTGGCGCTGCATATTACAACTCATTAAAGCTCGATTCGCATCATTATGCTCGATAAAAGGAATGAGGGAAGCTCCAACAGAAAAATATTGGAAGGGAAAAATGCTTCTAAGATGAATCTCCTCCCATGCAATAGTAAGGAATTCTTGACGATATCTAGCTGGAACAACCTGTTGTTCTTGAATACCCTAATGCAAAGCCAAAGAAATTCCTGCTGCTACCATATAATATTCATCTCGATTTGGGGATAAATAAACCATCTGTGCTTCTTTTGATCTCACAGATAATTCATAAAACGGGCTCTTGATAGATCCCCAATAACTAACCTTCACATGAACAGCTAAGGATCCCATGAGTCCAACATTGATTCCTTCGGATGTATCAATTGGACAAATACGTCCATACTGACTCGGGTGGATATCTCGTATCCGAAAACTAACAGTTCGTCCAGTCAATCCCCTAGGACCCAAATAACTCCATTTTCGTGCATGAACAATTTGTGTCAACGGATTAGTTTGATCCAAAACTTGAGATAAGGGATGTAGCCCAAAAAGGATTCATAAGTAGTTGTTAATGAAGTGGAAGTTACCAAATTTTGAGGAGTCAGTATCCTTTTATGTCTGATTGCTCCACATATAGTTCTTCGAACCACATTTTCTAAACGAACAAGAGCCAATCCCAATTGATCCTGTAATAAATCTGCTACAGAATGAATATGTTTATTTTTCAAGTGATTCATATCGTCAAGTGTACCCATTCCCAATTTCATTCCAATCAAATGATCCACAGCAGCTTATAGATCTCGTGGTAACAAAAATGAATTATTTTGGGGTATATCAAGATTGAGTCTACGATTCATATTTCGTCGACCAATTTTTCCTAATTCACATTTTTGTTGAAAAAATCTATTTTGTAATTCCTTGCATAAGGACTCAGAAAATACCGGATCCCCCTCTACACAGGCAAATTGTTGATAAAACTCCAAAATCGAATTTTCTTTTGATCCAATCTTTTTTTTATCTTTATCATTCGGGAAAGAAAAGATAATTTCTGGGTAACAAACATTATCTAAAATTTCTCTGATATTCGAACCAATAGCTAATGATAGAATTAGAATAGATATTTTTTGTTTTCTACTTACACGAGCCCATATCGTTGCTTTTCGATCAATTTCTAATTCTAGCCTTCCCCCCCAATCAGATATTGTAGTACTGATATAGACAGAAATTCCGTTATGTTCCAATTCTGAACGATAGTAAATGCCGAGACTTTGCAATATTTGGTTGATCACAATTCGGTATATTCCATTTATTATAAAGGTTCCAAAAGAATTCATTATAGGGATGTTTCCAAGAAAAACGGTTTGTTCTTGCATCTTTCTACTGGTTTTCCAAATTAATGTCACGGGTTCATATAATTCAGAAGAATATGTAAGTGATTCATATACCACATCCTTTTCTTTTTTCAAAGGCTCCAACAATTGACATGTTTCTACAAGGAATTGAAATTCAATTTCTTGATCTCTGTCTTCAATTATTGGAAACTTCTTAAATTCTTCCGTCAAGCCCTGATTAATGAACCTAAAAAATCCCTCTAATTGTTTATGACTAAATCCAGGTATTGTGTACATTCCCTCATTTTCATTCTAGAGCATATCAATCTGAAGTTTCCTCTTTATTTTATTGAAAAATTAAAAAAAAAATCCCATTCTTGCCTTGGCTTACTATTCCTCGACCTATACCGATCAATATAGCAATGATAGAATCAATATTCTGTTTACCGAATCACATAAAATTTGAGCTCATATCATACGTATATAATGAGAGCAACACAGAGATATGAAGGGCATTTTTGACGCAACTTCAAATTTGAATTTGAACCAGGTACAACAAAACAAATAGAAAGAAATGGAAATTCAAAAAGCTTTCTTGGGAGACAAATTCTGTCACTTAGGTTATGCTAATGGAGTCTTTTATCGAATCTTTTATCGGATATCAAAATTGATCCAATTTCTAACCAATTTCTAACTCATTTTATTATTACATTATTACTTAATTTATTTTTATTTATTATATTTATTATTTTATTATCATTTTATATTTCTTTTATTTTATATTATTATATAATATTTATTTATATTTATTTCATTTCTTTTATTTAATTATTTCAAATCAATTTAATTTTTAATTTATATAATTTATATGTTTAATTTATATGTATATATTTAGATTCCTTCTTATATTATATATTTAAATTCTTATATTATATATTATTTATTGTATTAGTTATATTTAGTATACATTATAGTATATATTAATAATTTCGAGTTTTATTATTATTAGGAGTATCAATTTGGTAGTAGAATTGATAAAAAAAAAAATACAATTGAATTGCGTACGTCCTAGTCATAGGAATAATCTTTAGGAAGTACTGAAAAATTCATTTAAAATTGCAATCCCCACCACGTAATAGTGCTCCTATACGTCTTCATCGACGTTGTTGTTTAACCGGAAGACCTAGAGCGAACTATCGAGACTTTGGACTATCTGGATACATACTTCGAGAAATGTTTCATGCATGTTTGTTACCAGGCATAACAAGATCAAGTTTGTAAGGACAAAATCTTGTTTCTTATTTGGATAGATCTCTATGAACTATGATCATAGAATAGAGGCAGCCCCTTTACTATTTTGTATAAATAGACTATTCTATTTATATATATATTGTAGAGGTGCAATTTGTATATCTGTTCCCAGTTATTCAGTGCGGAGTAGAGCAGTTTGGTAGCTCGCAAGGCTCATAACCTTGAGGTCATGGGTTCAAATCCCGTCTCCGCAACATTTTTGCGAAATCCCCCTTTCTCTTGTAGTAATTCATTCTTATTTTCTTCTTTTTTTAGAGGAGGAAAAGAAACGTGAAGAGGAAAAAAAAATACTAGATTAACTACTAACTACTATACTAGAATAACTACTATTAACATAATAGTTAGCATAATAGCAAACTATACCTTTTCATAGGTCATAGGGCAGACGTTACTTCACCCGCAATGGGCGGATAGAGGGTATTGAACCCACAGGTTCTCCTTGGCAAAGAGAAATTTTACCATTCGACCATATCTGCATTCTCATTTTCTTAATCTCTGAAACGTATACATATGTCGACACATATATGATATATCTATCATATCATATATGTGTCTGGATCGTATTTTCGCAAGACCAGATGCAGATAAAAAGACTCTAGCTATAGGCTTATATTATACTAAATTATAGTAAATAAAGTCAATAAAGTTAGATTCCAATTAGGCTTAGTTATCTAATTTCATAAAAATAACAATGAAATGTTATTTTTATTCGGAACTCAGATGGACTCTTAGTGTGCCTGACAATTGGAATTTCTTTGGAGGATTGAAATTTTTGGATCGAAGAAATATCAAATGAAGTTCAAGAGACCAGAGAATTCAGGATAGCTACCAGAAAGACTAATCCAATCCATAATGATGTACCAGAAAATATAACATTTTTTTTACTTGACCAACTGTCAGAAGAAGCAAATACAGCGGGTACAATAATCAGTTAGATTAATGAAGTTGTAATTAATGCAAAAACAGCGAATTAGAAAGCAATAGTCATGTTTGTAATCCTCTACTACCAAAAAATGAACTATACCACATGGATCCCTCCCGTAGTCGAAATTAAAAAAAAATGTAACTAAAAGACTTACCATGTTGGAGCTACTCGTTTGAAGGGCTCTTGGATCATTCGATAATGGAAACTTCACAATTAGATGGATTGGAATATAAAATACTATTTAGAAGTTATGATTGTATCTAGACCGTTGCATCTGAAACATAATATGATGGTTAGATTTTGCCCCTACTTGTAGATAGATAATGGATTGTGAGATGGCAAAATTACATGATTGGACGGATAGGAGATCAAAATAGGTGTCTATAAAAGGTGGATGAGATTAGAATCATTTGATAACATAATTGTCCAAATAGATAGAAAAAATTACTCCAACAATTTTTAGTACAATAGTGTGAAACGGATATAAATTTTAATTGAACATTGAATAAATAATGTATTATAATTACTCCTGCTAGTTCTATTCAAGCACTATGCTCTAGCTGATACTTTTGGTTCTTTTTAGCAATATTTATTTTTTTGCAATTTTAATTATATTATTATGTTTTTACTAGTTAAGTTTTATAATAAAAATGCTATTTTTGTAATAGGTTTTTGAAAGAGGATTTTCAAAGTTGTGATAAGAATTGAATGGTAAAGATAAGATAAAGATTTTAGAATCCTAATACTTTTCTAAGATGATTAGTTTAAATAAACATTAAATTTTTTTCTTTGTATGAGTGACTTCAATCCAACTTAAATTTTTTTCTTCTTTTTAAATTCTCCACAAATTACGAACATCAGTTTTCTAAAATCTACAAATTCACGCATACAAATATATTGGTAATTCTTATGGTTTGTTATTATCAAACAAAATAGCATATTAAACAATGTAATACTCTATGAAATAATCATAAAACTATTGACTATCATTTGAGGGTGACATTATCTCCTTTCTACAAGAGTTTTCTACCAATCCAACCATTTACGGGATGATTTAGTATGCACATGAAATAAATTGTCATCCACCTCAAGGATTTATCATTCAAAAATTACCCTAAGGATGTACTCTGCTAAAGAATGTTAAGAATAATAAATGTCTTGTGTGACAAACATACTGAATTCAAAAATTACTAATTTTTTGAGAAAGTTAAATCCACCGTTAAGATGTGAGTGGCCTTTCTTCATTAAAAAAAGCATCATGTAATCCCTTCATCAAACTTGTTCTTTCTCCTTCTTTAAAGGCTCCTTCATAATTATCTGATTTGTCTCCCTCTTCCTAACCTTTATAACAAATTTTCATTTTACTCCCAACTATACTATCTATGTTATTAGTTGCTTTACTCTCACAATTCTCCCGATTTGGTACATAATTTTTATTTTTTTTGATATCCCTTATACAAAAAACCTTATAAGGACTACATTTTCTTGCAAATTCTTTTACCAATGACTTTTGAAAGTTTTATTGACAACTTTCATATAACACAACTACAAGTGTTAGTTATTTAATTAAATAATTCATATAAGTCTAACATCATTTGGCACATTTTTTAATTTTTCCTTAAAACGTCATTTAGAATTAAATTAATATTATTTTCAAAAAAGGTTGGTATCTTTTTGTGACATATACACTTCAATTTGAAGAAAAATTATTATTTATGGTTTCTTTTCATTATTTCTACCATATTTGACTTCTCATTACTATTATTAGTTCTTTCAAATTATACGCTTCGTAATGTTATACAAAAATATCCTAATGCAAATTTCATTTCATCACATCCAAAATAAATTTTAAAATGCACTTACATTTATTCAACAAATAATAAATAAATTTTAACATCTTTTGAATACTTTGTAAACTTTCTTACATATAAGAATTTAATAATTCAAATTCAAAAAATATTTGGCTGCCTATAATGAGTCTCTTCCTCTACTTCCCAGATAACTACGAGTTAGTATAACTTGTCCATTATACATTCAACATGGGATGCTCTTCTTCCTTATTTTCTTGATTTCTCATGTTAAGAAGCCCATTGGTCTTTCCTCATGGAACAATCCTGGATGCACCACCATGTCATATAAGTAATGTTAGCAACAACTTTTATTAAAATTGAAAGACAAATTACATGATGTGCTCTAGCTAATGATAATGGCAAAACTATCTTGTAAGTAATGTAATAATTTATTTCAATAATATAAAAAGGAACAAAAACCCTTTTCTTTAATTATCCTCATTTTCTAAAAATTATAATGCATTTCATTAGACATACCTTTATGAATCCATAATCCACTTCCTAAAAGTCAACATTATTAATTTTTTTTTCAAAATTTCCATGGAGTAGATCTATTCTTTTTTAATTCATGTTCTGATTATAAGGATATTCTTAATAGTTTCTAAAATCACAACTATATCAAGAAAAGTGCTCTTAATTTGTTCATTTCAGTGTAACGTTAATTAATACAGGATACTATATAATACTATGTAAATTTTCATTTGTTTGCTAGACTAATAATTATTATTGCACAAGAAAATAAATTAAAACTCAAATAACTGTCCTAGCTATGTCAAAAACCCAATTTCATAACCTTAACAAATTCTTAAGTCTTTTAAATATTCTCTTTCAATGATTTCTATTTTTATCGTAGAATATTGTGTTAAACATTAATTGACTATAATATGTATCATGCAACCTTTTAAAAAATTGTGATGTAACTTTGGAATCCTTATGTAATATAATTATTTCTTCCATGCCACATACGTCTTACTATTTTGTAAACAAATATTTGAACAATTATTTTGCAAAACAAATATTACCTCAATAGGCAACAAATGAATTTTTATGGTGGATGAACTCATTTTCAATTATGTTTAATTTCACATCTCTACATATAAATTTTTTGCTTTTAATCTTTATCACATCAGCAAGCTAATTTAAGATAATAACTTCTTGCGATAAATATGCCACAATGACTTATATAGTAAAGTTCTTATTTGTTATGGATATAGCATATATTATTAAATTATCTATCTAAATACTTAATTTAGCATCCTCTATGTTATACATCATACAATGTTTCTTGTCTTAAAACCATAGAAGCTACTTTTACTTTTCCCTTGGTGATATAATATCTCAAAACCATAATGCCATTATAATTGAAGTCATTCTAATAATCTCAATATCTAAATTGATTTATTATCAAACCAATTATGAATTAAATATTATGTATCATTCAATAATCTGAAGCCTAAATGTGAAAACTTTAGCATATTTTTTATTTTAGAGTTACATCAATAAGTAGATAGGAATTGGAAATTAGAAAACCAATTTAATGGAAGCTATCTCAATAAAATATTTTTCAAATAGAAAAAAAACAAGCAATTTATTAAAAAAACTCACTTGTATTGGAATCTACTCAAGTGGTGTTTGATCAAATTATGTAAAAAATAGAGGTAGATTTCAAAGACATTGAGGGATTTGAAAAACTAAAATTGGATGACAAACAAAGATTCTAGTATGAGAAACTTTGTAGATTTTTACTTAAACATTATTTCAGGATGAGAATGTAGATAGAATTTTGATCATGAAGTATTGTACTAATTAACTTCATCTAGTCCAATATTGTTGATAAATAAACTATGACCTTTGTCAATGATTTAGTGAGCATTTGGGTGTATGATTTTAGATGAACATAATCAGTAAGGTTTCCTATTTTCTCAAATTGCGTGTTTGTTAGGATAAGAAAGGTATCTTTGATTTGAAGTAAAGTAGATAAATGAGAAGTTAAAACTTCAAAAATAAGAAAATAGTTGCATCAAAGGTGTTAGTATAGAATGAAAATCACCTTAAAGATGTAATCTTAAGTGACCTCTCATTTTGAGTAAAAACTAATGCCTTCATTTAGAATGAAATTAGACACATTGCATCTATTTTTACATTTGTTCCACAAAATACAACTGAAGCTTTGGCAAAAGAACTTTTTGGAATTAAAAGAAAGGCCAAATGACCACATTATTGTGGCAAAAAAGTGACTAAAAAATAAAAAGTAAATGATCATGTGTTTTCATTCAAAATAATGGAAGCCTAGTAGCAAATGGTTATAACAAAAAGGAAGGATTAAACTTAGAAGGAATACTTGAACCAATGGTAAGGTTGAAGGCAACAAGGTGATTTTTAACTTTTTCCAATTATAAGTTACTAAAACTATGCTAAATAGAAGTTAAGAACTCCTTAAGTGTTCTTATCTTGCAGAAAGTGTATGTAGAATGATTGGATTTCATTCAACATTATCTTCATGAAAATCATGTGCATAAGCTATTGAAAGAATTATATGAATTGAAGCATGAATAATGATCCTAGTATGACATACTATGTAGATATTTTTCAAATATCATTTATGGGAATGCATATATAACTTTGTTCATCATGAACTATGCCAATAAACATCTTGTAGTCTAAGAGTTTGTAGATGATACATATTGGGATCAACCAACTTGGTCTCATGTGAATGATTTTGTAGCCTTACGGGTGTTGGATTAGAAGTGAACATATTGGTTATGTCATCTATTTTCCTGGATTGAAGGTTACGTAAGACAAGAAAGGTATCTTTTTATCTCAAATAAAATATATCAACGTTAAAATTGCTTGGTCTTAAGAAAATCAAATGCGTTTCTACTTCCAAGAGTCCCCACCATACTATTAAATAAACATTAGAAATGAAAACACATAGATTTTTTTGTATACCAAGGGACGATAAGTTCTTTACTAAATTACAAGAAATCCTAACATTGAACTTAGTATATGAATTTTTTGATCAATTTTAATCAGGCCCCAAGGACTTCCATCTAGAAGCTACAAAAAAATGCTTCGATGCTTAACTGAGGCAAAGGTGTTGGGATTTTTGTATCACAAATTTCGATTATGTCATTGTTTAGTAGGATATGGCTACAAAGATTAAATATAACAAACAAATAATATACAATATTTAATAATACTAAAATATAAAAACTATTTATGGTTTATTATTATTTAAGAATATTAAAGGTATTTAGAGGATATTTTGATTATTAATGTAAATTATTTTATTCATAAAAAAAATTTAAAAGTTAGTTAGCATTTAAAAAATTAATATTTAGAAAAAGCAATGCTATGAAAAAATATGTGGGACAAAAGGAATTTTTTAAAGGCCACACGTCCAAAGACTACTCTAGTCAATGCATGCTAAACATAGTTTTAATGAGATTAATTGCTACAATACTGGTGTAGTCGCATATGCGCAAAAAGACAAAATTGTAGTTGTACACGCTCATGTTTTTAAATACAATTTACCATTTTTAAAATTTTCTAAAATATCTTCCTTGCTTCTCTCTCTCTCCTTTATCCTTCTCTACATCTCATTTCTCTCTTTCCCCTTTACTTTTTTATTTATTCTCTTTATCTATTATATGTTCTCTCTTTTTTTTCTCTTCATTAAATCATCTCTCTCTATCATTATCTTACTCACTATTTTCTTATTATCAATTTGTGATTTTCTCTCTGTTAGACAATAGTTATCTCTATCTCCATCTCTTTTCAACACAAAAAAAATTATAGAAGTTTGTCATGATGGTATAGTTTAACGATAAAAAATTATGATAAATATAAATATATATAGATATTATATTTATTAAATAATTTAATTTCTTTTTTATAAGAAGGTTATTATAATGTAAGAAAATTTATGTATTAATATCTACATTATAAAAAATAATCGTTTGTGTAATTTTTTATTGATTATATATAAATAAAATATTGATATGATAAAATATTTTGACATATATAATAGACAAAATTTTTTATAAAATATTTACTTATTAGATAATTTACAAAGTTTTAGAAATTATTTATTATATTGAAAGCTAACGACACAACTTGAATTTTTTCTTAATAATGCATGTGCACCTTCACTAGCAATTTGGGGCTATATCTTATTAGAATTGCAAACTTTCACATGTTTGGAGTACTCATGTTGCACATGTTATTTTGTGGCATTCCATTTTCTAACAAATGATAGTTAATTTGTACATGTAAATAAAATAAAGTCTTTAAAATAAGTAATTATAATTACCATTTTCATAAATAATTTTTAAAAATAACTTTATAACATCATTGTGAATTTTATATAATAAAAATTATGGCACAATATGTGATGTAATAAAATAATAACTTTAATTTAGTTAAATGTTGGGAAAAATAACTTAAAAGAATTATGATTATTTTGAATCAATTTATATTCATAATAAGATGTATATGCTATGTACAAAATTTTTTAAATATAGATATATTATATTATGGAATATTAAAAATCAAGAAATATTTTATCATTGATAAATAATATTTTTCTTTGTTATCTATATTACATTGTACAAATATAATATATTAGAGAAATTATGTTATTTTTAATTTTCATATAAATAATTTAATATTAAATTAATAATCAAAATAATCTTTAAATATTTCTAATATTCTAAAAAAATAATAAAAATAAAATGCTTCTTAATATTAATTTTTATTAAATATTATATATGTCTAATCATTATATTTAATAAGTATTATAAATTTAATATTTATGATTTAACATTTATTTAATTATTTCTCTCACTTTTTTGTTTATTTTAGTATCTCTTGCATTTTCTTTTTTTTTTGTTTCTCTCTCATTATCATTCTCTTTTTTTAGCTTCACTCTCTAAATCTTTATCATTCTCTATTTTCTTATTTCTCTCTCTTTTACTTATTCTCTCCATCTCCTATGTATTCTCAAGTTTCTTTTCTCCTTTGTCAAACCATCTCTCATCTCCTTTTATAACTATAATTTCTTAATTTTGCTCTTATTAATCTTTGACTCTCTCTCTCTCTCTTATTTATAAATTAGTTATCCATTTCTATGTTATCTATTTTCTATAATATTTATAATTAATATATATTTTATTCACATTTATTAATTTATTTAATTTTTCATTCATAAAAATGTTCAGACAATTGAAAATATCTTATGTATTAATGTCTACTTTAACAAAAATAATAATTAGACATTTTTTATTCATTTTGAATAAATAAAAATTGATATTAGAAAATATTCTATCTAATATAATAAGCATAAATTTTATTCAAAAGTGCTTATGTTAAAAATTTAGAAAATTTAGAAATAGTTCATAATATTTAAAAGAATAATCACACCACAATGATATTTTGTCTTTTGTAAAAATGTGCAACATTGCCAACAAAATAGTAGTGTATCTCAAAAAAGCTCCAAAGTAAATAATATTTGGGTGAGAATATTATTGGAATAACTCATGACTTGAGAAAGCCTCATCTTACTCTTATTTGTTATAAAAAAAAGTATTATAAATAATTGTTTGCAATGAGAATTTTGAAAATTAATTTTAAATAAAAATTTTATAGGATTACTATTAATTTCATATAATAATAAATATGGCACATCAATTGATATAAAAAATTAATTGCTTTAATTTTTTTAATATTAAGTAGAATTACATATATTATTTTAAAAGAATTGTAATAATTTTATGTTCATAAAAGAATATATATGGTATATATGGAATTTTTTAAATATTTTAATATAATATTATTGAATATTGAAAATCTAAAATTGTATCATTAATCTTAAATCTTATTTGTATTATTTATCTATATTACAACACATAAAGAAAACATATTAGAATAGTTATAATATTTATTTTTGAATTTACATACTTAAGTTTAGGTATAAAAAAATAATATTAAATTAATAATCCAAATATTCTCTAAATATCTTTTAATATTATAAAATAATAATACCTGATATAGTTATTGTATTTTTTATTATTGAATATCATATATCATTTACATGTTATATTTAACAAATATTATATGTTTAATTAATTAAAATATAATAATTTTAAATCATTTTCCTCATTTTCTCACTTTATAATAATATTCATCATAAACTCTTTCTTTCATTTCACTCTAATTATCATTCTTTAATTTGTCTCTTTATTATTTATCTCATATTTTTCTTTGCTTCTCTCTATCCTCTATACTTCTTTACTATCACATTCATCTCTCTTTTACTTCTTTATTTCCTCCCTCTATCTCTTCTATGTTCTCTCTTTTTTTCCCACTTTTTTAAATCATCTCTTATCTCTCTATTTTTATTTTCATCTGTAATTTTTTGTTACCAATTTATGACTCTCTCTCTTTTAAAAAATAATTTTCTCTATCTCCATCATTTATTTTCTAATACAAATATTAAAAAAATTAAGAAATCATTGTTCTTGCATTATTTAATATATTATATTTTTTATAAATATTAATTTTATAATTTATTTTTATTATGAAATTTAATTTATTATTTATATAAATTGTAATATAATGTAAAAAATATTATGTATAAATGTATATAGTATAAAAATTAATAGTTTATCTAATTTTTAATTAATTATATATAAATATAATAATTATACTATAAAATATTATGATATATATAATAAGCATAAAATGTTTTTGAAAAGTATACATATTAGATCATTTAGAAAATTTTAAAAATTGTTCAATATCTTAAAAGCTAGCAACACAACTTTGATTTTTATCTTATGCATTCATGTGCCACAACACCAGCAGTGTGGCTCTCGATTAGTGCTAGGATGGGTGGCCTCTTTAGAAGTCCTAATGTTGCTCATATTATTTCAAAACATTCTTTTTCTTAATGAGTAACAATTATCTTTTACAACACGTTAATTTAAAAACAAATCAATTATTATAAATGACTCTTTCTATTGAAAATTTTAGTAATTAATATTTAGAAATAATTATATAATATTATTATTTGTTTTATAGAATAATAAAAATGGCCCATCATTTTAAAAAATAAAATAAAAACGTCAATGCTTTCAAAAATTAATAAAATAAAATAAACTAAAAATAATAAATAACAATTAATTTATGTTTCCCATAGTATATATACATTACATAGAAAATTTAAAATATACTAATATGATGTTATTGAATTTTAATAATCTAAACTTATATCATTAATTTTAAATATTATTTATATTTATTATCTATATTACGTAATATAAAGATAATGTCTTAGAAGAATTATAATATTTATTATTTGATTATCTTTTTCAACTTTTGATTTGAAAAGTTAATATTAAATTAATAGTCAAAATATTCTATAAATAGTTTTAGTTTTCTAAAATAATAAAAAACATCAAATAGTTTTTATATTTTATTATTATTTAATATTATATGTTATTTTCTTATTATAATTAACGAACATTATAACTTTAGTTATTAAAATTTCATTTCTACTAAATTTATTTTTTATCCTTTTTTATCAAGGAGTCTCTTGCATTCTCTCTCTTCATTATCACTCTTATTATTCTTTTTTTATTTCTCTTTCTTCTTTATCTCGTTCTATTCTTCTTGGCCTCTCTCTCCTCGATCGTTCACAACATTCATATTTCTCATTCACCTTTTTACTTTTTAATTTATTCTTTTTATATTTTCCATATTCTCTTTTTTCTCTCTTCATTAATTCTTCTCTTATCTATATCTATTATTATTTTTCTCTTTTTTTGTTGTAATTAATTTGTGACTTTCTTTGTCTCTTAGAGAATATTTATTTCTATCTCCAACATCTCTTTTTCAATACAAAATAAAATTATTTAATAAATCTCTCACATTGCTTTATTTAATAAACGTATATATATATATACACTAAGTAATTTGAATTCTTATAAATTGGAATAATAATATAATGTAAGAAACTTTAAGTATTAATACCTACATTATAAAAAGAGATAGTTTATATAATTTTTTATTAAATATTGATACTATAAAACAATATGACAAATAATAAGCATAACCTTTTCCAAAAAGTCTATGCAATGATTATTTAGGAAAGTTTAGAAATTATTCATTATCTTAAAATCTAACAAAATAACATTATTTTTTCATATGAATACAAGTGCAACAATACTGATGTTATTGCACTAGATCTTATTAGAACTCCAAACATAAGCATGCCTAGGTGAGAGAAGTAATTTGATGGATGACCTCTTTTTAAGTCCTTGTCTTGCACATTCTCTAAAGAATGAAAATTATTTTTTATATGTTAGTTAATGCAAAAAAAAGTTTTTATAAATGATTTTTTATAATTAAAAGTTTTGTAATTAATTTTTAACAATAACTTTAAAAACAACATTATGAATTTTATACAATAATAAATATGGCACTTCATATGATATAATAAATTAAAAACTTTAGCTTAATTTAATGTTAAGAAAAATAACTTTATATGAATTATGATAAATTAGAATTAATTTTCTTTTTATAATAGTATACATACGATTTTTAGAATTTCTTAAACTTAGAAATATTATAATATAAAATATTAGAAATTTTAAAAAAAATTATTGTCATTATTAAATAATAATTGTATTTATTATTTTATTTACATGATATAAATATAATATATTAGAATAATTATAATATTTTTATTTCAAATATGAAAATATAATATTAAATTAATAATCAAAAAAATCTTTAAATATTAATAATATTCTATAACCAAAATTAAAATCAAATATTTTTAATATGTATCTTAATTAAATGTTATATATGTCTAACATGTCATATTTTTCATGAATTTTCTCTATCCTTTATCCTCTTCTATTTTCTTATTTCTCTCTCCTTTACTGATTTATTTATTCTCTCTATCTCCTCTATATTCTCTCATTTTTTTTCATCATTAAATCATCTCTAATCTCCCTCCATAACTATTACTATCTCTTTTTTTCTTTTAATAATCTTTAACTTTCTCTCTTTTTAGATTAGTTATGTCTTCCTATATTATCTCTTTTCTAACCCACGATTTAAAAATATTTATGAAATCTCTCAATTTAAATATTTTAATATATTATATTTATGATAAATATATTTATTTTTTTTATTCTTTACATATTTTAATTTTTTATTTATAAGAATGTTATCATATTGGAAAAAAAATCTTATGTATTAATGTCTACTTTATTAAAAATAATAGTAATTTATTTTAATTGGTTTTATATAAATAAAATATTGATAATGGGAAATTTTTTTAATAGTTCATAATATTTAATAAAATAATCAGGTATTTATGATATTTTATTTTTTGTGTGCATGTATGCCAACACTAACATAATAATAGTGGATGTCAAAAGAACTCCAAAATTAAGAATTGTTGGGTGAGATTAGTGTTGGGATGGATGACCACATGAGAAATCCTCACGTTATATAAATGTTTTTATTACATTCCTTTTCCTAATAAATGATAATTTATTTTCATAGCAAGTTAATTTAAAAAAAAATTATTATAATTGATTGTTTGTAACTTTAATTATTGTAATTAATTTTAGTAATAACTAATTAACATTATTATTAATTTCATATAATAATAAATATAACACATCGATCTATATAATAAATTAATAGCTTTAATTTAGTTTAATATTAAGCAAAATAACTGAAATTTTTTGTAATAAATTCAAATTAATTTAAACTTATTATAGTATATATATGGATTATATAGAATTTTTTTAAGCATGATGATATATTATTACTAATCATAAAAATCTAACATTATATCATTATGATTAAATATTAGTTATATTATATGTCTACATTACATTATATTAAAAAAATATTTTAATAATTATAATATTTATTATTTAATTAACATTATTAATTATATGTATGAAAAAAATAGTAAATTAATAGTCAAACTATTTTTTAAATACTTTTAATATTTTAAAAAAATAAATATTAGATTATTTTTATATTTATTTATTATTAAATATTATATAAGATTTACTTGCTATATTTAAAATATATTATAAAATTAATTATTAAAATTTATTTCTTTAGAATTTTTTTCCAACTTTTTTCTCTTTATCACAATATCTCTCATATTCTCTTTTTCTTGTCAATTTTCTTATCATTCTTTTATTTCACTCTTCATGCTTTATATCATATTTTTCTTTGCCTCTCCCTCTCTCCTCTATCGTTCTTTTTTTTTTATTTTTCTATCTATTTTTATTATTTTATTTATTCTCTTTATTTCTTTTACGTTCTCCCATTTTTTCCTCTTCGTTTAAAAATCTCTCATCTCTCTCCATTACTATTTTATTCCCTATTTTTTTATTACCAATTTATGATTTTCACTCTCTTAAAGAATAATTTTTTTTATCTCCACCATCTATTTTTCAACACAAATATTAACAATATCTAATCCATCTTTCATGCTGTGTTGTTTACTATATAATATTTTTGATAATATTTCTTTTGTAATTTATTTTTATTAAGTAATGTAATTTTTTGTTGATAGAAATGATAATATAACATAAAAAAATCTTATATATTATTATCTAGATTACAAAAAAATTATAGTCTATAAATGTTTTTTAACTATATATAAATACAATATTGGTACTATAAAATATTATGATATATACAAAAATAGTAATTTTTTTTTAAAAATTACATATATTAGATATGTTAAAAAAACTTTATAAATTCTTTATTATCTTATGGGCTAGCAACACATCCTTTATTTCTTTTATGCATGCATGTCCAATAACAATAGTATTTTAATGCTGGACCTCAAACTTTAGCGACACTTGGGTGAGAGTAATTTTTGGATGGGGTGACCTCCTGAGTAATCCTCATGTTACAAATATTTTTCCATTGCATTCCTTTTTAAAAGAAATAAATTATTACAAATCGTAATTTGTAATTAAATTTTATTAATTATTTTTAATAATAACTTTAAAACATTATAATTATTTTTATATTATATTAAGTACTATACATTAGTTGATACAATAAAATAATAATAGTAATTTAGTTCAATGTTAGGAAATATAAAGTAAATTAGTAATAATAAATAATAAAAAATTATGTCTATAAATGTATATATATGTTGCATGTAGAATTTTTAAAATAGAGTAATATTATGTTGTTGAATATTGACAATCTAATATTATAAGATTAATGTTAAATATAATTTATATTTCTTATCTATGTTATATTAATAAAGATAATATATTATAATTATTATTTTGTTTTTTATTTAATTATCTTTTAAAATTTTTGCAATAAAAAATGTAATATTAAATTAATAGCAAAACATTCTCTAAATATTTTTAATATTCTAAAATAACAAAAAAACTTAAATATTGTTTATGCTTTATTCTTACTAAATATTGTATATGATTTACTTGTTATAATTAAAAGATATTATAAGTTTAATTATTGAAATTTAATTTTTATTAAATTATATTTTGAACTTTTGTCTCGTTATCTTAAAGTCTCTCATACTCTTTCCCCTCATTGTATGTCTTATTATTATTTTTTTACTTGTCTATTCATTCTTTATCTCATGTTTTTCTGAGCCTATCTCTCCTCAATCCTTCTCTACATTCTTACTTCTATCTCTTTTTTTAACTTTTTATGTATTCTTTTTATCTCTTCTATGTTCTCTTTTTTCTTTCCCTCTTTAATAAATCATCTCCCATCTCCCTCCATTATTATTTTGTACACTATTTTGCTATAATTAATTTGTGACTTTCTCTCTTGTTTCGAGAATAGTTATCTTCAAATCTGTCATCGCTTTTTGAACTCATAAAAAAGAATTATTGAAGATATCTCTGATGTTGTATAATTTAATATTAAAAAAATTATATATATATATATATAAATATATATATATATATTATATTTATTAAGTAATTTTATTTTTATTTATTGGAACAATAATATAATGTAAGAAAATCATATGTATTAATTTCTATAACCTAAAAAATAAGTCTATATAGTTTCTTCCTAATTATATTTAATAAAATATTGATACTATGAAACATTATGAAATAAATAGTCAGGATACCTTTTTCTAAATAATCCATATTTATTTAATTTAGGAAATTTAAAAAATTTTTTGTTGCCTTAAAATCTAACAACCCAACTTTGATTTGTTTTCTTATGAATGAACCACAAAAGCATTATGACAATGGAGTTTATTAGAACTCCACACTTAAGAATGCTTGGGTGAGAGTACTATTGTGATGGATGACCTCTTAAGAAGTCGTTGTGTTGCATATATTTTTTTATAGAATTCTATTTTCTAATAAATGATAATAAATTTTTACATGTTAAATTTAAAAAAAAAATTCTTAAAAAAAGTGTTTAATAATTACCTTTTTTTTAATTAATTTTTAATAATAACTTTATAAAATATTATTTATTTTATATAATAATAAATTTGGCAACAAATATGATATAGTTAAATAATAACTTTAATTTAGTTCAATATTAAGAAAAATAACTTATATGATATATCGTAAATTAGAATTAATTTATGTTTATAATAGTATATATATGTTATATATAGAATTTTTTAAATTGGGAAATATTATATTTTGTAATATTACAAATCAAAAAATAGTTTATTAATGCCAAATGATATATTTGTTTATTATTTCTACTACATAACAAAAAAATATATTCAAATAATTATATTTTTTTAATTAAATTAATTTTTATTTTAATATGAATAATAAAATATTAAAGCAACAGTCAAAATATTCCTTAAATATTATTAGTATTCTAAAATAATAGTAAACAAATATAATTTTATTACTTCATTTTTAATAAACATTATATATGATTAAGTTCTTATATTTAATTAATAATATAAGTTTAGTTATTAAGATTTAATTTTTATTTAATTATTTATATCAATATCCCTCATATTCTCATATTATTTTCTCTCTTTTTACTATTCTCTTTTTTCTCTTTTCACTCTATCTACTTATATTTTTTATGGTCTCTCTCTCTCCATTATCTATTATTATTTTTTTATTTCTCTCTCTTTTACTTATTTTTTTATTATCTCCATCTTTTTTATGTTTGTTCTTTTGTTTTTATCTTAATGAAATTATCTCTGACCTTCCTCTAAAACTAAACTTTTTGTTTATCTTGCTCTTATTAATCCTTGACTTTCTCTCTCATTTTTATGAATTAGTTATCCCTTTTTCCATTATCTCTTTTCTAGCCCATCATTTAATAATATTTATGAAATTAGTCATTTTGCATGGTTTAATATATACTATTTTTGATTAATATATATTTTATTATTTGTAATTATTACAAAATTTAAATTTTTATTAATAACAATGATAACATAAATGAAACATTTTTAATGTATCAATGGCAACTTTATCAAAAACAAAGTTTATGTCACTTTTAATTCTTTTTACATTAAAAAGATATTAATATTAGGAAATATTATTGGTAATATAATAAGCATGAAGTATATTCAAATTGTATATGCTTGATAATTTAGAACATTTTACAAATAGACCTTAATATTTTAAAAAACTAATCACACAATTATGTTACTTTATCTTTTGTATGCATGAGTGACCATGCCAGTATTATAGCAATGGATCTCACTAGACCTTTAAAGTTAACCAAGCTTGGGTAAGAGTATTATTGGGATGGGTTACTTTTTGAGTGTTATCATGATATGCATATATTTTTTAAAAACATTCCTTTCTCTAATGAATGACAACTAATTTTTATAGAATGTTACTTTTAAAAAAATAAATAAATATAAATGATTCTTTATGAAAAAAATTCAGTAATTAATTTTTTTATAATAAATTTATTACTTTATTATTTAAGTCAGGTAATAAAAAAATTTGACACTTCATATGACATAATAAAAAATAGCTTTAATTTAGTTTACTATTAAAAAATAAATTATATTGATTAAAATAAATTATAATTATTTTATACAATGTAAAACATCTTTAAATATATTAATGTTATGTTATTTAATATTAACAAACTAAAACAATATCATTAATGTTAAATCTTCCTTTTATTTATTATATATGTTATGTCATATAAAGATAATATATCAGAATAATTGTAATATTCTCCAAATATTTTTAATATTTTAAAATAATATTAAACCTCAAATTGTTTTTATATTTAATTATTATTAAATATTATTTTTGATAGCTCTTTATTAATGTCTCACATATTCTCTCTCTTCATTTTCACTCTTCTCATTTTTTTACTTATTTCTTTTATCTCTATCTTCTTATATTCTTCATAGTCTATCTTCTCTATCTTTTTATACTTTCTCATTTCTCTCTCTCTCTTACTTTCTTATTTATTTTGTCTATCTCTTCTATTTTCTATCTCTTATTTTCTTCTATGTTAAATCTTCTCTCATCTTACTCTATTATTATTTTCCTCTTTATTTTGTTATTATAAATTTTTTACTTTCTTTCGCTCTTAGAGAATAATTGTCTCTATCATTATCAACTTTTTTCAATGCATAAATTAAAAATATTTAAGAAATATTTTATCTTAAATAGTTTAATATATAATATGTTTTACAAATTTATATTTTAAATTTATATTTATTAAGTAATTTAATTTCTTACTTATAGGATTGATAATATAATGTAAAAAAATCTTATTTATTAATGTATACATTATAAAAGTAATAATATAAATAATTTTTTTATTAATTATATATTAATAAAATTAAGATATTATAAAATATTATAAAATATATAATAAGCATAAAATATTTTTAAAAGTGGATATATCGATTAATTTAGAAGCCTTTAGAAAATGTATGTTATCTTAAAGGCTAATAACACCACTTTGATATTGTTTCTCTTCAATGCTTGTGTGACTGTACCAAAATTCTGGCACTAGATCTTATTAGAACTCCAAACTTAAGCAAGCTTGAGCACGAGTAGTATTGTGATGCGTTACCTCTTAAGAAGTTCTTTTGTTGCACATATGTTTTCATAAAATTTTATTTTGTAATGAATGACATATAATTTTTTTATGTTAATGTTAAAAAAATAAATTATTATATGTTATTGTTTATCATTACCACTTTTGTAGCTACGTTTTAATAATAACTTGATAACATTGTTATCAATTTTATATAATAATAAATATTACACATCATATGATATAATAAAACAATAACATCAATTTAGTTCAATATTGAGCAAACTACCTTATGTTAATTATAATAATTTAGAATTTATTTATGTTCATAGTAATATGTATATGCTTTGTGTAAAATTTTTAAATATAGAAATATGATATTATATAATATTACAAAAATAAAATTATATTAGTAATAGTAAATATTATTTATATTTATTATACATATTACATGATATAAATTTAGTATATTATAATATTTATATATTTTTTATTTGAATTTGAAAAATATAATATAATATTAATAGTCAAATTAATCTTTAAATATTCATAATATTTTAAAATAATAAAAAATAAGTTTTTTTATATTTTATTTTTATTAAATACTATATATGACAAATATATTATATTTAATAAATATTATAAGTTTGGATTTTATGATTGAACTTTAGTTTAATTATTTCTCTCACTTATTCTATTTATGTCAATCTCATAGATTTTCTCACATTTTTTCCTCTCCTATTATCATTGTCTTCTTTCTCTCTTTACTCTTTATCTCTTTATATTTTTCATGTCTTCTCTCTCTTTGTTTTCCTTCTCTATGTTTTTATTTTTGTCTTTTACTTATTTATTTATACTCTTTATCTTCTCTATGTTCTTTAGTTTCTTTTCTTCTTCATTAAATCATCTCTTATCTCTCTCTATAACTTTTGTTTCTTTATCTTACTCCTATTAATCTTTTTCTTTCTCTCTCTTTTATAAATCAGTTATGTCTTTCTATATTATCTCTACTCATGCCCTTCAATTAATAATATTTGAAAAATCTGTCAATTCCAAAACTTTAATACATAATATTTATGATAATATGCATTTTAATATTCTAATTTTTTACATAATTTAATTTTTTATTTATTTGATTTATATCATAATGAAAAAAAACTCATGTATTATTGTCAACTTTATAAAAAATCATAGTTCATATCATTTTTTATTCATTTTATATAAATAAAATATAAAAATTGCAAATTATTATGACCAATATAATAAATTTCATTAAAAAGTGTATATGTTGATAAATTAGAATATTTTAGAAATAGTTTATAAAATTTAAAAAGATAATCAAACAACTATGGTATTTTATCTTTAATAGGCTTGTGAAAGATAATTTAGTTTGTAGTACTGAATTTTTGTCATGAATGATAAGTTTTTCCACATATTAATTGAAAAAAATAAATTATTATAAATAATTATTTGTAATTATAATTTTAGTAATTAATTTCTAATAATATCTTTCTAGTATTTTTGTAAAATTCCAAAAATAATAAATATGGCACGACAATTAATATAATATGTTAACAGCTTTAATTAAGTTTAATTTTAAAAAAATAACTTATATTATCTATAATAAACAATAATTAATTAATTTTTATAATACTACATATGTGTTATTTGTAGAATTTTTTAAATATAGTAATATAATATTATTTAATATTAAAAATAAAAAATTATGTCATTAATGTTAAATGTTGTTTATATTATGTATCTATGTTACATCATATAAAGATAATTTATTAGAATAAGAATAATATATAATACTTTATTAACTTTCTTAATTTTAGGTACGAAAAAATTAATATTAAATTAATAATTAAAATTTTTTCTAAATTTATATAATATTCTAAAATAGTAGTAATCCTCAAATTTTTTAAAATTTTATTATTATTAAATATAATATATGGTTTAATTGCCATATTTAATAAATGTTATAAGTTTAATTACTTAAATTTATTTTTTTTAAAATTATTTTTCTCACTTTTTTTTCTTTATCATAATATGTCTGAATACCTCTTTCTTCTTTCTCACTATTATTATCATTTTGTTATTTTATCTCTTTATTCTTTATCTCACATTTTTCATAGTCTCTTCCTCTCCACTATCCTTCTATACTTTTGCATTTTTCTCTCTTTTTTTTACTTTTTCATTTATTCTCTTTATCTCTTCCATGTTCACTTTTTCTTTTACTCTTTGTTGAATTATATATTATATCTCTTCATTGCTTAGTTCCTCCCTATTTTTCTATGATCAACTTTTGACTTTCCTTCGTAAAGAATAGTTATGTCTTTTTCAATCATTTATTTTTCAATACAAATTAAAAAAAAATAAATCTGTCATCTTATATTGCCTATTATATAATATTTTTAATAAATAACAATTTACAACTTATTTTTGTTAAGTAATTTGATTTCTTATTTATAGAAATCATAACATAATATAAAAAATCTTTTTTATCTCTATGTTATCAAAAAAAAAGTCTATATATTTTTTTGTAAATTATATAGAAATAAAGTAATGATAGTATAAAATGTTATGGGATGTACAAGAAGCATAAAATTTTTTTGAGAAGCGCACATATTAGATAATCTGAAAAAGTTTAAAATTATTGATTATCTTAAAGGCATGCAATGGAACTTCAATTTTTTTCTTATACATGAATGTGTGACAACAGCAATATGGCACTTGATCTCATTAGAACTCCACAGTTAGGCATCCTTGAGTTAGATTAGTGTTGGGATAAGTTATCTCTTGAGAAGTCCTTATGTTACACATATTTTTATAGATTTTATTTTTTGAAAAATGATAATTAATTTTTACAATATATTAATTTTTTAAAAAATAATTTCTTATAAATGATTATTTATATTTCTTCTTTTAAAATTAATATCAATAATAATTTTATAATATTTTTATGAATTTATGTAATAATAAATATGTCACATCATATGATATAGTAAAATAATAACTTTAATTTTGTTCAATATTTAATAGAATTACTTATCTGAATTATAACAAATTCGAATTCATTTAAGTTTATGATTGCATATATCTGTTTTGTATAAACCTTTTTAAATATAGAAATATTATTTTATAAAGAATTAGAATTTTAAATTATATCAAAAATATTAAATATTATATATATATTTATTATTAGAATTACATCATAAAAAGTTAGTATATTAAAATAATTATAATATATATTATTAAATTATTTTTTTTAATTTCATGTGTGAATAAAATAATATTAAATTAATTGTGAAAATATTTTCTAAATATTTTTAAGATTATAAAATATTAATAAACTTTATATAATTTTTATATTTTATTATTATTAAATATTATATATGACTGATTTGTTTTAATTATAATTGAAAAAATAATTTTTATTAACTTATCTGTCTCACTTTTTCTCTTTATCATAATATCTCTCACACTCTCTTTTTTCTAACTCTTATTATCATTCTTTTATTTATCTCTTCGTTCTTTAGCTCTTTATATTTTTGTTAGCCTCCTTATCTCCTCTATTCTTCTCAACCTTTTTATTTCTCTCTTTCACTTTTTCATTTATTCTCTATTTCTTTATTGTTATTTCTTTTCTTTTTCTCTGCATAAATTGTCTCTCATCTCTCTCTACTTTTGTTATCCTCTTTATCTTGTTATTATCAATTTGTGATTTCTCTCTTAGATAGTTATTATCTTTATCTCAACAATCTCTTTTTTAACACATAAATAAATATTATTTAAAATATCTTTTTTGTTATATATTTTAACATATAATATTTTTCACAAATATATATTATTTTTCATTTACATTTATTAAATAATTTAATTTTTTATTTATAGGACTAATAATATGACGTAAGAAATCTTATATATTAATGCCAAAGTCATAAAAACTTATAGTCTATTTAGTTTTTTATTAAGTATAAACAAAAAAATATTCATACTATAAAATATTATGACATGTATAATAAGTATACAATTTTTTAAAGAAGTGCATATATTAGATAATTTAGAAATTTTTCATTATCTTAGAAACCAACAACACAATTTTGCTTTTTATCTTATGAATGGATGTGCGACCAGATAAGCACTATGGCGTTGGATCTCTTTAGAATTCCAATGTTAAGCATGTTTGGGCAATAATAGTATCGGGATGGTGGCCTCTTGAGAAGTCCTTGTGTGGCACATATTTTTTCATAAAATTTTATTTTCTAATGAATGAAAATTAATTTTTAGTTAATTTTAAAATAAATTATTAGATTAAATTTAAACTATATTCTTTTGATAGTTATAACTTTAATAGAGATGATCTTTCTGAGATTTTATCATTTTTTTCTTTTTAAAATTCTCCTTGAGACATAAGCGTCAATTTTTTAAAATCCAAAAACTCACTCATATAATTTTATTAATAATTCTTAGAATTTGTTATCATTAAGCAAAGAACCATGATAAATGATGAATAATAAAATAAACAATCAAATACTCCATTTAATGATCATCAAACTATCAAAAATCATTTGATAATGAGATTGTCTCTTTATTTCTTCTCTTTTCCTTAAGGGAGTTATGAAACTATCCTAAGAAATACAAGATCTTATGGGATTCTTATGACCATTGCATAGCATTTCATCAAGTTTTGAATAGTCAAGAGTTTTCGTATCTTTTTTTTACCAAAACTTTCAAAATATTTATTTCTTGTTTGATTATTATTAAGTGTGGAAGCAAATATTTGTCTTTTTTCTAAAAAAGAATTAGTATTCTTTTTACCTTGATCACTATGAAAGGAAAATGATGTCATGGTTTATTTGTATATACCTTTTTGTTAATGTCCATAAACGACTTGTTTTTTTATAACAAATCAATATTACTATATGGATATATTGGCACATCTTGTACATTAGTTAGCTTATTCATTTCTCATACTAACTTCGAAAAAATATGTTTTTGGACCCTCTTAAAATGAAAAGTACATTCAGCTACAAAACTTCGCAATCACTTTTTTAATTCTACATATTGGTCATTTTGAACTAAAATCAGACTTTTAGTTAGAATATTCACATTATGTAGAATATTTTAACTCTCAGTAGTTAATACATATCTACAAAAAAATAAAAGTATGGTGTACACGACCTCTATGTGTTGGATGAACAAACTACTCATCAACTTTGAATTTTCCATTAGAGGGAGCTTGTACATTTTTTATAGTACCACTGGTGAATATTCTACTAGTATGAAAGTTCATAATATTATTTGAGTACATGGTTCCCCAATTGAATAAGCCATAATAATGCTTGCAATTTCTCCCAACTCAATAAGGTCCCCATGAGTGGGACCCCCATTTAACATAATTGACAGATCTAACACAAATTTTTTGTAAGTAAAAGGGTTCATAAATTGTATTAGGTTTATTCAAAATGTTATTGATTAATTGACAAGATCAATTCCAATATCTTGAGTTTAAGTAGTTGTTCATCAAGGATATATATATGTATTATCCCTTAATACATAGCCCATTATTCTTTAGACAGAAATTTGCTCTTCTCCCTCATTTTTTAGGAGTCATGGATAAACTTTTAATAGTACAATTCATTCTATGTAAAGAACATATTAATGTACTTCAACAAGTCTATGCTTAAGATATGAAGCATCTAAAGTTCATATCATGGTTTATACAATTCCTTTGTAGACTCCGCAACAAGAAATTATGTGTTCTATCAAAGAAATCCTTTCTTGTAATTTTTTTGAATGGAAAAAGCAATCATTTGTAGTTGAGCATCTAACATTAATCCTCATATACTTACCAATTAATGTACTTAAGATGCATTTGCATTAACCCTTGAAAAGGATAGTAAGTGGACTGGCCTAAAGGGATCAATCACCCAAAACTAAGGATTCATTTCTCGTCTCTCATATTAACTTCTGCAACACAACTTCTCAATAGATTGACATAACTTTTTAACTGTGCGTACATTCCCATAATGATAGTTTTATCTAAGATAAAACATGTTTTTAGTATTTTGAACTAACCATCCCTTCGCTAAGATGGTCAAATGTTCATCAACTCCTTAATAGAATAGATGTAGCAGTAGCTTGTTGGAATCCCAAAGTTCTCAATTGAACTAGGATATGTGATGTATATGTCATTCAAAAATGATGTATTAAGGTATTAAGAAGTCTTTTCATAGTAGTTCAATCTATGACCATATTTTGAAAGGCAAAATCTACCCATTTGACCTTAATGACCACCTTATTCCATTAGGTTAGGTTCAACAATGAGATTAGGATAGTGATTGAAAAACATCCCTTAATCTTTGTTCTCACAAAAATTGAAAATGAAATGCAACATCCAATAAGTCTGGGCAACATGTATGCAAATGCATTCTAGTTTTTATTTTGAAGTTAGATAGCTTATGAGTAGGCTAGGCAAAAACCATATACCTTATATCCTTTCGTCTATTTCTCAAAAAAAAAAGGTGAGCAATAGTCATTTATATGTATATAAAACATGTTTCTCTTTAATACTTCTTATTATTTGATAGCTTATATAAATCATATTACAATTACAAACGATTCATATTGAAGTTCATTGAAACTTTTTTCAAGCCAAATATGTATTGATCTAGTCTCCCTTAGAGCAAAAAAATGACTATCCAAACGGATTCATTTTTACTTATAAGCTCCAAGTACATCATAAGAACTAGGAAGGTATGGCTCTTTCTCTTTTATACACTGATAATCATTATTATCAACTGTGTCCCTCTTGTGATTTGTACAACTCTCATTATATTGATTATAACAATTTGTGCAAATACCTTAAGAATTCACAATCATTAACATATAGAGTTAATACGCATATATTGAGTTGGTACACAAACAGGATCCCCAATAGTTGGAAACAAGGGATTCATTTTAGGTAAATGATTATCTACTTGAGCATCTAAAGGTAAGGGTACATGAACATCCATTTGATCCCCATTAAAGTCTACATTTAAGCCCATACAAAGAAATAAGAGTAAAAAAAATAGCATGCCCCTTTGCTAAAACAAGTTAGAGTGCCTATATGCCTAACATATGTTGAGTGCTTAATCTATTCAATAATATAGACACCTACTTAACTTCAAAATATATTTCCCATTTTAATGTGTTATTTTTCTTTAATTTTTCTTTTAGCAATAGCTATGCTAGAAGCAACATGTCTAATTAAACCATGAATTAGAAATATTTGAAAGAACTCTATTGCTATTCCTCGAAGAAAAACACATTGATATAATGAAAGCAAAGTATCCATAATAATGGCTGAATGAATCTATTTATTTACCAGGCAAAATAATGAAATACTCCATCTTTACCATCAATTATTCTAGAAAATTACTTGTAAAGCATGTTATGATAATCCCTCATGGGTTTTCCATGGATCCTATTATCAAGAAGTGTATCTATGGTCTCTTATACCAGTCTGCCCTAACTCATTACAAATTCCTCAGAGTAAACCTACATGTAACTAATACATCAATAAGAGTATTGCTTCGATAGACGAGACTCCTATAAATTTTTCTTTGATTCAAACCAATTCATTTACCACTATCTATTTGAATGATTGGATTCCACTTAGAAGGGAAAATTTGTAATTGGCACAAAACATTCAATTTTAGTTCTATATTTATTTGAATAAAATATTTATCTAAATCAAATCAACTAAACAAATATTTTCTTCTTCTTTTTTTTATCTTCCTATTCATATTCGTTTCTAGAAATTTTTTTGTTTATCAATTCTTTCTATTTTATCAATGAATTATTTATAATAATTTTTTAATCCAAACTGGTTGATTGTTGTCTAATTACGCATGACCTCATTATGGTTTTTGAATTTCAAATTTCTAGAAACCTAGAGTAGTACAAGAAGAGGAATGTTGTAATTCCAAGATTGTATTTCATATTAGAATGAATCCAATAATTATAAGAAAGTAGGTGCTTTAGTTATGGAGCAAGCAAATAAAATTAAGATAAGTTCCTATAGGATTCCTCCCCCCAACACAAACACACATACATAAACACACAGAAAGAAACATAATTATATGTGAAACTTTCCTCCCATTTGGCTAATGAAGTTACACCAAATAAATAAAAGGATTATTCTAGTTTTTCAACTTTTTTTATGAAACCGACAAAATGGTACACTTTACTAAAGTTATGAGTAAAGGCAATCCTTTCAATGATTCATTCTTATTTTCTTTTTTCTATGCTTTTTTAACTTTTTAAACTTTTATGGTTATGGTATTTTTACCAACAAAATCATAATGTGAAACTATGTATAGTCTACATCTAATTAAATGATTAATTACTTGAAATAGAAATCTTGTAATAGATTTCTTTTTTGATATTTTATTATTATGTTTGACATCTTTTAGGTCCCAAATAACACTGATGGTTATGTCATGGTGTCATTTCAATCGTATTTGTGATATATAAGATAATAAACATGCCAAAGTGGAATTTTTAATTCCACAAAAAATTATATTTTTTCATGAGTTTCAAGTTTCTTGTTTCATGACCATGGATCAAATATTCTTTTAAAGTATTTGATAGATAATTATGAGCTTCATGTTATCTTCCAAGACACATGTTAGAGCTATAATATCCAAATTAAGTTGAATAGGATGATAATTTCTTAGTTTGAGTATATCAAATGGAAATTTTGATCAAATCAAATGTCATAATATACTAGATTTTCTAATTCCCTAAATGGTTTATCTATAGATTCACAATATAACTAAAAAGACATTTTTGGTAGCATACATGAGTCATTAAGCATGTGAGTTTTATTTATCCCATTTTATACCTTCTTATCAGATAATCAACAAATTACACTCCCAATATTGACAAGAATTTGGTTCTCTTGTCATAACCACAATTGCTTGGTATTTACCAAAAAAACAAATCCCACTTTTTATGAATCTAAAAACTTATTTCACAAAATAATCTATCTTTCTCTAGTATATTGGTCTCGAAATGAAAATGGAATGGTTTTTTCACCTCTCAAGCTATCTCTTCAATAAGTAGAACTCTATGTATCAAGCCCTAATTTGTTGAAGAGAAATTTATCAAATTTGAAGTCCTTAATGTTTATATTAATTTATTTTAAGATATAAAGAAATGATTTCATTCTAGGGCCAAAGATCAAAGTTCTTGAATTAGTAACCAAAAGAATTTTAGAGCACCCTCTGGTTTAGGTTTTATTCCTCCCATTATCACTGAACTAAATACTTCTTTGTGAGCTCTAATATGATTAGATTTATAAGTAAGAATCTCTTGTACAATGTAAGCAACCCCAAATAATTATAAATCCTAAACCTCCATATCTCTTGCTCACTACAACCCTTTCTTGAACTCCTAATGATTTGTTGTGCAATAAATCAGTCGATCATATTTTTATCGAGTCGTTTTATTATTTTTTTAGCATATGAATTAATCTAAAATATGACATAATAAAGCAATTTCTATTTTTGATATATTTTGATTTAATTAGCATTATTTCTAACTTTCCCAACAACTAGTACATGTAAGATTGATTTGTTTATCAATTCATGCAACCATAAACTATCAACATTTTTTTATCTAAACTTTTGTTGTTATATAGCATTGATACAAACCTAGAAACACATAATCAAAATATTTGGGATAAGAATGACATCAAGAATCTTGTATTTAAGAATACACAATGTGGTAACAGTCAATATTAATGTGAATTCCAATTATCATTATTATACGAGATCGGATAAATGTTTTCACTATAATTATTTTAATGAAAACAAAGGGCAAGGTAATAATAGTTATTTGTCTTCATTACCTTTAATTAAAACTATTATTTTAGATGTAGCATTCTTAGAAATATTATTACTATTTAGTTCATTAAGATATATGCTTCCTTGGGAATTTAAATTTGAAATTTAAATATTTTAGAATTTGAATACAAGAATGTTTAATTTTGAATTTTGAAGTTTGAAGTTCTAAAATAAGAGGAATGGTAGAATATCAAGAGTTTAGTTGCATCACATGAGCCTTGATTACGCATAATGGCTTAAAATGAGTATATAATTTTTTACTTACAATTTTGATTTTTTTATCATCTTTATTCTTAGAAAACCAAGAATGCATTATAAGATATGGATAAAATTCCTAAAAATACGAGTTGATAGTAATACATATCATGGTTATTAGAGTATATATATTTATGTACAGAGACACACGCACATATATATAAGAGAAAGAAAAATTTGCTAGCCATATCTTATATAGTTTCATAAATTTTAGGATCTTGATATAGTTATCCTAAAAAATCTAATTAGAAGATGGTTAATTAAAAGGGGTAAATTGTGGCTCCTCTAACCCAAAACGTGATATCTTATTGTTAATTCTTGGTTTAATAAGGTATGGCCAAGTTTATGTGAGCTCCTAACATGTGTTTGTTATGGTTTAAGAAAACCTAACCATAAAAGAGGAATTTTGAGAAGTCAATCAAGAAGATGCCAAGTAGAAAAGGAAGTTAAGCAAAAAAGATGATGGAGAGTTCAAGCTTTGATGTAACAAAAGATCTAACTAAAGAGAAGTCTCTATATACTTTTTCTAGATGGGATGATGCTTGACATCATTCTATATATTTAGCAAACACCTAAGCCTTTATAAAATAGAATTACTTTGTTAAAATACATATGAAACAATGAAAAATTGCTTATGATAATAACTAGTTATTTTTTACAAGAAACTTGCTGAATAATGAGAAAACTCCTTTTATTCATGAGAAATGGAAATTTTTTAGTAAATAATAGGCCAATTATCATTGTTTCTTATGTAATATTTATAACGGAACCATGCCAAAAATTTATATTAGTACTTTTCTTGTGAATGTAAGGTCATTTCCATAATTATGTTGCACGTTTTGATTTGTTTATAAATATATGTAGAAGGTAAATTTAGAATAAAAAATTTTTGTTGCAAAGCAGTTGTTAACTAAGACATTGTCTTGTGGAATAAATTAAAACAATGCTACTTTTTTTCCTTATTGGTTGCTTATGCATGTATGAATTGAGCATGGATTATGATGACAATGGTTAGAAAATTGGAAAAACATGGAGAAGAAAATTTTATTTAATGTAATGAAAAACCTAGAATAAATAGTCTTGTTTTTTATATATCTTACAAAAAGTTAAGATACCTTCAGAAGTTCTTGTTTTATAATTAAATTTGTGTTTCATAATATGGATCTAGTGTAATACTGACTTCTTGATTATTGCATGCATAGACAAAGAATTTTAAGGCATAACAAATCAAGGAATCAATAAAATTGAGACTACATTCTATGTTATTATAATTTTTATGAAATTTATACTCGATGTGCATCATTTTGATTGTATTTGAAGTTACTCATAACCTTAATTGGTAACATTTGAAGGAAAAATGTGTGTAAGTTTGCCAAAATTTAGGAAAAAAAATATTTGAAGTTTAAGTGATATAAAACCCAAAACTCTACAAAATGTTGTAGCTAAGTATTCCTTCTCTTGGTCTTACTTGGGAACCATGGAACTCATTCATGGCTACGTAATTAAAGAATACAAAGAAGATCAAGGAAAAGGAGGATGATAAGAAGAAGAAGAAGAAAGAATGAAGATGATGACAACAAAGACGAAGATGACGATGGCGACGACAACGAAGAAGAAGAAGAAGAAGAAGAAGAAGAAGAAGAAGAAGAAGAACGTAAAGAAAGAAAGTAAGAAAGAAGAACAAGAACAAGAAAAAGGAGAAGAAGAAGAAGAAAAGTAAAAGAAGAAAATCATAATAATAATAAGAAGAAGATGGAGAAGACGAAGAAATAAAGAATGAAAGAAAAGCTAATTATTTTTCAAACTTATTTAACTTTTTATATAAAGGATAATTTTGATAACTAAGTTATAAATGATTTTTTATGTATTATGAATTAAATTATCATAATGATTTTGTAATTTTTTTATGATTTAATTACAATAATAATATTTTTTTTGCTTATGTTATTTTGCAAGTTTTCAATGTTTTGTGTATATTTACCTAATATTTTTGGTATATTTTTATAATTACCACGTCTTATTTATTGTTTTTTTAATTTTTATTAAAATTTAGCAGATTTTATTTAGACAAGTATTATTTTTGCCACTCTTTTATTTGGCATATTTGTCATCATTTAACTATGTAAATAATTCTTTAATGTATTATACTCATTGTTTTAAAATTGAGGTACACTTATTTCCTGATGATTTGCCTTGCCGTTTTCTATATCACAAAAAATTTATTAAAATGGTATTTAATATATGTTTTTATTATGATATTTTAATTTACTATCTTATACACATTTCTCTCATTTAAAATGATTAGCATTTAGGATTTCATAGAACATTTTTCTTTCAATATTTAGTTATGTTTATTAGTTCCTTCACTCAATATTTTCAAATTTTAATATAAAAAATTTTACTTATTTACCATTCCTCTAATTTTTCTATTAAAATTTTAAAATTTTAGATATTAGCAAAATAACTTTTAAAGTTTGATAGATTTACAAAATTATATTTTCTTCATAATATTTTCCTTACTATTTTTATTTAAACCAATATTTTATTAAATATATAATACCTATTACTTTTTGTCGCGACTTTGTAGTTATATCCAAATATTGCAAATAGTAGCATATCGTATTCTTTTTAATTTCTTAAAATACACTTTGTAGTAACATATCGTATTCTTTTAATATTTAAAATATCCAAAGATTTCTTTATAATTTATTAATAAAAATTTAATTTTTTATTTGAAAGGCAGCAAATATGTTAAGAAAATGATAATTTAACATAAACAAAATTAGTAAATTATCATTAACATAATAAAATGATTTTATGATTTGATTTATTTCCTTTTTTTGTTTGTTTTGCAAGCTAGGAAAGCCTGTGATTGTCCCAACTTAATGCGATTTGTCAAGCAATGAAAATATAAATATTCATATACCAAAATGTCTAAACCAATAAAAATTATAAAGAAAATCATAAAAAAATTACATAATGCTAAGGAAAAATAATTTATTGGCAAACATAGTAAAAGGTTGGACATAATAGTCAAATGGATTTTGAAAGTGGATTAAGTAATAAAATACAACAAATGTGTAACGTGAATCATTTTGTGGTTTGAGTATAACAGAAATGCATGTCACTAAGCCATAATTATAGATGCTCATTTTTAGTACATTGAATGGAAGGGATTGTGTCTTTCAAGAGGGATAAATTTTCATAAAATCACACTAAAATGGACCAGAATTTTATAATCTAACATGATAAACATGAATCCAAATCTAATCTTCACAAAATATACCTAATGTAAAAAACAGGCCATTTGTGGCACAAGAATTACATGAAAATATGGTAAAATTTCATTAATAAATTGTTTGAAAACTTGCTTTAAACTAGGCTAAAAATAATTTAGAAAGAGGATTTGACTTTTCCTAAGGCATGTTTAATTTCAGTTTATGTTCAAGTAGTTAGCTGTAATTACTTGGCCAAGTTAGTCATTAGTTTGGGGATAAAAGCGACAAGTCCTTTGCTACTATCACTCTCTTATGAGCTACATGGTCAATATGTGGTACAATAAGGTTTTGAAACATGAACAAGATATTGAGACCATGGGTGTGGTAGCTGAGGTACTACTACTCAAGAATTGTATGGAGAAATCTTATAGCAATGTTATGACATCATGTATGTAATAAAAATGCAATGAATGATAGCCATAATTAGGGTTGGAAAAAATTGTTAAAATGTGGAAAGTGCAACAAAGTGTGACACCACAATAAGTAATGGTTGTGGATCATCATGTTCACTTGAATAACACAAATTATGCTTTCGCAACAAAAACATTGATAGTGAAGGTACATAAGACAGAAATCTTATAGTTGGAATCTAATTTAGCTCTAATTCCATAAATAAGAAGAATAATGATAGAACAAAAATAGTTAAGAGAAGGAAGTGTAGCATATGCCCTCCACAATGACAATATTAAATGTAAAAATTAAAATTTTTTATTTTCACTACTCAAATTCTACAAAATTTCTTATAGAAACAAATCTTAATACAAAAGAAAAGTGATAAAGATACCACTACATAAATAATTGATGTACACTAAAACATTTCTAAACATTTTAGCATTGCACATGACTTGTTATAACATAATATAAGCTTAAAGTTTTTAACAGCCAAGAAAAATACTTATATGGGACTTAGCTAACCTTATAAAGCATCTCACCATGGAGTTAAAATGTTCAAAGCTTAGAAAGGAAAATAATAATAAAATATAACCAAATTTAAGATCATTGCACACATAGTGGTGTTTACAAAAAATAAGCTTGATGACATATTGCTTATTATCAAAGAGAACTCTTATGCTAAAGTATATAGAAAAAACAAAGATTAAATAAAAGTGAATGTAATAGAAGACAAGTCTACTCCCTTCTTCATGAGTTGGAGCATGCACAAAAGTACCTTCATGGCTAACAAATCTCACATCAAATTATAAATCTCCATTTTCTAATTACATGAAGGCATTTCTTAGGTAATAATATGAATCCACTGAATAAAACAACAATTCAATTTGACCTATTCATATTAATACAAATGAAGCTTTGTAGCTACATAAATACCAAGCTTGAAACCAGTCACACCACCTCACCTAAAAGTAAAAGTGACATTTCATGGAGAAAAGGAAATCCTAGCAAACAAAATTAAAAGGCCTCTTCCATCTCAACCATGGGCCTTATTCAACATGAATTCGTTGTGCTAGCCAGTATTACATGCTGACATTGTTTAATCACCTTTTATGGAATTACTTTTAAATATTCCAAATGGTTAAATAGATTCACCATTATCATTTTATGTTACAAATTATTCTACACTGTCATATTGGTAATATTTTTTTAAATATGTTTTGCACAAGGTCTTTATCTTTTTTAGTGCACCATTTTCTCATTGATTTTTTCTATGTTATGAAATGTTTAATTTTTTTTAACAATGAGAATTTTGTTTGATATGTAATTATCAAGAAAGTTTTTCTAAAAATTTATGTAAATAATATATTATATTAATGACATCTCTTTTTCTTATCATTTTAACATTTTTATGCTTATCACATATATCATAATTAACTATTTTGCTAAAATTAAATATTTTTTAAAATTTTCTTTCTTGTCATGTAATAACCTATTTATGATATTTCTAATAAATGGAAAACTCTTTGATAATAAGAAAGTTTGTATATGTCCTATGCCCATGTACAAAAAAATTAGTATTTAACATGTTATTTATATAGTTCTAAGCATTTTAGAGTTTTTTTATATACATAACATTATATTATTTTTTTTCTTATTAGTTTATTTGAAATAATAAATTTTTATTTATTTATGAAAATTCTAAATTATTATGTAGTAACTATTTTATTCATTTAATATTTAATATTTGTTTCGTATCGTTCACATAATATCTATGTTATTGACCTCCTAAGCCTCATGATTCAAGTTTATGTTTAGTTGATAAGAATATTAATAAAGTAAGCCACTAACAAGTTTGCCAAGTTGGTTATATTACATTAATAATATGTGTCTTATAGACAACACTTGAGTGAATAAGAGATTAATTCAATACGCTTAAAATGAAGTCCAAATGAACCTCAAATCAGGATAATTCAAAATCATAATTGAAGCAATAAATGTGCTTAAAGCGACTGCTAAACAACAACACATGATCGTTCATGATACTATGACAAACATTCAATTTGCAAATGAAATGCAAAATGAATTTAGAAATAACCATGGAGGCTTTAAAGAAAGAAAGATCCTTCGCAATGTCAATAATTAAGGAACAATTTTGGGAAAAATGTATGTGTGGATATTTTTCCAAACTTTATCTTATATGATTTAATTTGTAGGCATGATGTTTTTTAAAATATGTCAAAGGACATCATTTCAATGTTTTCAAAGTTCACTCATAAAATGGTTTTAAATTTTTTTAAAAATCCAACTAGTGCAATTACCAAATGCATGTATTGAAAATAATTTATTACACACACAAACATCTAAGGTACTTCGAGTATTTGTTAAGCAAGCACAAATCTAAGGTGCATCCAAAAAATGGCTCATTTTTGTCGATGCCTTTGTTTGTTTAACACCACTGACAAGATTAGACTTACGAGCATACATGGACCTTGTTTTTTTGGAATAGATCAATGAACAAGTCTTTAAAGTCCAATCTAAATCATGAGCTCATATGACCTACAAGCACACCTAGATCAACAACTTTGTGCTTACCCATAAGGACCAGCTTAAAAGTAGAAAACTTTGAATGACCCTCAAACGAAACTAGATCTACTAATGCTACTCCTACATCTTGTCACACTTTGCTATGCACTAAAGTAGATCTAATCCATGACAACATCAATGTCACATTGACCTACTAACTTCATCCATGACACTTCAACTAAAATTTGACCAAGACATCATCAACACCACAATGATTTGATGGCTAGATCTAAAACACAAGTACTTCGATTTTACCTGCAACATATTCGATGGTGTGCTAATTCACGGATTTAATCCACAAAATCGAACACAAATTGATTTAGGTGACCCATGTGAACCTGGCTAATAAAAAAAATGAAAATGCAACTTTTTACAAAGATAGTTTCACAACTATTTGGACCTTGGAATCGTTGGACCAAAATAATAACTTTATAAAAAGCTATTTTCCTATAAGTTTGAACAATACTTTAGTAACTACCTTTTAGAAAATAGATTTTTTAAAAATAAAAGGTAGCTTTTCAAATTGATTTTTAGTAAGAGCTACTTACATAAAAATTAAATTTTTAATTTTTTTTTGTACATATGCTCTTTGTGAAATGGGAGGCATACCCTTTCAAAGAGAGGACCCTTATATGTGTAAAATTACACTTTTTCCATTATGTCATGTCGAGGTTTAGGATTAATTAAAATGAGAACTCCATTGTGCTAAATCGTCTATGTTTCAATATTAAGAGGAAGTGTGTGAAGCTTAAACAATGGGATGGTGTACAAGTTTACCTATAACACTACTGTTTCACCTTCTTGTGGATGTAGCATAATGGTTCCTTTCACTTTAATATCTCTTTTATGTCATTGATTCAAATTTATTATGTCATTTCCTTTCACTTCATTGTCTCTTTTCACTTTCATATTAAATGCTTTCTTAGATTTCTTCTACTACATATTGTCACCTTCTTTGCTTTTCCCAATTCATCTTTTTGTTTTTTTAACCGACTTTATATGTAAGTTACTTTTTTCTCCATCTTTTTTGTATTGATTGTTAATGTATCTCAAGGCTTTTAATCTACACCCATGAGACGTTTATAGTGTTCTTTCCATATAACAGCGTTGGTTTTGTCAAACCACTTTCCAAATACCCTATCTTTGTGCCATTCAAATGGGTAATAGGCTTAGCATAAGAAATGATTCTTGTGTTGTTCTTGGCTCCTTCTTGACCAAGGTTGTCTTGGACAGCTTTCTCATGTGTGTTGTCTTTCAAGGTTTCTCATGCTTATCATCTGATTTTCTTTTTCTTAATTTATGTAAGCTAACATTTAAATGCTTATTACAATTTATACCTCTAGTTAAGCATCAAATTTTCCTATAGAGCTTGATTATATTGATGTTTGTAATGCTAATAGCATAGCAATACTAAACCAAACATTCTTTTGATGAGTACATTTGTATTATGGTGTTAATTTAGAGCCTTTGGCCCCCTCTTCTAGATTTTGATTTGGGCTTAAAGACATCTAAAAGAGGTTTTCAAGAAAGCATTCACACCTTAGAAGAGGCCTATAGGAATTCTACTAACCATGAAAACCAGAAACATTTATAAAGTAAAAAATGTTGAAGCATCAACCATGTTAAACTTCAAGCCGACCAACACCGGACTCTCTACATGTAGTATACCAAAACATACTCCATCACGCCCTCCCTATTCCTAAACTTATACTGAAACCCAACCAACCTATAATCAATCACCCAAGTAACTTGTTGTAGATGTTAAAAGTGAAGTCATAGGATAGCCCCACACCAAAAATGACAGGTAAGCTAAATCGAGGAAGAAGGTTATGGGGAATTGAACACAAATGAAAAAATAAGAGATCAAAGAATATGCTTCCTAATCCTAGTTTGTGAATGAGCACTCTAACAAAGATTGAATGAACAATATTGATGACACTAGACCATTATAGTCATAAGAAGTAGCCTGACCAAACCAAAAGGATGTAAAAATTGAAGACATACCACAATTTTTCAATTCTTTTTCAAGCATAGGGAAAAGGTTTATAAATATATCATAGAAAGTGGCATTAGCATCAATGCCATTTCTACAAAAGGTGTAGCATACCTCAGACTATAGATCATTCATCATATAAACCCATGCACTAATTTTTTTATTAACAAATATGCATGTGTGTAAAAAAATGAATTATACCATTTAAATTGGCAAGATGTTTCAAAGATATTTTATGTGATATTGTTGCTATGTTAATATGAAGTATCATCTTATTAGGACCCTGGTTATATGACCACAATGCCATTATTGCTAGCAAAGCCAGCACATGCACATTTAAACACCATCACAAAAAATTTAACATGCACCCATCAACACCAAAAGATCTTGTCGAACCTATCAAAAAACACCCAACATTCCAAAAAAAAAAATCCTATTTATGTCCCATGGTAAAGTTGATAAAGAATTTATCAATAAAAGTTTCATTTAAGCCATAACAATACCTTATATTGCAATACCTCTCATTACATAATCTATTTCATTTGGCTTTTGAAAAATTTTTACAAATGAACCCTAATGTTTAGCACTCCTTCATAGTAATTAATATGTTATAAACGTCACACAATGTACTAGTTTACTAAATTTGTTACATTATAGGATGAATCCTTCTAAAAATAAAGAACACAGCAAACAAGTGCAATGCTAATTAGGCAAAGTATTCATTTGCAAATGTCATAATCAATGTGTTGTTCCTACCCCTCAAACCGTAAAGAGGGATTGCTTATGGAGAATTTGTTTAAATATTGGACCAAACTTTTATAGCATCTATTTTATCCAACATTAATTTAAAATGCAGAAAGCATCATGATAGAATCGAGCTAAGGGATGAGTGAAAAACTACTTTTAAAGTAAGCGATAGATTATACAAGTGGTTAGTCATCCCCTTCACCATATTTAACACACCAAGCACATCTATAAGAACAACAAACTAAATAGCCTAATTAAAAAAGTTTGTGATAGTTTACTTCAATGACATCTTGAACTTTAGTAATATCATTAAACATAAATTAGAACACCTTAGAAAGATTTGTTCCATGCATAGGGAGAACACCACTACCCAACATAAAAAAGTGCTCATTTGTTTCTTATCATCTTAACCTTTTGGATTTCAAACTTTAAAGATGATGTATCATCTTACTATAATAAGAATAAGGCTATAAATGATTAACCAACACATTAATCAATTCAAAATGTTAATAGTTTTCGTGGCCTAGCAACCTTGCAAAGAAATTAGAGAGAACACTAAGAAAGATTTTTATTACTCAAGGACCAGTTAGACATGTGTTGACAATTCTATAAATCAAGCTATCTTTTCCTGTTATGCTGGGTTGCCATGGAGCCTATAATTCTATTATATGTTCAAATTTCACATCATGAATGAATAAAAGATTAAAAATGGCCCATTTAGCCAAATTTTATTATTTCAATCATTCGTTGTTGCCCCTATCACTCATTGTTAACTTGACCCCATTAGAATCGATGCTGACTTAGACTATACTCCATGAAAATAGATCAGTGAATTTGTCATTTAGGCTTAATCCCATGACACAATTAACACCAAACTTATCAAACATCCCACTCAGTAATACATTGACCTAAATCTAACTCGTGGCACCATCAAAATCACACTGGCCCCACCCAATTAATTTATGACATGACCATCTTGATATGACCTTGGGCATTGCTGACATCTTATAAATTCACTGACCCAATGTGTAGCACATTGACCCAAAACATAGTGACCAAATCCATGAAATTTCAACCTTGATCAAAATGGTAAGCACCACAGCAAACCTGGTTGGCTTGAAACAAAAATTGAAGCTTTTTATAAAATTACTTAGCAATAGCTTTGACCACATAACTTTTGGTCCAAAATTATAGCTCTTTAAAGTGTTGTTTTGAAATTATTTTAACCATAACTTTGGGAAATAGCTTTTTAGAAAATAGTTTTTTTTAAAAATGGAATGATAGTTTCTTAGAAATCTTTGTGGAAATTGATCTTGACCACCCATTTTGAATTTTGAATTTTTTATTTTTTTTATCTATTACTCGTGAATTTTTAAAAATCGACAGCCTATCCTTTGATATAGATGATCTTTGTAGGAGCCAAAATTTCATTGTTTTGTTGTGTCATGTTGTGTTCTAGTTTTGATTGTAGTAAAAGTCTAACATGGTGACTTGTTAGAGCAGTAATTTTGTCAGTGGAGGAGCAATGTTTGCATGATGAGGTACCATGCTAATTTACCTATGATTATATGACATCACTTTTCTATCCTAGCTACATAATGGTTTCCTTCACTATGTTGTTTCTTTGACTTTATTAATTCTTTTTTGCTTCATCATTTTTGTGCATTTTGTCATCACTTTTGACTTTATTTCTTAATGTTTTCTCAAATTTGCAGTCCTACCTATCATTGCATTCAGTACTCTTCTCAATTTGGTATTCATAATTTTTTTAACTCATTTTACATGTAGTTCTTACTCTAGATTGTTTGTAAGATATAGTGAAGTCTTTTAATGCTTTCAGTAAACACCCATGTCACCTTTACTTTTGCCTTTCATTATTGCAAAGATATTTTTATCAAACACCTTTACAAGAAGTCCATCTCTATGTTGTTATTGAGATAACTAGTTGAGCACCCTAGTGTTGCTCTTGGTCCCCTTTTAGCTAAGATTGCCTTGGATTTGTGCTTCATGTGTGTTACATATTTTTGTTTTGAGAGTTTATTGTTTCATTTTTTTTATATTCTTATTGTATACAAATTAATCTCTAGGTGCTCAGTACAATTTCTACCACCCATTTGGCATAAATTTACTCTTCATTTTTGGAATAGAGGATGACTAGATTTTGTTGTCCCAAGATTTGAGCTAAAAGCCCTGATAGAGAATTCTATGTCTCATTCAAAAAGGTTTTTGGTGAATTAAGTAAGAGATATCTTCAACTAACATAACCTTTAACCACCTTATCTTTAGAAAATTTCGTTAGACACCTATATAAGGAATTATTGGTTATTTCGTTGGGTGTTACAAAAGCTAAGCCTTGAATAAGTAGGAAAAAGAATTAAAATTGTTGTCTTGGAGAGGTGATGATGGATAACTTAGATCTTGAAGAGAAGAAGGCACATTCATTTGTGAACTCCACTACATGGATGAAGATAGGATATACCTCAAGACTATGTAATTAAACTATAATCTGTGTGGGTTGAAACCAAATACTTTTGGTATATATGCATGATTCTTTTTTTAGGATTTTATTAAAAGGACTACTGTAACTATATTTCATAATAAGTCCTAGATCAAATGAGGGTGTACATATACTGGCATTTCTATAATTGAATCATTGATAAGGTAATCTCTTATGTTTCATTAAGATGATTATTGAATTAGCACTTAGAAAAAAAATTAATTTTTTTAAGGACTAGTATTTGCCTTTGTAAATACCATAACATGGTACAACAGTTACTTGCATAATAATACTAGAATAGTTCTTAAATCTAAGCAATGTGATGTGCTCTACAAATGCTACAATTCTCTTCCATGTTATCTAGATGATAATTGTTAAAACTTCTAACAAAGAAAATCACTTTACCTAGTGTATACCTTGAGGCTTATTGGGAAGGATTGGTGGAGTGCTTTGAAACCTTTTTCTACTGAGCTAGAGTTCAAACCAATTGACCCATAATATTTTGTTTCTCTAAAACCAGACTTCCAGATGATCTGTGACTATGGAATCTATATAATTTTAAGACAATTTAGTATTTCTTGCATACTTTTATATAATAGATGACTAAGGTGAAACAAAAATCTTTCATATGCAAGATGGATGACAAGCTCACTAAGCATGATCTTAGTAGCTTATTTAATATTAATATTCTTAAAGCATCATTGTGGACAAACTATGTGTGTGCAACTTTCAAATAGGAGGAAGTCAATCGAGTTATACCATGAAATGAATTTTTTATATTTGAATGCTAACAATGATCAACATTTCATTAATTGTACAATCATGCATAAAGAGCGAGATAAAAAATGGATCACTCAATGGCTAAAAATTTTTATTTAAGGGATGAAACATTTGTCATGCAAGAGACAATATTTAGATTGATGAATATGACAGAGGAAATTAAGAAGAATAATGTAAGAATAAGATAAATCTAAGCCTTAGATGCTTAATTCCACAAATTCAGAGATGCAAGTCGTATCAAAACAAATGTCATAGGTTTAAGCCCTCAATGTGCCAATATGGAAAGATTATTGGTGTGAAAAATTCAAGTCTATGTGGATCCAACAATGTAACTACCGTAATGCATCATTCATGCCCTAGGACTAGTTTTCTTTTTTTTTTGTTTAACCTTGTGGGTGTTGATGTGTCTTCTCTTTTAGGTTCTTTGTCTTTGTTTTTTTTTGTCATGATGAATGCACTATAAGGTTAGGCTAAGTGCTCTTCCTCTTAGCATTTGTTTTTTGAAAAACTATTGCTAAATCCTATATTGATGTCACAACATGGATGTTCATACAAATAATCCTAAAATAAAAGCAAAAGAAAACATTTAGGAAGGGACATGCCTTAGTCTCACAAAAAATCATTATTTAACATAAAGTTTTTAATGTAATCCATAGTAGTGCTCCCTTCATGGTAAATATGGGCAAACTTGAATTTAGAAAAATTCATAAAAAATAGATTCATATTAAAATGTTTCCTTTTTAGCCTACTTTTAATAGTACTTGTGAGCTATTGTTGCAATGGAGGACTTAATCCCAAGATCTACACCCATGCTGTGAGGAGTTTGTGAAGGAATTAGGCAAATAGTAAAATAAAATACTTATCTTTCCATCCAATTTGATATACTATTGTGCACACAATAGTTTACAATATAGATAGGCTCAATGTTGACCTTCATCTAGCCAAGATTGTGGTAAATGTATATTGTGAAATAACTTGTAGCCTATGTATGCTATGGTTATTCTAAAAGTTCCTTATAAGAAAATTCTTACATTGCAAAACATTTAAGGGATAATTTCAATCGTGGAAGTAGATGGGAGTGCCAACTTCATGTGTAGTTTATTATTCTTATCTTATTATATATGATACAGTGTAGTTACAACACCATTCACTAATTCTTCCATTTCCATTTCCTTGTTGTTGATCTACCTCTAGTCCAATAAATCCTAAAGCTATTAAATTGCTTCCAATAGTTAAGTATATGCGTAATTTGGTAGTCAATGAAGAAAAAATTTAAAGCCAATTGTGAATATTTATAACATCGTAAACTATGAGTCATGGTTACATCATGAGGGTAGCGACATGGTAACATGATAATTTTTTATTCCCTTCAATGTAGCAAACATTTAGTGGCCACAATAGATAATAGAATTTATTAGATCAACATCCTTATCTTGCATTGAATCATAACTTGAATTGCAATTTGATGTATGTTATACCATAGGTTAAGTAATAAACAATTTAAAAACATTTGAAAATAAATTAAAAACTCTAGATGATGTTGCTGCCAAACATTCCTTTGTTTATTGTCTACTTGTGAAGCAGAACCATGGGCTTGGCTATGTTATTGGAGGCATTAGTTTAGTCCTCATGAGAACCTAAATGGATTCTAAGATATGTGTGATTCTTGTTATTTGTTAGAAAGTCTTGGAGGGTGTAGTTTAAGTCCTTAAGAGAAGGCTAAGTTAAGTGGGGATACGATTAGCAAGCAAAGCATTTGGTTAAGACAAAAACTATTAAGGTTAAAGTTAGACATTATAATAAAGGTTTTATGGATAATTTATAAACATTAGCATTATCAAATTATGACATTAAGGTTCTTGGATATGAATATGTAAGAGAAGCATATCCTTGGAATAATGCTTAATGGCTAGAAAAACATTAATAGAAAAAGAATCTATAATGAAAGATCTTTATGATAGACTGATGGAATACCATTTGTGAACTTTTGTGAACAATGAAATTTACTCTTTGGGTAGCTAGGCTATCGACCGAGGCATTGCAAGAAGGTGGAAGATCTTGGAATAAGACATAGGGTTGTTATAGGTTGGGCCATGTAAGCAATATGGTAGAGATGCTAGCTAGACCTTGGGTTGAATATGCTATTTGGGTAAGAGCACAAGTTATTCTATTGAAGTTCTTAAGTCACATGATGACACTCTTGAAGGTGATCTGAGAAATGTGTGAAGGCTTAGAAGAGGCCTTATGATCGTTACAATGACTTTGGATTGCTTTGGGAACATAAGGGTCACTAGTGATACTCATGTGAATCGAGACTTAATTGTACTAATAATAAGTTAAATATAGAATCTAATGTTAAAAGCCAATCCTTAATGAACGCTATGGCTATTGTAGATAGGAAAGGGGCAAAACAAAATGTGGGTAAGATTAAATATAAGAAACATGGGCTAAGAAATTCTAGATAATTGAATTAGGATTTAGTGGGAACCCAAAGGCATTTAGATATAGTGGACTCTGACTTATCGACGCTCACTATAGAGATAGACATGTTAACTTCTCTACTCCCTTGACTTGGTGTTAGTTAAATGTGAATGGTTAAGCATATAGTTGGAGTGCCACATTTCATGATAGGAACCTCCAGCATTTGTAGGAAGCCATTGTATGAACATTCCGAAAAGGGAACAATTACATATTTAGTTCTATAAGAAATCTAATGGTGTGCTTTGTAATATTGGGGACTAATTGTGGTTCTTGAAGACTCTTAGAATCCTACATGAATGCCCATGTCATTATCATTACTAAGTAAAATGCTAGATTACATTATTTGAAAACATGACATAGCCATTGATGATTCGTATGCATAAGAAATTATATATTATATCATGAAGTGGATGCTATGTATCTGATTAGTCACTATGTAAGAAAATATATATTGAATTAGTTAGTAGATGACTATATCATTTGGTTAGTTAGAAATTGATGTCATTCATTCATAAGATTCATTCCATTGTTACATTCATATTTCATATTATTGTATAATAGTTTTATTGTGTGGCTCAAAGATTCCTTAGTGAAGCACCTTGTTATCCCATTTATATAAAGATCAATTCATTAAAATATGAGTAAGAATTGAGTTAGACATAGTTTGAGCTAGTGAATTAGTTAGATAACTCATTTTATATATTTGATCATCAATAACAATTTATTTGATACTTTTTTCTCATCAATTATATTTTGTTTAGATATAAGACTATATCAGATTATCATATTAGACTTGGTGCTTACTAATTATTTTTTCTATCAACTGTGACAGTTATTCATGATACCTCAGATTAGATTAGAATTATGTGCTTTTGTAGATATTTTATACACGTTTTGGTTTTACAAATGAGAGAAATTGATAAATTCTTCGCATGATAATATTTCCCTTGGAACTAGTATGTACAATATGATAATTTGGTTTTTTAGAATTTGGTTCAACACATCATTCTTTTAAAAAACTTATGCTTTATAGAGTTAGACCATTTGAGAGTTAGGCTATGGAAAAATGAAATGTGTGTGTGTGTATGTGTGTGTATTTTCTGTGTGTGTGTTTATTATGTGTGTATAATTGTATCTTTTTTATTAAAAAAAAGTAGTTATATGATCGATTCAAGATATACCTTGCAAGTTTATTTTCACTTTTAGAGGTTTACTTCTGCTATATTATAAAATGGTGAATGTTGTTATCCTAATGACCTAGGGGGAGGATCAAAGAGTCTTTGATGATGATAACCCAATTATGTGAGGTTTTAACATAATCATAAAGCTTGGATATATTTTCTCTAGCTAATTAATGAAGAGGACCTCCTAGAGGCATTAAGAACTTCTAAAAGTCTGATTTTTTGTTGTTGACCTCTAAATAAGAAGAGTAGTAAATATGAAATTCTTAGAATGGCAGGTCAAAAAGAAATATATTTTGAATTAAATTTTGGAATTTTAAATTTTTTTAGAATATAAGCTTAATTTAAATAGTCTATGCAAGCTATAAAAATTAAATTGAAACTTAAATTAACCAACCTTAAAAAATATTTTAGTTCTTAATATCTTTGATAATCTCACCATGATCATCTTAAGTATCAATTTTCTTAAACTTTATTATTTTTGTTTCCGTAGTAATTAATTAAATTTAAAAAATTTTAAAAAACCAATTTCACTCGAATTAACTATCCTAAACCTATGTAACAATTTTTAGGCATAGAGCGTTAATGTTGAACTACTTCGCTACAATAATTGAATTAAAGCATCACTTCTAATAATAGATGAAAGTATCTTCAATCAAGGCATTACACCTTGCATTCATAAATGAATTAGTCATCTTAAATAAACTTTGTGGTAGTATTCCTAAAATCAAACTATTTCTAATGTAAACAAAATGTCTTATATGGAGAAAAAAATAAGAGTAAATACATCATGTAGGAGGTAAATTTAAAGCTCTTTTCCTTAAAGCTAATTGTAAATTATAATAGTGATGTGAGGTGACTAATCATGCAACTTTACAATCAATTGATCATAGCCACAATCATATTTTTTTAGTGATAATTCTACTAATTATTTGATCGCTCCATTAAATGATTGCATGGTTTGCATTTAATCTATAAATAAAATTAATTCTAGTCATTAGATCATACTTCACATTTAATAGTTCATATGAAATCCAAATACCTAAACTACTCTAGTTTATTCTTAACTGGTCATTTGTGCAATTTTCATAATCAAATGTCCAAACATTCTTTTAGTCAAATAACTCCTAAAATGACTATTTTAACCAACATTTACTAGTTTTTATAAATTTTAATTAAATAATATTATGTTTTTAATTAAAAAAACATTTGTTAACCAAAAACATCAAATGGTTAGTTTGGTAAATACTTTTAGCTATTAGAAAAAATTATAAATTGGGTAATTATTGATCAAAATAAATAGATGAAATTTTTTAAAAATTCTAAAGAAGAAGTTAGAGTAGTGACATTAAAGCCTTTAATAGCTAGTGCTCATCATTATCTTTATGCATTGTGTCCTTCTTTGCCAACATGACATCCCTTCTTAAAAACAACAAACGTCTCATTTCCACTTTTTCGACTTTATTAGTTTAAAATAGTTGTGCATTTCTCAAGTGTAGGAATGACTGTGTACATATTTTACTTTCCAAATTCCTTTCCTCTTACTACGAATCTTACTTTATTATATGACCATTATAACCTATTTTTTTATTTAATTGTTCTGATATTTTAGCATACCCACTTTTTGGCAAACGACTTATATACATTATTTTTTTATGCCTTGTTTTTTGGGGAGTAGACATAATTTTGATTTTATGATTTTAGGATGAATCACCTAAACAACATTTAATTGTTCTCTAAAATTTTTCTTGATCATCCCATTTCATAATTTCCTCAAAATTTTATTATTAAATTGAAATTAACAATTTTTTAATAAAAATTCAAATTTTCACAAAATTACTTTAGATATTTGTTTAAGCTTGTTATCTATTTTTTAAATATTTTCTTAAAATATTTTTGTTAGAAAAAAAATTCCTAATAATTCACTCATTCTCTTATGAAAACACTCTTGATATGATGCAAGGAGCTCATTTTCTTAAGTTCAACGTACAAAACTCAAATGAACTACATGGAGTAAATTAAATGAAAGGAAATTAATGAGGCATAAACAAACAAGTAGATATCTGAAAGGAAGTGTTAATAGAATAAAGGGCATGAATCCAAGATTAAACAATAAAAAAAAAATTTATTTTGAGTAAAAATTTTCATTTAATAAAATTTTAAATTAATCATTCATAAGGATTAATTGCATTATTTCAAGAATTCTTGATTTTTAATTATAAAAATGTTATTTTTGACAAAAGTTTCAAGGGAACATCACAAACAATCATTGAAATGATAGTGAGGAGACAGAGTTTTTCAAGTTTTCTATGAGCAAGACGACACTTCCAGTATGATTTTAAGGACATTATCTTGCAAGAATACTCCTCTTCCTTATTGGGTATATAAAATGCACATTAGCCTAGTGGCCCTTCTTTTATAGTGAATTTAGGAAAGTTTTTTATCCTCACCAATCTTGATAATGCTAATGTGTTTTTTAAAGTGTTAGTAAAAGGTCATGTTTGACGACTATCATGTCTCTAAAAAGGCTACTCCCTTCAAAATAACTCTAATAGGTAACATTTTATTTTGAATGACACAACATGGAATTTCAAAGAGTAAGAATCAAAAGCAATTGGAATCTTTGAGTCTATCATGAAGAGGTCAGCATGTGCTCTTATGATTTTCACTTCAAATGAAAAACATTTGATGTTGGATGTAAAATATTTAGAAAATTGTAGTCTTTCAAATGGGGGACCTCAAATGGCTCCAAAATTTTAGCTCAATAATAAACCTTCTTAATCTCTATTGTGTATCTTATAGGAGCACCATCTAATCAACTTGGTTAATAGGTAGGCGCTATCCTCAATCGTGTTAATAGTTAGCAAGTTATTAAAAGTATTTCTATCACAATAAACTTAATAAGGCTCCACAGAGCTCTTGTTTATGTTTTTGTCAATTTTGCTAAAACTCTTCCTTTAGAAATTGGAATCTTTAGAGAGAATGAGCGCAATAATTTTTTATTGAAAAAAATTAAGTAAAGAAAATTTTTCCTGATATTATCAAAGTAACTTTAGAAATGGATTCTCAATTGTTTAATGCAAGCAAGAAAAAGGTTCTAAATCCTTCCATGTAAGAAATGGAGAAGATGAGACACTTCCAATTAGAGAAGTAATAAGTAATGTGGAATTTCAAACTTTGGTAGCCATCAATCTATAAGAAAATATCAGCACCCCGCAACATCACAAACCATCTGTACATTATGAAAAAAACCTAATTGTACTATTAATCATATTTTCAATGATAGTATGATCAATTTCACTTAGTAATTGTAAAGTAAGAGTAACAATATTAATGTAATTTGAAACTTAAGAAGGACATGTAGCTTAAACAGCAAGTAGATATTCAATCTCTCAAAAGCTAAAATAATGATCTTTAGGAAAAAGCAAGGACTCAAGCTTTCTAGGATAGACTTGAATGGCTTCACAGTGGCTAATAGTGACAAGTCAATAAGAATAGACACTAAATGGAATGTCAAAAATTTAATTTGCCTAAAAATAACCAAAAGAAGCTTTCAAGAATCTGAAATTGTAGACGTTATAAAAGGTCTAGTAAGTTCTACAGTAGCTTGATGTCTCAATAACATTTTTAGATTGCACAAAATAAAGTTAATGGCAATGATGGAATCCTTTGAAATTAATGGATTAATGGACATCCTTTAGATGAGACTAAATTTTGATTATTGTGAAGCAACATTTCGAACACGTATAGGTGTTTTGGTTTTAGTACTCACAAAGTTAAAAATTGAAAATTACGAATATTTTATTCACGTGGTGATACGTAAATGATGTGCTGTCTTTTTGTTTATGCCAACAACTCCTTTATTAATACAACAGATCTTATGAGGGATTTAAGATTAATGGTGGAGACCAATTTGTCTTTCGTAAATGGAAAGGGTAGTCAAATGTCTTTACTAAGGATTATAAATATAAAGATGATTCTTGTTGACAGAACCTTATTAAATTATGATTTTCTTAAAGCCGTCATAAAATAGTGGCTCAACATATGAAGAAGTTCTTGTTATACAAATCCCTATTATTAATAATTTCCCCATCAACAATTAAATCTAATTCTAGACAACTTTGATTCCAATGCACTTGGATTAGAAGTATATAATTCTCTCTAGTTATTGCTCATAATTGTAGTCTTCCCATTTCAAGGTGAGGAATGTAGGCCCTAGTTTATATGCTAAAGAGAACTAAAGCCCAAATTATAGAATGGAGTAAAACTTAATTTGGTAATATATGTTTGAAGAATAAAGAGGAAGAATAACATGTTACAAAGAAGATAAAAAACTTCAAAGAGTTATAGAAGAGTTATCATGGTTAGAACTAAAAAACCTTAAGATGAACGAACCACGGTTTCTAAAATTGAGGAGATGTATGGAGAAGACATTTAAGAATACTATGCAAAACTTTTTTTGAATTCTATAGGACATTTTAGAATTCTAAAAGCCACAACAAATTAAAAGATAAATATCAAGAATTTTTCTAAAAAAAAAGAAAAGAACATTTTGAAAAGATAAAGAATTAATTATTATAATTAGTTCGTAAATGAGCGCATGCATTTCAAGTAGTAGTAATGGAGAAAGGTGATGTAATAGGCAACACATGGTGCGATAGGGGTGGATCGGTATCACTTTGGGTTCCAATTTCGGCGATTAGCATCGGTATAGATGCATTGACACTTTGGGTTCACTTTGGGGTTAATGCATATTGAAGAGAGTTAGCACGAGTTGATGAAACAGAGCAAATGGTGATTTTAACAAAAGTTGGTAGAGGCCGATGACAGCAAAAAAAAGCACAAAACTAAATTTTATCCCTTTTTAAATCAATTATCAAGCAAATTTTTTTACTGATGGATTTTTTAGATGGATGAATGGAATATATTGATTATTAGATAAAAATTCCCAAATAGTTTCCATTTGTTCTTTAAATAATTAAACTAAGCTATAAAGGTAAATAAATTAATGAACAATTAAAAATAGAAATATGCAAGAAACAAAGGTCTACTGTATTGATCCACACAATAATAATAATAATAGAGGTTAATGAGACATATACTAGCCAATCCTGAAAGGGCTCCAAGTTCAAAAAAACCTAGTGCAGCTCCAAGTTGTACCTCTACGCTATGTAATCGGTGCTACTGCATCAAATGGATAAGATTTGATAGATAGGTACTTTGTAGCTTAAGAATGGTGATAAAAACACAAATGTCATCCACACAATGTTCAATAACAAGCGAATGAAGGGTAATATATAAAAATAAAAGATCCAAGTGGGAGTTGGGTCATAGAGAAGGCATTAATTGCCAAATTGATTGTGAATTGCTTGACGTCTCACGATTCCCTACTGAGAAAACTGAGAGGTGCTTTGATTTCTGATGCTTAGACTCATCAAAAGGTAATATGATGCGAATTCAGCTACTTAGTAAGGAGAAAATACAAAAAGAAATAATTTTTTTATGGATTCTTTATGTGCTTATAGATTTGATGGGTTTAATGTTTTGTTTTATAGGCTTTCTTGGCCCATATTTCAAGATGACATTTATGATGCTATCAATGATTTTCTTATTGATAGCCATGTCCAAAAGAATGCGGTAGTGCTAATTTAATTTTCCTTCTGAAGACTAATTACAATGCACCTTTCAAAGACTTTATGTGGATTTCATTATAGTTTCTCAAAAATATACTAAGTTGTTGGTCGTTAGCTTATAGTGTTCTTACCTACCATCATATTAATGGAGCAATCATCTTTTGCTAAGGAAAGTGAAATCTCTAAAGATATTTTACCTACATAACGAAACATACTTTTATAAGAGCAACTTCAAAATTTAAATTAGAATGTGAAGTTAATAGCTTTATTATTGAGCTAGACTTTTAGAATGTGCTCAATAATATATCCTGTGGGAAACATGTATACACAAGTTGAACTTAAATAGATAATTTATTAATCTAGTCTTGAGTATCTATAATATGAGCTGGTTGCTAGTCATTATTAAAGAGAAACGAAATGATTCAAATTAACTCTACCATTGGGTAAAGCATGTTAACCCTCTATCCCTATTTCTTCTCCACATTGTAGCTAAAGAACTAAGAAGAGCTTTAAACAATCAACATATACAAGGTAAAGCAAAGCATTAGGCCTCTCCAAGTGATTGCCTACCAAAGTCCCATTTGTGCTTTGTAGATTGCCTTTTCCCCTTCTTAAGAGGTGATATACACTAAATCAATAATATCAAGTTATTATTCTCTAATCTCTAGAGCACATCAAGTTTGTAGATTAGTGTACAAAGGATCATCTTTATTAGATATACAAATGCAAAATAAAAGCATAAGAATAATGACAAGGAGCTCTTGCTTGAGAAAAGATACTACCTTCCAATCCCTTAGCGCACATGAACAATATTCAATGGTAGGAAATAAGTGGTCCACTTTCAAAAATGCATTAACAAAACATTAAAAAAAGAAATTACTCTCAATGGGAGGTAGTACATGTTAGTCATGTCCTCTAGTTAATGGCACTTTATAAATCAAATTATATTATATCTTCTCAGTAATATTATTAACATTTTAGAAAGTGTAATAAATGGTATTCTTTGGGATAATAGTGATTTGGTGAGCAAGCAACATTTTGTCAGTTAGAACAAGATTAGCTTTCCATAAGAAAAGTATGTATTACTTGTAAAAAAATTTAAGAAATTTTAAGGTTGTATATAATGTAAAGCTTTTTGAAAAAGTTTGCACAGCAACATTATCTATTTTTTATACATTAGATGTATAAAATGTGGAGCATGCTCAACGACCTGGAATCAAATATAAAGAATCATCTCACTACTTTGTATTTTGTGTTACTTGGAACAAAATAGATAACGATGGTAACAATTATTGGACCCTCACCATGGATAGTAAATTCACTATCAATTCAGGATGGGATAATCTTAGAGTTAACTAATTGCCTTATTCATAAGTCATAAAGAACATGTTGAATAATATAAACCCTCCAAAAAATTTCTATTAATGTGAAGGTTCCTAAATAACTAAATACCTTTTGATAACAACTTTAAGAAGTTGAATTTCAATTTATAAACAAATGCCCTTTTTATGCTTATTTAGACTCTCAAATGAATGTTGTGGAACCCTTTTGTAATGAATTATGGCATTTAACAAACCCGATATCATGATTCATGAAATGCTTCTACAATGATGGAAGTGTACTCACACAAACTCAATAGCTATCGAGAATTTATTGTTCTACCGTTTGTCATATGCTATCATATCTATAAGATAAAAATTCAAAACAATTAAATGAGCAAAGATTCTCTATGATTTTCTTAATAAAGTTAGACATAATTCTTATGGATTTTAAAATGTTTCTTAATTTTTTAAAGAAGTTCAATATATCCTCAAATTGTGAAAAGTGCATTGCTTCTTTGATTTTTTGAGATTATTTTAAAAATATAAAAAGTGGTTCAATGGACTCCCATAGTAGTGCATTAAGAAAAATGAAGTTCTAGTGAATTGATTAAAAATAACTAGGGCCCCATAGGTTGTGTTTGTGTGCTTGGAGACTACTTTGTAGAGCTATTACAACACTCTCAATTTACATAGAATCTAAAAATATATAAGTTGAAGCGATTGAAATACCATTTGATTTAAATTTATGTGATAATCTGGGGTTATAAAGACATCATTATAGAGTCCAACAATTTGTCAATTCCTACAATGATTCAAAAAAGCATTGGAATCCACTATTGTATCATAATCTAACTAAATAGAATGAATCAATTTCTTTGCAAAGTAGTTCAATTATAACTCATTTTCAAGGAAGGAAATGTAATAACAAAATAATAGGCTTAAAAATCTAGTAAATATATTCATTTATGGTTCTGAATTCACAAAAAAATTCCAAAAGTTTGCAAAGCTCGAATTATGCTTGAACAGAAGAGTTGTTCATGTACAATGATCATAAGGAAAATCATACTACTAAAAATGCCACCATAATCATGGAATGCGTTCAGATGGTCATTATGGCAGAATTGGATTTGTTCTTATGGAAATTACTCAGTATTTAGGGCTAAAATAATGAACTAAAATCTTGAATAACCATGAGATTTTATCATATATCTTTTATATTAGCTTAAGAAATCTATTTTGATTAATTAATTTTGTTGACATAACTAATGTCAAGTTAATGATATTCTAGGAAAAAGGAATGAACCTATTTGGTGTGGGTCATTTCATAGTAGGCAAATTAATGTCCATGTAATCTCTCAATTTTAACAAACAATAACTATTCTTCTTATATTTAAGATCATTAGTTTTTTGTATAAAAAATTATGCCGATCAATCACATTCTAATATATTCTCATCAAACTTGAACTTGATTATGGCAAAGATACAAAGGAATTGTTCACAAAGTTTTGAGTACTTATGCTTATGTAAATTGAGTACATAATATATTACTATTACAATAAGTTTTTTGTAGCATTAATACAATAGAAAAATTGTGAATTAAGAAGCTACCCATGAAATTTATTATTCTTTTAGGAAGAAGAAATGCAAAGAATGAGAAAAAAACCATCTATTTCTCAACCTTATGTAAAGACTGACATAACCTGTTTCTACATCCTCATCATCTACTACTCCTTAATTCAATGTCCTGTACATCCTCCAAATCAACCTTATGTAAAGAATTGTTCAATGGCGCCACTTAGGTATGATGGACATAATTAGACAATACATCACACTCTCTATTTATTTGGAATCATTAGAGGCTTTCTTTAGATTCTTTGCACCTTTATCATGGCTTTCAACTGTACAAATGTGTTCGTTAATGACTAAGCAAATACAATGACATTTATCCACTATTTCAACAAGCATGGAAATAGAGTTCATCATAGTTTGATTTATATCTTCATAGCAATACATTTGTTACTAAGTAGGCTACCTAACATAGACCTTATAGATTGGTCCAAGACATTTTAACAATGTATCAATACTTAGTTTCGATTACATCAATTGGGAACAATTTCTTAGCATGTGTAGTATTATTCCTTAATTAGCCTAGTATAACATTTCACATCTAGATTTCCATCTTCTGTGCACATTTCTTGAGGCTTATCAATCTGGTCTATCTTTTGTGCATCATTTATTTACTACTAATCATTACAAAGGATTAGACAAATATGTTGACACTAATTGGTTTTTCTTACATCATACAATCACAAAATCCATCACATAATATCTTACTTCAGAGTAAGATTGTCATCAGCTAAATATGTGGCATAACACAGACCATTTGCATTTCTCTATAATCTGTTTGATTTGTGTCAAATGGTATAGACAATAATAAACTAATACGTTAATGAGGCACATAGTCTTATCTTTTGTGGTTCAGTTCCTCAATTAGCTTGGTTTTTCACTTCATCAATATTTTCATAAAATATTTGTCAAAATGGTTCTCAACAAATGATATTACAGTTCCTTAGACAAAGAATAGTCGTTGCACTCTTATGTGTTCTTATATAATTTCAATGCATAACTTATATGGAATCAATCATGCTCACTATGGATACTTTTATGCATCGGACTCATTCGAACCGATCGATTGAATTGGTAATACTAATACATGAATGAGACACTCAAAATCATCAAATGGTAACTTTCTATCATATGACATTCAAGTGCATCAACACATCAAAAGGTTATGGATGCTCATCCTCACACATACATGTCAACCATAGCCTTTAGATGTATTGATAAAAATAATAATGCCATTTAAGTAATAAACTATAACTATTGCTACTCTATTATGTAGTAATGGTGGAAAAGTTGATTAAATTATTTTAGGAGATGTCAAATGCTTATCATAAAAAGAAATAGAACTATATAACTTATGATCAATATAATCATCCATTAGTGAAATTATATATCATTATCTTACTATTAAAAATTTTCAAAACCTCATTTCTTTTTTTTGTTATTGGCACACTAACAGAGCCATGTATAGCATTATTAAGGAAACTATAAGGATCATTTATATTATCAACATGCCTTGAAAAAATTACACAAGCTTTCGAATCTACATTCATATCATACTGGGCATCATATGTAATAAAATTAAAAGCTATTCTTCCATGAAGAGAAAATTGCAGAATTGTTTTTGCTTTAGAGTTATCCAATCTATTGTAGTTCACGCTTTAAAAAAATCTTTGAGTAGTTATGTTCTTGCATTTAAAAATCTTTGTACAGGTTGTGACAAAGTAGCATTCTACCCATCACATAGAGGTTCCATTGAGGGCGTACTACTCCTACATGGACTTAGAGCCATTCCTTGTTTGACACCTCAATGTTTAGTTAGTTTCTGATATCATTCCTATTATTAGGGCAAATTACACCCTTGTTTATTACACTTTCGAATTTTCCAATTATCTATTTTTTAAGTTATTTACATTTATAATTTAGTAAATCATTTGGAGATTCATTGGTAGCTTTTTAGATACTTCTAGCTTTAAATGCTATCCAGGATATCCTTATGGTAGAAGGATAATTCTGTTATGGAAAATGTTTTTAGAATGACTTTAAAAAATCTTAAAATCAAGTGTTGGGTTGCTTTTTTGTTTTGTTTGCCATCATCTTTCTCCTTTGCCACGACTATTGTTGATTAATGTGGCATACTAGATCCACCTTGACTCTTCAAACTCATTCATTCGTTCAACACACACTGACCAGTTTTTATCTGTAATCCATGAATTTTCTTGACTGTTCAACATAAGTTGACTTGTTAGCTCATCCTTACCCACATATTAGACTTGAGGTGTAATTGTGTCTCTCTACCTGTGCTGCATTGATCGTGTAGGCCCCCCCTTGACACTGGTTAAAACGACACTCAAAACGTACATGCAAATTTAGGAGCTTCTTATTCCAAATTAATTTTGCTTCATTTTGAAGAATGTTTTTGGTTGAATCCAAATTATCTTTTTTGTAATTCAAGATGAATTTTAGAATTCTAAAAATTACTTTAGAATTCTAAAATATGTTCCATAGTTTTTCGATAATATCCTTGCACATCCTAGACTAACAAATTATGATTATAGCTTTGAGATATTTATAAATATTGATTCTCACAATATTGTAAGTAATATAATTTGAATAAAACAATAAGTGCTACCATTAGCTAGTTTAATAGAAGCATGTCATGTATATTCTTGTGATAGTGTGATTCTTGGGGTAACCTAAGAAAAAGAGTGAAAGGCTCAAAAAAGGGATATCCCAACATATTATCTAGTATTCAAAAGAGCATCAAATCTATAAGAGAACTTTTAATCATTTGATGTCAACTCTTGGGAAATTAATCATGTAATCCAAATTGTAGTCTATCTTAATGGGCATGTAATGTTCTTACTTACCATTCTAAAAACTCCACTTGTGCACCTTGACTTTTCACCACCAACTTGAGTATTCTAGATGTTGGTTATAAAAACCACTTTTCCTTTAGGTTAACATCCTATATGTTAACAATCTGTGCATGTCATAAGTTTTAGGGAAAGTTTTTACTTATCCAACGATAACAAGATTTTTTATTGTGAACCTATAGCACCTTTGGGTAGGCCTCTACATGGATATGCTCCATGAACATAAGAACTTTTCAATTAAATTGATGACTTAAAAATATGTTTTAACTTATCATTTTATATTAAGTTGGTATTAAAGAATGGTTAGCTATAAGAACATCACATAATTTTTAATTTATCATTAAACCAGCATCTTTAAATTTTATTTATTTTTTAATAGCTAGAATTTATTACACAATATATGAAATGACCTTACAAAAAAATATTATTTTCAAGTCTAATGCCACAACATTTATTTGTACGTTCTTTGGCTATAACATTTGATGATTTGTTTATTTTTCTTTATCTTTATAATCCTAAATTACAAACTTTTTTCAAACCCAATTGTTTATGACCATTATGTATATAAAATAATATAGAATGCCTCATGATTATTTTAAAAGAAATATTATACATTGCATGAAAAAAACATTCATGATCTTGAAATGATATGTGGTTAACTTAAGAAAATATGAATCGTTAACACTTGATGATTATTTGAAGATTTCTTTCACTTGTGAATTACATGCAAAAAAGAATTACTAAGACAATCCCTTAGAACTTGATTCAATTTTCAATTATTTGATATTAGAAACTATGTTGCTCGAAAAAAAAAATTTTAATTCTATCATTTGAAAAAATAAAATTTTAATTTGTGCAATAAAATAATTTTCTATTGTTTGATATTTATGAATTCTATCATTTGAAAAAATTTATAAATGAAAATGCATTATCATCAAGGTCAAATTTGTATGCTTTACATATGTATAATTAAAGTTAATACCAAATTTTATTCTATAGACAAAGTCAAATTTTATTACACTACTCCTTGAGGAAAAAAATTTCTTTTGCTCGAATTCAAACGTGATATTGTTTTAGATGTGAACATAAAATACTTCACACTTGCCACACATTACTACCTCTAATGATAATAATATTTTTGCAGAACATGTTGGCCTCCTGGCATTATAAGCCCTTATAGAGGCTAAAATTAACTTGGCTTGATTCAAAATGGCTTACCCAATTTCTCATAAAGATTAGCATCTTGAACTATTTAATATAGGAACCATTCTATGTGAGTCCATGTTGTCTTCGCATCATGGTCTTAGACATCGTAGGCTAATTGTAAAATCTATTATGCAAGTAAGTCCTATTTTAATGTTTAATCAGATGTTATTTTATTTAGTAATGATAAGCTTCAATAATTGATCATGTACCCAACTTCTAACATCAAGTAATAAACATTTAAACTTAGGAAAACATTATAATATTTTAAAATCATAATCAATAAGAACATTCATTTGTGAGTATAACTGAATTATTCAGTTAATTTTGATTCACAAGGAATTAAGCCACACCAAATTAATAAGGATGAATCCATTCTGAATCAAAATAAGTTGAATAATAAATATAGGTGAACTAGAATCATAAATCCTTAAACATATTTGTTGTGTATTGTTTTTGAATTGCTAATAATCTTGATTCACATGCATTTAACCCAATCTTAAATTTTTAAATCCCAACCAATTTTTGCACATAGATCAGTTATGGTATTCAAAACATGTAAGAATGACTTTATCTTCGCATGACAAGATGTCATTTAAGAAGGCTTTATTATTATGCATTTATAGTGGGAAATTATGTTAAATTTTGATGAACACAATTATTTCGTTGTCAAGGAATGATAACTTAATGTTGCATATCCCAAATAATCTTTGATTATGTATCTATTCAATACATGAGCAATAATGGTAAATAACAAAAAATTAAATGGTTAATGGTTGTGATGGACAAGAAGTGATAGGATCGATGAAAAATCTTTATTCCTAGGTAGAGTAGAGCGATTGGGACACCTAGAAGTGAGTTCCTACGCTGAACCATATTTTAGTTATACTAAGCTAGTAGGCCAGCAAGGCTTCATTGAGGTTGTTTTCTAGGTAGTTAACCTTTCACTAGTTCAAGTCAACCAAGGAGAACCCCCAATTGTCAACCAAAAATTATTTTCAATAAAGAAGAAATTGAAAAAATTGACATGCCACTAAACCTTCAATTATTAAGGAATGTTTCACGCATATTTCCAAATATGGAAACAACACTAATGGAATTAAGAAAATAAAATTTTTTAGTGACTAAAAGGTATCATTTTATGATAACTGATGATATGTACTAGTTACATTTGATAGATTATTTGAGATGTTGAGTTCACCAAGCATGGAACATCAGTGACTTTAAGAAAACATTATTTAATTGGTATCATGAGTTTCATCTGAACATTGTTTGAAACAACATTAGCTTTAATTTAGGTTTCATTTGACTTTTTCAATGAGATAGCTCTATACTCCTTCGCTTTTGTAGTAAAAACTACTATAAAAGTGACTATATATACAATAGACCTAGCAAGATTAAGCATAAGCAAGTTGTGTGTTGAAGTGGATATAGTGAAGGAATTACCTAGTTGAATCTAGATAACAAAAAATTTGGAAACTCAAATTGATTATGGCAATGAATTCAACATGATAACTTAGTTATTAAATGAACTTCTATGGCCACAGCCACATCTATCTTCAATGTAAACAAAACAAAATGTCACCAAATGCGCAAGTTGAAATAAGCATTGACAAATGTGATTTAATATAATCTTAGTAAGCCATTATTTATGATTTAGGCAACATTCTAAATGAAAAGTAGCTGCATTTTGATCGTTTCATTTTAGGTAGGGATGTTGTATGAAAAAATATTTAGGCACTACCAAACTTTTTTACTGCAAAGAAGGAGTATAAAAAGTCACAACTTATTTAGCTAACATAATTAGCAATAGAATTAACACATGCTATAAAAAGGAAAGTATGCAAATGAATTATCATGGAACAAAATGAATTTTTTAACCAAATTATTCATAATAATATTTCTTTTAAAAAAATCCCAAAGGTAGAATAAACAACTACAATTAGTTTTTTATTCAATAGCATCTTACAATAAATCTTTCCAACAAAATGACTTACAATCATTTTAAGATCTTAGCAATGAATAGCTTAAATGATACATAAATTCTAGCTTAATGTAATGTAAAAAAGAAGACTTCAACCTTGTTTAGAATAGGCATTCAATGAGAAATATTAGAAATGGTTAAAGAGGCATCTTAGTTTTAGTAGGATTCATAAAAGTGCTTAATTTTCTTAATTTTGATAAAAATTGACTTTTATTGTATAGCACCCTAGCCGGTAATGTAAGAGATACAACAAATAAAAGCTATGTAAGGTGGTTTTTTTGCATCTACTCAAAACAAAAAATAATTCTAATTACTTCAATGAAACCTATAACTGACAATAGCTAATTGCATAACCTATCAAAGACCTTAGAATTTGAGCACTATGTCACGAATAAATCCAATGGGGCATAGGTATTATGAATTAAAAGCATCAATTATCAAACCTTAAATGAGGATAAGTAGTTAGCTCACTTGCTCATTGATAATCCATGGAAACAAAATGATGCCTATAATACTTATGTGTATGCTGAATTCAAACAGTAAATGAGGAACACTTTGGTACGTGGTGGCTCAAATTGCAAAGGAAATTAAAGCTCCATAGGAAGAAATAGCATACTTTAATGTAATAGCTACACTTGATTAATGCAAGAGTCCCTCCAATCTAAAATGGAATGTAATGAATGAATTTACTAATTATACTAGTCAATGGTCCACAAGGGTACTCTCATTCATTGGGCTTTTATTTACATGTTTAAGGAATGATAAGGGAAATAGTTCTAACAATGGCTATATTTATTGTTAGAAAATCATGCATAGATTGATCTTTTCTCAGCAATAGTAATCGAATATTTATGTAGAATTGGATGAACTAATTCACGTTTACATTAATCTATAAGCAATAAAACTCCTCGGAAAAAGTTGTTAAAATTTTGAAATATATGAGTTAAGTATCTAAAATTCATCCAAAATATAGAAAACATATGTGAAATTATGCTATTATTAAAATAATCAATAAATTTTGCACTTCTAAATTCACTTTCATTATTGCTTCTAATGGCAGCTAAATAATGATCAAACTCCTTTTCTAATTTAGTTATCAAAATATGAAATTATTTACAAGATTTACTCCTTTTTTGAATGAAAATTATCCATGTATATACCTAAAATAGTCAACTAAGACAACAAGTTGATATTTCTTATGTACTATACTGATGCGTTGTATCTATCCAAACAATTTATTTGGGATAGTTGAAAGCATACACATATTCATCTACAAAAGACAATTTAGTTAAACCTTTTATTAAGTTATAAATAATTATTTTTTTAAGATATGTGTGCTAGCATGACAAAGCCTTCGATGCCATCAATTAAAGTCATTAAAATATGACACAAACAATCTGCTTGAGAATCATTTACATTTTTCAAATCATGAAATAAATGTTATTTATTTTAGTTCTAATAACTAATAGATTTTGAGCTTTATTAATTTTATATAAAATTAAATCAGATAAAATAATACACTTTTTTTTGGAAATTATACTTTAAAATTTAAGCTAATAAACTTTAGAAATAAAAAACATAGAATTTGAAATAGTTGTTATTCATTTGATGTATTTCTTTGAGTTGTCAAAGTACAACTTTTCCTTCAACATTACCACTTTATGGGGTGAATAAATTTATTTTTTTAGTCATGTATCTTAAACAACAACGATCGAAGGATCATGTCTTCCTCATTTTTAAAAAGAAAACCTTTGTATAAATATAAATTAATTTTTACACTAATCAACCCAAACCTTTTTAGTTGTAGCATATTTTTGAGTGGTTGAACTTTAGTTTTCCCTATCTACCAAGAAACCTTAGGAAATTTAGGTTAAATATGAGCTTTAATAATAGCTACATGTGCTATATAATTGGATTGCATGCTATAATGATATGTAAAATTGTTATTGTAAACTTGAAAAATATCCTTTATCACAATTAACATTAAATATTCTAGCATTTGAAACAAAAATATTCCTACTAATACGTTTTGCAATTAGTAATGAACAAGTATATTCCAAGGATTTAACATCATTAACACCGTATGTAATGATGCATGCCATTAATTGTTTACGCTTATCCATCATTAGCTTTTTGCGTGTTCATTAAATAAGTGTTAGCCTTATTTCTAATATGTCCACAAAGACTTAAAACATTCTCTATGCTTTTTTTTTAATTTCTTATATTCCTAACATAAACTTTCATATTATTACACACAAATTAATTGTTAAGGTAATCCTTCATTATAGTAACTTATCTATACTTCCCTTAAGGATGTTCCCTTTTCTTGTCAATTCACTTGAGCCAACATAAAAAATAGCCCTTCATTATTCTCCTACTCTTCACGTGTTATTCCCCACAAAGTCACTTCAAGCTTTATTCAATACTTTCTTCTTCTAGTTCTTACTCTACCTCATTTCATTCTTCTCTTTATCAATTCCATCTAACTCTATAGGACATGCTGATTTGATATATCCTAGTTTATGACACTCATGGAAAAAGATCTCCTGATCTCTTCTCACTCTCTTTTTAGAACTTTGTTTCATATATCTTCTTGTAGCACAAAAAATTTTCGGGAAACCATCTAAAATTAGAGCTATGCTATCTTCCAAAATTATAGTCTCAATTTCTAAGATATCTTCCTCCTTTTTTAGTGCTATTGTTTACTCTTTGTTCATTAATTATTTTTTCTAAATCAAGCCTTTGTCTTCTTTTCTTCTCTTCATCTCTAGTTCATTAATCATGAGCTCACCTACAAAGTCATCCAATATTATAATAGAAATGTTTGTAGTAATCCTGAAGGTTCTGGCAAAATGTTGAAACCCTTTTGGCATAATTTTAAGGAACTTTTTTTACATGTTCTTTCATAGATACACACTTTCCCAAACTAACAAGAGTAGTAATAATGTAAATAAATCAAATAAACAATTTTCAATAGATTCATTAAATAGAATTTTGAACAACTCATAATCATATGTCGTCATATTAATTGTAATTTCTTAATAAAAAAGTTGTACCTTTTTAGGTTCCACTAACTTGTTGGGAATTTAAAAAGTAATTTCCAAACTCATAATTCTATTAGCCTTAACAACAATAAAAGCACAAATTAAAATATTTATAACTTTATGATTCAATTAAATTGTATTTTATTTCTTTGTATTAATTTTTAATAATTTTTTTTTGTAATAAACCTTATGAAGTTTTTCAATTTGCATTTCCCTACTTACTAACTTCAAGTGAGTGGTAGTCTTAATATTTCAATAGGGATTAAAATAACCTCAAAAAAAATAATAGCTTACTAATGGAAGTTGTTAGTTAACTTATGGCATTGATGAGTGAAGTTTTAAATATTTCTTATTTTATTTTAATAGACTTGTTTAGTATAAAATAAGTCTACATATAAATAATACAATATGTTCATTTTAAGATGGTGAAGTACTCGCATTTAAAGTGCCTTGGAGTGTTCAACAAACTTCAAGCATTAAAGATATGTTCATCAAATTTAAAAGGTTTTTTTTATTATAAAATATTAGCTTATTGATTTTATGATAGCCTCATTTCATTTTAATTTTAAACCATATTCAAGTATCAAATTGTTCAATCATCTTCTCGATTCAATAAACAAATAAGATTTATTTTTTAATCTCATAATACTTTCCTTGTTTAAATCTTATATATATCAAATTTCATGTCTATTTTTTTGCTAAATTTTGATTAAATTAAAAAAAACTAATTATGCAAAATTTTTCATAATTTACATTATAAAAAAATTGCCACATCCCTGCTTGTGCCCAAGTGCAAAGCTCTTAGGTTGGGCTAGCCTGAGGAGGCACTCACAAGCCTCGGGTCAAGAAATTGTCAGAACTAAATTAATTGAAGTTAGTTTTGGGGAACAATGTTTTCTTGATAAGACATTGGATCAAGCTGGGTAGCACTCGAACCTAGTATACAAGTGGATAAGGGGGAGCTAACTTCATTAAGGTTCGAATATTAATCCCATGTGAATGCTTATATAATCTAAATACTTTTCCAACCCAACAATATCAGACAAAATCCCTTGTGCTAGTCTATATCTACAATCGTGATCACATGGTGGATGTCACCTCTTCTTTATTAATCGATGATTACTAATTTTGTTGATTTTTAATGATTTAACCCAACATCTGATGGTCATGGTTTCATCCTAACTTATTAGATAACCAGAACTCTTTTCGTCTTATCATTGAATCTTGCAACTCATAATTATCTTGAATGAATTTTACAGTTGTGATCTACTTAAACTTCATTGTTATTGAAATGAATAATTTAGATTTTGTCCAACATTATTGGATGGCCTAGATCAAATCTGTATTGATCAGATAATACACAACACATCCACTTATCAATTTAGCATAATGGCTAATTATGGAGCTATTAACATTAGCCATTTTGAAAAAACTATTTTATCTTATTTGTAAAAGCTTTTTAAGCTATTTGGTTATAGGTTTTCACATAACCGTTCTACACTTTGTAATGACCATAATCAAATTTCTTTATAAATACCTAACAAGTGCTAATGGAATAACTAATGAACATAAATCAATATTTTAGATCTCAACAAAATACTGCTCAATATTCTACTAAAGTAAATTCTACTAGCAGCAACTATGACTTTTTTGGTCAAATAATCAATTTTTCTAGCTAAGCCTTACTTATTTAAACTTTTAAATTAGCATTTCTCTTGAAACATTTAAGCTCATTTCATTTTACTTTATTAATCAACAAGTATAAGAAGCTATACAAATTTATCAAAATTTTATCATCTTGCTGTATTTTTTTTCTCTTGTGTTAAGTAAGCAAACGTTTACAAACCCCTAAGGTCAATTTCATCTCATAAAAAATCAAGTTTTGTTTAAGCTAACAAAAACGTTATATATTGTTGAACCTGTAAAGTTAGTAGGTTGGAGGTGAATGATAAAAAAATTTGAAGTTGTAACCTTTTATCATTATCTTTTTTCTTGATCTCAATTATGGGTGGATGATGATTTTTATTTGGAGAGAACTATTTTAAATTTATGACGTTATATTTTAATTTCTTTCTTAATTTTTCTTTATCATATTAAATGATAATGTTAAAGGGCATCATATTATGTGATCTATATGTATATTTAAGGGAAGGCTTTGTGATAAGATGCTTAAACATTAAACCCACAATTAATTTAGCTATTTAGTGTTTAATTATTCACCATTATTTAATCATTTGCTTATAGTATAATCTTGTGATAGAGATTAACATTTTTACTTGCATATAGATCACACAAAGTGATTCCCCTTACCATAAGTTTGATGAAAGTAAACCTATGTGCCTTATGAGTATTAAATGATTCATTTAATAATTTTTACCCAAAATATGATGTAGAAGGCATGTTCTACATGGGATACTACTACACTAAGAGCTCTATCAATTAGCTCCAAAATTTGAAGTTAAGCCAGTCTAAAGCAATGTCTCCAATGTTCATTTACTTGTCATCAATCATGTATTTACCCATGAATATATTAATTGAGCACTATAATAGATTAATCTACTTGATGTTGAGATACATGATTTGAAATACTCAACAAAAGAAATTAATTAACAATATAGTGATTTTTTCCATCAAAATATAGTGTAAGAAGTAATGGTCCAACATAACTAACATAAGAAATAATAAAATTTGTCAAAAATTAGAATTTGTTGTTGAATAATTACTTGAATAAATAACATATAAAAAAAGAATGAATGATGATAAAATTGTATCCATAAATAGTCATCTTAACTCTTCTCTTACTTTCTTGCATTGTCATGCTAGAATCAATTATTATAAGCTTATGCATCACATAACATTTATATACAAATCTATTATCTAAATCATCCTCTACCTCAATCTATATATCTAAGTATGTATTTCACTATCATGAGTCATGTACTAATACTTGACATGCTTCACCTGGTGTAATGATTTGTCCCAACAGGACTAATATGCAATATCTAGGTCCAACTAAATTTTTTTTGTAGAGAATGTAATGGCCTTTCATTAATTAATGGTTACATTAATTATTTAAATTCCTTACACTTAAATTATAAAATTTTATTTCTTTAAATAAATTAATAACTTGCACCTTTCTGTTAAAATTTATTATAGCTACCATGATAAGAATCTTTTTTGTAAATAAGATATAGACTTAAAGCTTAATGTTTTAAGTGTTTCATTATCTTGATTTTTTTGTCTGTATGTTAGTAATTTTGAAACTATTTTATCTGTGGCATTAAATTTTCTTACTTGTAATATCATGAAAGGATTTTTTATTTTACGTTGTGTCAATTGTTCAATTTTTTCAGTATAATATTTATGTATTATTATGCTCGTATTTTTTTATGTTGGAAATATTTGTTTTTTTGTTTAATTATTTATTTTAAGATATTTTTTTAAAAAATCTAAAGTCCTTTGATTTATTTTAACTAATTTTTCAATATTTAATTAATTGAAAAACTCATTCATTGTACATGGTTTTTATTATGTCTTTTGTGAACAATCAATGTTGTATTTCATTTTTCCTGAAATGGTAAATGCCTTTGAATTTTTTCATCTAATTGTTAAATTATCTTTTGCGCATAAATTGTTTTTCTTTTTGTATACTTTTTTATGAATCTTTCACATCTTTGTTGAGTTAATTATTTTTTAAAAATTATTTTTTAATAAAAGCTTTTTATGTTTTGGTAAACATTTGATAATACTATCATTGAAATAAAAATTATTTTAACATACATTCTTTTCTTAAGTTTTATCTATCCTATATATAATAAATTGAGTTTTCACTATTTTTAAATAGTTGTAACCATTGTGCATTCTTTAAATAGTTCCATTATTATTATTATTATTATTGAAATATTATGTTTATATTTTTTTATTTTAAATTTTTTTAGAAACAAGCATTATTCAACAAATTTAAATTTTTTTTGTTATCACTATATTTTGTGTGTTTTTAATACTTTTATATTATTTTTTTTTTTTTTCCTTGTCTATGATTTTTAAATTCTTCCTATATAATTTATTAAAAATATGAACATACTATTTAAAAACTAAATTCTTAAGCTTTAAAATAATACTTTTGACAATTATTTGAAAAGTTTGATGTACTATCATATTTGATTAGATTATAATATTAAAAAAGTTTGAATGTATAAAAAAATGTGGGTTGATTTAATTTTTTATGTTATATTTTTTAACTTAGTACTTTATTTTCAGTTATTGCAATATTATGAGAACTTTTCAACATAGTATAATGTAATTTTTAAATTTTAAAAAATCTCTAACATCAATGGTTTCCTTAATTGCACAATTTAATTTCGATTAAAGCACTTTGAAGTTTCTTATCGAAAACAAATATAATTATCAATTTTTTTTCCTTTTAAGAACTAATTTTAAAAATTTTGGAGCTTAAACTTTGATCAGTAATTTAAAAAATATTTCAAAATAGAATAAAATTAATTTAATTATGCAATTCGTAAGTAGGTCCTATGCTTTAGGTGGTGGCAATGGCGAGTGCTGAAATAATAGAGCAATCCACATGATTGAGATAGACTAGAGCCTCGAATCCATTTCTTTTTCGATGACCAACTGTTGCATAGGCGTGCTGATGCTCCAGGTCAACTTTTGGGCAATGTGGGTTCAAGAAAGTCAATTGGTCAATAAGTCAACATGTTCGTTAATCAAGTCGACACAGGTTTAGCGGGTTATGTGGTTCATGCGTTTGCACAAGTCATGTGGGTATGAGACAAATGGCTTCAGTAGTGCTTGACAATGATGTTAATAGTAGAAAATGATGGTGGAAGATGGATGACGAGGAAAACAAACAAGAAAATAATATTTAAGTATTTTTAAAAACTTTTCAACCAAGTTTTGTTCCGATAGACTTCTTGAACTAATGCAACACCAGCAACTGTTTGTTTGTGAGCTAACGTTAGATGCTCTTGTGTCACTAAATGAGTTGATTAGCATTAGATATTGGCAATAATTTTATCGAATTACCTAAAATCCTTATATACCTTTGATTTTCTTTTACTTTAATTTTGATATTATTTTAGAATAACAACATTATCACATAAAAGTTTACAAAATCTAAAAAAGACATTCAGAAAGTTTTTTATAATGTCATTCAAGGAAACAAGAAAATTCTTTTGTAAAGCACTTGTTTTTAATTATATTTTGTTTGAATAAAAGAATTGTGTTATGAAAGCTAAATAAGTTTTTTGAAAACTCGGTTCTTCAAAAAGTTATTATGACTAACAAGTGACTATTATAGTGATATTAATTGGTTTGGTATAATAAAATTTAGGTTCAAGTATTGATGTTTGATTTTAATTTTATTTTAAAAATTAAATGAATTTTACTAATATCTTTTTGATGCGGGATCCGGGCGATCCGGGGGTACCCCACGAAACTAAATTAGTTTTGATCATGTTTAAAATTGTATAATTCACTCTTTTTGCAGACATTATCTTCACATATTTCTAAAAGAAACATTTTAGATGTTTTATTTTTTAATATTAGATATATTTTTATCATTCATATTATCTTTTACATGTGTCGAAACATATTATTTAGTTATAAATATTAAAATTATTAATAAAATAATTATTTTTGTTTAGAATATTTTATATATTATTTTTTAATTGCATAATACCTAACCTTTAAAATTATTAAGAACTTTCTTATAATAATATAGAATAATTGAAATTTCCAGTATATAATAATTTTCTTGAGCACTATAAAAATTACTTTCAACATCTAAAATTCATTTGAAATATTATCATCTATATTAATCAGCTTAATTTTTTTTAATATTTTTAACACAATGAGCCATCATTTTTATATTAATTTATAACTTTCGATTTCTTACATATTTAAAAGTCCATTTTCCTAAAAAGATATTTAATGTAGTTACACTACTATAATTTTGTTTTTCTTCTAAAAACTCATAATTGTTTTTATATCTTTAATTTCTCAATGGTTAATTACTTTTTTAATTTTTTGTATTTTCTATTCTCAGATTGCATAGACGAAATAATCAATTTTACCTCATTTAAAAAAACTATTTTTGATTAATTATTTGTTTTTTGCTAATGATTGAATGGGGTCATCATCTATTGGATTTTAATTTTTTAGTCGCTTTTATACCATCTTTTATCTATGCATGACCTTTTAAATAAGCAAGCTTGCACAAATACATTTAGAAAACTACATTGTAATATCATCAAGTTGACTATTCTTATTCTTACTACTTTTAATTCTTTATAATGCTGGATCAAACTACTTTATATTTTTACAATACATTTTATTAAGTGTTATGAATAATGTTTTCAAAATATAATTTTAATTTTAAAAGTTTCAAATTAGACGTAAATTTTTTTCACTAAAATATATTTTTTAATTTCAAGAAACAAATTCTACTAATGTAAAGGACTTAATTTTTGTTAATTAAAATCTTTATAACCCTAAATAACTATATGTGTTTTTTAAGTTTTCTTGGATAATGACATATCTACTATTGATTGATCAAGAAAGATTCTTAAAATTTATAAAACTTATAAATTATATTTTAATTAAAATTAACTATGCATGATTTGTTTGCTTGTTCTTATAATTTTTTCAAAAATATTTGCATTGTTTGTAATTATTATAACTATGAAAGTATTTTTAAAATCTTCAAACTTTACTTGTATTTAATAATATTGTATTTACTTATACCACTTAATATCTACATTTTTTATTGAGAAATATTTTTTGTGAAATAAATTGTGCCAAATTATTAAAACTTTAAAAATTTCTCTATTTATTTTTCACTAATATATTTTTAACTTCTAATTTAGGGATGAAAATATTTCAGAAATGATAAAAATAATGCATGGATTATGCATACAAGTATTCTCTTTATCTTATTATAATAAATCTTTATTTTGTAATAACTTTTTCATATAAACTCTACAATGCAATCATACCACATCTCTTAATACTTACTGTTACATAAGATAAATCATATGAGGGGCTCATTGATGGAATCCTATGCCTTCTCTATATCTATCATATGAATGATTAAAGGTGAGCCTTATGTCCTTATTCCTTTGCATTCTCTCATGACATTTTTACCTTTCAATGTATTCTAATTTTAACATTTTTCTTTCTAGAATAATTGTTGAGTTTTTCTTTGAAATTTTTTTAAATTATTATTACAAAATTTTCTGGGCAAATAAATTGAAATTTTTGTTTTTTTAATAATGTGAACATTTGATATTTTAATGATTTTCTTCAATGTTAGTATTTTTAAATTTTCAACATATTAATAAATTCTTTTTATTATTATTATTAACATAGTATTTTGTTATTGAATCGTATAAATATTAAGAATATTTTCATATTTTAATGATTTAGGTACCTAAATGATTTTTTAAAAAAATAATTTAATACTTCATAATGCTTTTTCAAATTTTGCTTTTTTTTACAATGACAAATTCATAAGAGATATTTAAAATTAAAAACTCTTTTTTGATGCATAATTTTGAATACTCACTATACTTTTCATTAATGAACAAATACTTAAAAAATATGCTATTACTAATATGAAAACTTGAAATAGGTTTAGCACTGAGCCAAAATGACAAACAAAACATGGCTGTGATATATCAAGAAACTACTCCGACTTATTTATTACTAAGAAATTCTATTTAGTAGAGAACTATAACCAAATAAAAATCAAATAAAATTATTATATTCATGATTATACAAATTAAAATAGGTTATTAGGTTCATCTAATTATGTAAATATATCAAATGAAGCATTTTTTTAAAAAATATAGTTTGTGTTGCTCAACGTTTTGACAATGTCAATCCTTTTTAGTTATTATTCCTAATATGTCTGTATGATATCGTATATAAACATGATTAAAAAAATTCAACGCATGAAAAAAAAAAGAATATGGTAATTTCCAATTTCAACTCTAAGTAAAAAAACCAAATTGTGTTGCTTTTGCATGTCATGAAGTAAATGAATGTGCAACCCCTTACTTTATAATGCTTTTTGACTTTTATGAAGTGTAGCCCTCTAAAAGAACACGTCGTTTTGGATCTATTATAACAAAAAGTGACATTATGTTTACCTTATTTTCATATAATATATCCTTATGATCCCTAATTCCCATTTTTCCTTTTTCAACACCTTTGCAAAAACTATTTTTTTTGTTACAATATATGAATACATATATACTTATCAAACATATTCTTTTAGTTGGCTACTACCCTTTATTCATTGAACTTATCAAGATTGACATTTATACACTTTCTAGTATGATTACTTTATTTCATTAGTATGACTATATAAAATAATAATAGATATACCTTATGTTCTTTAAGAAATAAAACATGTCAATAATAAATCATTTGATTAAGTCTAGTACATGCACAACCAATGAAATATTCAATTGCAATTTATCTAAAATAGTCTCACAAAGTATATGGCATTACTAAACAAATTAGTAATATACTATTCGTCAATCAATTTTGACTTCCATATTACAATAAATAATAAAATATTGTACTTATTGTGTTATCATAGCCCAATAAAAATACAAAGTTCAACTTTGTAGACTACTTATGTTACTTGTAGTAAAGGTTTTTGTTTTGTGCCACCCATATTTTATAGAAATCAAAAAAATAAAGTGCATGTTAATTTTTTCTTCGTTGTGTCCACCATATTTGAAGCTCATAGGGAATATGTTTCTTTTATTGACACTCAAATTTTCTTACCTTGCTTTAGTTAAATTACTTAGATCTTCTCTGACCCATCAGATTGTGTTTAAAATTATTTATCAAACAATCAATTTGACCCATACAACTATTTTAGCAAATATTTCAAACCACGCAATGAGTAACACAATCATAAGCATGTGACATCAATTCCATCCACATTCTAATGCCACTCCATGATCCTATTTTAGAATCTTGTCCACTATCAAGCTCACCAAAATTCATTCAAAGAACAATAGTTCATTTCTTTGTCTTACAGCAATGACATTGAACTACACTAAAATACTAATATGATTTGTTTAGTTCTATATGCACTCTTTGTAGTGTGGTTTAGGAAGATAGATATGAGTTTCTTGGAATAAAAATTTTGATTACTTATACAATATTTAAAGAAAATAGTTTAAACTAATTTTTTTAAAGAACTTGAGTACATCTTTAAAAGTGATTATTAGGAAATGTTAATTTTCTATTAAAACACATTAATTTTATTTTAAAATACATTGATTTTTTTAATAATAAGTTTTGATGAAAATTATTAAAAAGAAATAAAAAATAAAAAAAATACATAAATGATTATTTGCTACTTTGATATATAATTAAACTTACACATACACTTAGAAAAAATCATGTAAAATTATAACAACAAATATAAGCCTTTCACTATAAGAAGGTTAAGTTAAACTCTTATAGTAATAAAATATTATAAAAAGGCTATTATATCTGATAACATAATTATAATAGAAAAAAATAATTCACTCGCAAAAAAAGAAATTAATACAAATAGAAAACCAAAGATTGAAAAATTCTTAATTTCACAAAAGTGTTTTAATATAATCTATTAGAAATGTTTTTCTTAAAACATTAAGATTAGGTGTTTGATGATTGAAGGACACAACATAAGAAAGTGAGAATATGTACTATGTGCTAACGACTTGAATGTAAAGACATCAAAAATTTTCTTCAGATTTTGGTGATGTTTCAGTAGTCAATTTTGTCTGAGAGTTCACCGAGTTATAAAAATTTTTAATGGTTAAAAATATTCTCCAAATTATTTGATTAATCAATAATAATAAGTTATAAGAATCTCAATAGCCTGAAATAACTATTAATGGAGTAGTTACATAGGAGCTACTCCATCAAAAGTCGCCATAATCTCTTTATTCAAAAATGCTTAATTAGATAACGAAATTGAATGAGCTCTACTTAGAAATTAGGATTTGATGTGGAATATTATATTTGAATTGGGATTTGATGTTTGGATTTAGATCTGATATTTAGAAAACAAAATTATTTGATTAGATGATAGACTTAATTAGGTGTTTATAGGTGGATGTGGATATGATTATACAATCACATAATTATGCAATCAGATGTCAAAATAACTCCCACAATTTTTATTACAGAATGTGAAATAGATACGGGTTTTATTCCCATAATGCATGAATGATGGATCATTATGGCTTTATAACAGTTTTCTTACTTTATGTAATAAGTGTATTGTTTGGAGTTAGCAACACTTTGTTCGCTCTAAAGTTATTTTCTCTATTGTTAGAACATTCATGCTCAATTAAAGCTGGATTTGTGAGTTATATGGTAAGTTAAAATATTTTCAAGAGTTTTGGTGTCTTTTTATCGATCCAATAAGTGCATCTAATCATATTTTATTTGGTTAGCTCTTTGTTTGATAAGCTAAGCCTTCAAAGCTTACCATTTTGCTCTAATGAACTCGATTAGGGTGAATCAGATTTAATTTTAAAGAAAAAGTCATATACCTTTAAAGATAATGAATTAAAGATATTCAATGTAACTTGGAGTACTCAATAAAATTCAAGGATTCAAGATAAATGTATCAAATTTGTGAAGATTTTTTTATTATAAAATAGAATATCAGCTTGTTGATTATAAGAAACTTTTTCATTTAGTTTTAGATCCTAATTTAGGTATCTAATTTAGTAAAACTTTTCATGATTTAAGAAACTTATAAGATTTCAATTTTCATCAATTCTTTTTTTATTAAATCCATATAATAGATCTTTGCAAAAGTTTATGATAATTATTAAACTTTTGATAAATTAAAAGATTAATTCTATTAAATTTACCTGATTAAAAAAACTTTAAGCCACACCCCAAGCTCCCCTAATTACAGGTACAATAATTCGAACCAAGGCAAGTGAACCTGGAAGCATCGGGCCAAAATACTAGCTAAAAACTTGCCTAATTAGCCCCAAAATTAGTTAGGGCGGTGCATTCATTAATTTTGTTGAGATAAGGTAGATGATTGATAGGGGCTGAAAAATAGAGTTCATGTCAAAAAATAACCATGAAATTATCTATAAGCATACGAGTGGCCTAGATGATGAAATCTTAAGCAGACTTGCATTATGTGCCAACGAAAGGTATTGTAAGGGGAAAACTATATTTCTTTTTGACAATGTGGAACTAACATTAATCCAATTATTCAGCACCAAAAGGATATGGTTTTTCTCAACATTGTAAGTGCTTAACCTTGGCTCAAAATCGAATGACCAAGGTCACGTCTAGGTTCATTAGGTGGCTTTCATTGTTTCTACCTTTCAAAATAATATACACATGAATTAGAAGCCCTAGCACTCTACATGTTTGTATCCCATAGTTAAGATCTTTTTTTCTTTTGTGAATGATGAATTGAATGGTCTAGAACTCATCTTACTTTATTGGATAGCAGATGTTATCCATCTTGATCCAACAATCTAGGACAAATCTACTTTAATAGTCTTTGATCAAATAGTCCAAAACCTCACTAATAAGATCAACGATGCTGATCGATCCTACCAAATGGCTAATTTCTTAGTTGTTAGTTGAGCCATTGAGTTTACCAATTTGAAGAAATATTTGAAATTGTTTGGAAGAGCTTTTTAAGCTATTTGGCGGCATTATTTAAAAATTTTTTGAATAACTTTATAATAAATTTGATCAATTTTTTTCTATACAAATCTAACCATTATTCATGAAATGACTAGTAAACATGAACCAATATTTGAAATCTTAACAAATCATGGCTTGGTATTATGCTACAGTAAAATCTGTTAATATCAACTACAACTTATTTCTTTAAAAAATGTCAAATTTTTTCAGCAAATCTTAGCACTTCTAAACTTTGAATTTCTTACTTGTCTTAAAAGTTTTAAGCTCATTGTGCCTTCTTCTATTAATCAACAAGCATTAATAGTTGTACAAACTTATTAAAATTTTTCCTTCTTATCGTATTTTTTTCTTTTTTTTGTGTTGGGTAGCCTAGCATTCATAAAAGCCTTAGTTTAGTTTCACTTGACTAAAAAACAAGTTAGTGTTAATCTCACAAAAGCTTGTGTTATAATCAAACCCATAAAAGCTAGTAGGTTGAAGGATGGACATAGGTTCTAGTTTAAACCAAATAATCTAAACATGTAATTATATTATTTTAATTTTCAATTTAGTCTTCTTAATCATAAATAAAAATTTCGCATATATAAAATAAATGTTTTCCAGAAATATGAAATTAATTTAATGAATAATTTTTTAAAAATAAATATAATCTAAAAAAATATTTTAAAACTCATAGGTCACCCCGTCATGTGGCATTCATGTACTTAAGTGATCCATCATGTGTGTTTTAATTATTTATTAAGTTTATTCAATTTTTTTTTTGTTGTATAATAAGTTTAATTTATATCTTACAATTTTTGTGTGCTTTCCAAAATATGTGTTGGTAATTTTCTTCTTAAATTATGTTTTTAGTATTTATAACTCATGATTAATATTGGTGCAACACTAGATGAATCTCTTCTTTAGTCATTCTATCATTATTTAAGCATAAATATATCTAACTATTTTAAAAATAGATTTAATTATTATTCAATCGATTAGCTTACAAGATTGGAAAGTCCAAACAAAATTATAAGATTTACTTAGAGATTAATGCACAAATTAAATCAAGTTGTTTAGTGCACTTAGTAATGATCAAAGTAGAATTACAATAAAATACCACAGCAGTTAACTACCTTCATTGTAATATATATGCAAGTAAATTTAATCATGTTATGAATTTGTATACTACACGAAAAGTTTGGAAAAAGTTACAAGAAACTTATGAAGGCACTTTGTTAGTTAAAAAAATAAAAATAAATCTTTTTAAACAAGATTATGAGCTCTTTAGAATGAATTTAGAAAAAACTATAAAGAAGATGTCTATGTGATTAACTAATATTACTAATTAATTTAAAAATATTAAAGAATTACTTTCTAATTTAGATCTTGTAAGAAAAGTTGTAAGGATTCTACCCAGTAAGTATGTCGTCTTGTGATAGTAATAAGGCATCCAAATGCATAACAAGCTCCCATTTCATGAGTTACTTAGAGTATGATTAACGACAAAGATGAAATGAATAGAATAGTTCAAAAGAAGGTCTCCATAAGAAAGCAAAGCATGAAGCAAGGTACAATGAAACTTTAGGTTTTAAAACTAACATAAATAACATAGATACAACATCTATATTTTCTATGGACTTGGAGGAAGATTTAAATTTTCATGTCAAAGGTTTAGAAAGAAATTTTGTAAATAGAAATTTTTAAAAAACAAGAATAGAGAAGATGAAGACATGAAGATGCTATGATTGTGGTCAAACCAAACATTGTACAAGCTTGTCCACAACTCAAATACATAAAAAATAAGGAAGTGAAAAAGAAGAGAGCCTAAAAAAAGAAAGAGTTTCAAGCTACATGGACTGCTTGAGAACAATTAAACTCCATAAATTCAAGCAGGGAGGAGGAAGGAATGATATGCTTCCTAACAAATAAAGATGAATCAAGTACATCAAGTGATAAATGAAAGATTATGGCAAGCTCTTCGCCTCATGAAGTTTTTGAAAATAATTACATAAAAGTTATTAATGTTTTAACTTCTTTAATGTCTTTGCATAAAAAAATAAAAACGTTTTACAAAGAAAATTGATCATTGTGATTATTTATGAAAGGAGATTTTACAAAAATTATGTGGTGAAAATGATTCCATGATTAAAAAAAATATATTCCATTGAACAAAAAAATTTTTGCGATATTTCACATGATGTTTAATTTTTCGAACATAAATATCTCTTCTTTTGGATATGCTTAATATTTAAAAATTACATTCTTTTATAGTTGTAAAAAACATCATACCATTAAGGATTATCATTAAGGGAAATATTTCTTTTTCAAAAACTTGTTTCAAATGAGTAAGTCAAGATTGTTGGTTTCCTAAGATTACAGAGTGTAGAATTTAAAATAATTTGTTTTCATAATAATTTCATTGAGATATAGTATTTTCGAGACATGCATAGGTTAGAAGTAATACAATTTGGAATTATGCATACAAATAAGGAAAATAAAATTTACTTTTTATGATTACTAAGTAAACCATTTATAATTTATGTAGCCTTAAATAGAGAAAAAAAATCAAAATCTAGCACTTAGAGTTAAATAGAGGATGCTCGAGACATATGGTTAGAGATTGATCAATTAGATGTTGTCCAAATAGCTAAGTAACACCTTGAGACATGTCTAAAAAAAGATAATAAAAATTTGTCACATGGGATATTCTACATTAAACAAAACAAGCAAGCAAGATATTGTTAGAGATCTTCTCAATCTAAAAAAAACTAGTTGAAAAATTTATGAATCATGCTAAAAAGGATGGAAAGGTAAATATTTGTTATAAACTAAAAAATGACTTAACTACTAGTTAACCTTCAAGCATAGCTTATTTAGACCTTTTTAGACTCACACAATCAAAAAGTTTACGTCGAAAAAAATATAAATTTATGATTATTAATGATTCTTCTAGATATAATTGGGTTGTATTTCTTAAGAGTAAGAGTGAGACATCTAAAATCTTTATTAATTTGATAAAATAGATATAAAAGAAAACCTATCTCAAATTAATTTCTATTCAATGTGATTGTAGTAACGAGTTTAAATATGATGAGCATTAATTTACATGTCCCTATTCACATCAATAAAATGGTATTGTAGAAAGAAAGAAGAGGACCTTGGTGGAGATTGAAACTAACATGCTTGTTATGCAATAAATACATTTAATTCATGGCCAATATTTAAAAAAAATTCTTATGAGTTATCCAAAAATAAGAAATTGAATGTTAGTTAATTTCATATTTTTGGGTATAAAAGCACCATTCCTAATAATAAAAGGTCCAACTTGAATATGTTTTATGAAAAAGTTTGCCTAGAAATTTTCATAGGAGCTCTTCTTTTTGAAAAACATGTAAAGTTTACAGCATTAATACTAAGAAGATAGAGAAAATTATGAATTTAGTCCTAGATGACTCTACTGATAAGAAAAATTATAAAACTTTAGATTAACAAATAAAGTCTCAAAAGAAGATAGACTTGAACAAAGATGAAGGTGAAGGAGAATGTAAAATAGAAGGAGAGACTAGCCATCAATTGCCTAAAGATTAGAAATTCCAAGCATCACATCCAAAAAAATAAATTATAAGAGAAGTTATTCAAGAAGTTAAGGCTAGAACCTTTATGATAGAATTAATTAGGGTACATTTGTATCTTTCACAGAATTAGTATGTATTAAGGTAGCCATAGGGTTAATTATTAGGCTTAACTAATGAAAGAAGACTAACATCTGTTTGAGACAAACCAAGTGTGAGAACTAGTTCTTAAGCTAAATGATCAACAAGTGATTGGAACTAAATGGATAATTAAAAATAAATTAGATGAAAATAGAGTGGTCACTAGAAACCAAAGTACATTTGTTGGTAAGCAATATAAAAAGTGTTGGAGATATATTTTGAGGAGTCATTTCTATTAGTAACATTATTAAAGGCACTAAACTTTTCTTAATATATTCATGTAATAAAAATTTTAGATGATTTCAAATAGATGTAAAATTTTTATTTTAAAAAAAGATAATAAAAAAAGATGTGTGTAATCAATAAGTTTTGAGACCCATGTGCATAGTGATTATGTATATAAGCTGGAGAAGGGGTTTTGTGGCCTTAATCAAGTTTCCTTCCTTATGGTATCACATTCTTAGTAATTATCTAGTTGATAATGGTTTTAAGAAAATAAAAGATAACACATTATTCCTAAAATCTTTAAATGGTCATTTGTTGCTTATACAAGTTTATATTAATGACAAACTTTTTGAAAGAATAAATGAAAATATGTGTAAAGAACTTAATGACCTAACCGTAAGGGAGTTTGAGATAAGTATAATAGGTGAAATGAATTTTTAGTTTGGATTACAAATTATGTAACTAAAAGATGAGATTTTTATTTTGCAAACTAAGTATTTAAAATATTTTGCTCAAAAAAATTTGGGTTTGAAAATTTGAGATATAAGTAGATTCTAACAAATCAATCAATCTATTTAGATTTAGATAAAATTGTGAAACATATTGTTCAAAAACTTTATGAAGAACTTGTTATGTGATTACTATATCTTATAACTAATTGGTCAAACATCTTATTTAGTCTTAGCTTATGTGTCAGATTTAAATAAAGCCCTACAAAAATACATCTAAAGGTGATTAAATTAATCTTCAAATATACAAAAACTACAATGACATATCAGTTTAAGGAATCCTAAAAATTTTCATGCATTAAATCTTTTAGGTTTCATAGATCTAGACTTTTTATGCTCTAGTGTAGAATAGAAAAATATCTTAGGTACATATCAATTACTAAGAAATATTATAATTTCATGGTCAAGAGAGAAGAAAAGATTTTATAGTCATGTTGACCATAGAAGTAAAGTATGCAATGACTGAATGTTGTAATGCTCAATTGTTTTGTTTGAGACAATAATTTCAAGACTATGGTTTAGATCTCTCAAGTATTTCCATTAGAATTGATAATACTAGTGTCTTGTCTAATAGCAAAGAACCATGTTCATCATTCTAGAAGCAAACACATAGTGTAAGACATCACTTTATGAGAGACCAAGTAGTTCAAAGCATAGTAAAACTCACATATGTTTCAACTAAACAAGAATTGGTAGACATATTTACAAAATTCAATCCAACTGACCAGTTTCAATTCATAAGACAATAATAAGGTGTAATACAAATTGTATAAAGTATATCTCATTTTTCATAATATTAAAGAGAGAATAACCATGGTTTAAATAAGTGAGTAGGAACATATAGTAAAAGGGAGTATGAATTAAGTTGGAGCACCAACTTTTCATTTTTATTACAATTTATCATATTAGTATATGTTTTTTATTTATATTTTCATCTAAATATTTATGTCATGTAATCATCCAAACAGAGAGATTATTATCACTTTTTTGTTTAATGAGTCAAGTTATAAATATTTTGTATTTTATTCTAATGGACTTGTTTTGTGTGGATTAGGTTTTTTTTAATAAACAAACATAACACCTTTTAAGATGGTCAATTAGTGCTCTCCAAAATACCTTGATGCATTTAGTAATCTTCAAGGATTAAAGATAAACACATCAACTTTGAAAAAATTTACATTTTTGTTATAAGATAGAATATTGACTTCTTGATTATAAGTTACAACTTTATTAATCTCACTTTCACATCCTAATTTAAGAATTTAACTTGTTCATACTTCCCTTGATTTAGAAAACTTATAAGATTTCATTTTTCTCAATTTTGTTTTCTGTTTAAAGAGATGTAATGCATATTTTCTATATTTCATGATAATTGCTAAAGTTTCAATAAAATAAAAAATTAATTATTTTAAATTTTAATAATTAAAAAAATTAAGCAACACCCTAAGCTCGCTAAGTGCAAGTACTTCGATGACAAAGATCGACAATATGGGACTAACTTTCCTCTAGCAACTCAATGCTAAAAATGTGCTCTATTTCTAACTATACATTCCTTGATTGAATAGTAAATGTTTCATCTACTATAAGCACTTGTTCCTAGATCAAAATTGAAAGGCCAAGTCAAGTTTGGCTTCATTGAAATTTTTTTATTATTTTATCCTTTTGAAATATGCTATCCTTGAGTCAAATGACTTATCTTTCTTTATGTTTGAATTCTACAAATGCGATCATTCCAAGCTTTCCATCGATGATTCAAATCATTCAAATCTTATCTTACTGAATCAGTGGGCTGAGATCCAATCCACCTTCATTTAATCGTCCAAAATGCATCCATCTTTACAATTTCTGATCTGATGGTTTAGAACCTCATAGACCAAAGTCAATGGCACCAATCAACCCACATAATGATTAATTCCTTAGCCTAATAGAGCCATTACATTAGACATTTCTAAAAAAAAAATTTTATGCTATTTGGAAGTAGTTTTTCTAAACAACTTATTCTTAAGATTTTTGTAGCTATGATCAAAATTTTTCTATATAAATGTAACCTTTATTGATGAAACGACTAATAAATGTGAACCAATCTTTGAAATTTTAACAAAACATACACATTTTCTACTAAAAAATTCATTAGTAATACTTAAGGTTTTTATCATCAAACAAAACATCATAATTATGGGCCAAAAATATTAACATTAATAGTCCAATACTCTTTGAAATGATCACCAAATGGTCGACTATCATTTGATGGTGACACTATCTCCATTCTATAATATTTTTGGATGATTCCATCCATTTATGGAACCATTTTTTCTCAACATACAATAATAGGTCTCATATTTCTTGAAGACACCTTCATAATTATCTAAATTGTCTCCCTTTTCCTAAGCTTTATAAGAATTTTCTATTTCACTCCTACCTATAGTATCATAGTTATCAATTACATTCCTCTTCATGTTCTCCTATTTTAGTACATTAAGTTTTTTGTTGTGTTAAAAACCTTATAAATAACTGTATTTCTTGCACATTCCATTGCAAATGATAACCAAAAGTCTTTTGACAAATTTCATAAAACACAAATCTATGAGTTATTTATTTAAGAAAAAAATTTGTGTTTCTAGTTTACCACTTTTATTTTTTCCAAAATTTCCTTAGAATTAAATCAATGTTATTTCTGGTATGTTTTGGTGTTCTTTTTGTGACATGTCCTCTTTTAATTCATGTAGAGTTGTTATTTTAGGTATCTTTTCTTTTTTTTTCTTTGATATTTGACTTCCTCAAGATATTATGAGTACTTTCAAGTAATAGTATTTTTTATCTTATACAATGGTATCCATATGCAAATTTCATTTCATGATATTCAAAATAAATTTTGAAATGTGCTAACATTATTTAAGTAAACATTACATAAATCTTAAAGGCTTTTAGCTATTTTGTAAACATCCCCCCATATAAGAATTAAACCAATCAAATTCAAAAAATGATGGGATGTCTAAAAAGAGCACTTGCTCTACATTCCAAGTAGTTACTAGCTAGTAACTTTTCCACGGGATGCTCTTTTGCCTTATTTTGTTTATTTCACTTGCTAAGAATGCCTTTGTCATTTCCTTATGAAATAATTTAGGATGCACCACCATATTTCTTTGATCATAACTACATATAAAAGTACCATTACGAAAAAGTTTTATTAGGACTGAAAGACAAAATACATGATGTAATATGCCAGTGATAATGACAACTATCTTGTAAGCAATAACACAATTTATTTTTATAATATATGAAATCATAAAATGTCTTTCCTTAAGTTATTCTCTTTTTTCAAACATTGTAAAGTATTTGGTGGGGCTTACCTTTAAAAATACATGATCCTCTTTCTAAAAGTTCACTTAATTTTCTTATCATAATTTTTGTGAAGTAAATCTTTTCCTTTTGAATTCTTGTTTTGATTGTTTATATCTTCTTAATAGAATGTACAATTAATCTATATCAATTAGATGATTATTAGTTTGTTCATGCCAACATAATAATAATTAATGCATCTTATTATAAAATATTATGTATGGTGTCATCTCTATGTTAGACTAATAAGGTTGTTATGGAAAAATTAATTAAAAGTGAAATACTTATCCTAGTTGTCTTAAAAATATTATTTTCATAATCCTAATATATTCTCAAGTGTTTTAAATATTCTCTTTCATTGACTTTATTTTGTGTCTAGAATGTTGTGTTAGACATTGTTGAGTATCACATGGATCAAGAAACCTTTTGAAAAAAGTATGATATATAGCTGGAATCATTACATAATAAATTAGTGTTTTCCATTCCAGATAACTCATACTATTAATCAACATATATTTGGCTTATTAGTTTGTCAAAAATGTTGCCTTAATAAGTAAATATGAATTTTTGGGTGTGAAAACCTCATTTTCAAACCTACAAATTTTTGGATTTTAATTTTACATAAATCATCATGTTGGGTTAAGACAACAACTTCCTGATGTAAATATGCCACAATGATCAATGGTAAAATTCCTTCAAATTATTATGGATACAGCATATATCTCTCAATTATTGATCTAAATATTTAATTAGGCTTCCTCTATGTTATATATCATAAACTTTTGCACTCCTTAAAGAGTTGGTATCTTCTTTTACTTTTTGCTTGATGGTATAGGATCTCCACCCCATAATGCCTGAATAATTCAAGCTATTCTATTTATCTTAATGTCTAAATATATTTGTCATCGAACAAGTATAAATAAGATATTGTATGTACTATGAATAACAAGAAGCTGAAATATGAAAGGTTTGTCATTTTTTGATGGAAGCGTTATATCAATAATTAAGATAATAATTGGATATTAAAAAGCAAGTTAATGGATACTATATCTCTATGATATTACACAACTAGATAGGCCTATAAGCCATTTAACAAAGAAACCATAATTGTGGCAGAATTTACTCATGTAGCTTTCGATGGAATTATGCATCTGAAAAAAATGGTAGATTTGGAACACATGGAAAATATTTTACAAAAAAATAGAAGACAAACTAAAACGAAAAATAAAGATATAATTGCATTATTATCAACATATATTTAACCTATAGTTTCTAAAAAATGCGATCATAATAAAATTTTTTTTTTCTTTGTGATAGATAATGTTATTCTCATTTAGTTTAAACTAAAGTTTTTACCCACAAATATTTTTGTTTTAATCTTACACATATTTTCATGCTAGTTTAAGACAATAATATTTGGTTACGAGTATGTCTCAACTACTAATATAATAATGTTCATTATCGTTTTGTAGATATATTATTTATCACTTAATTGTTTATCTAAATATTTAATTTATCTTCTTCAATGTTATGTATCAAACAATGAGCTCTCCTCTTAAAGCATTGGTAGCTTCTAGTATTTTTCTCTTAGTGATATCAGATCTCCAAACCACAATGTCTTAATAAGTCAAGATGTTCTATTTATCTCAATGTCTCAATGGATTTATTATCAAACCAATTATGAATATGATACCATATACGTCTGAGTAACAAGAAGCCTAAATAATAAAACTTAGGCATTTCTGGATCGAAGTGTTAGATCAAAAGGGAAGATACAAATAAGAGATTAAAAACAAAATTAATGGAGGTTATTAGTTTATGATATTCATCAAATAGGTTGACCTATAAGTAATTTAATATGAAAATCTTAGTTGCAATGGAATATACTCAAGTTGTGTTTGATGAAGTTATGCATAAAAAAGCATTATATTTGGAAGACATGGAAGATTTTGAAAAAAAAATTTGAAGACGAAAAAATATTATGCTACGACAAACTTAGTGGACTTCTGCTTAAACATTATTTAAGATTAGAATTTAGATAAGACTTTATTCAAGAAGAACAACGATAATGAAGCTCTTCGAGTCGTACATTATGTAGATGTTGTCATTTTTAGATCAACCAACTTTGATTTATATGAATGAATTATTAAGCTTATGTGTGTAAGATTTGAGATTAACATAATGGTGTAGTTTTCCTATTTTCATAAACTACAAGTTAAGAAAGATGAAAAAGGCATCGTTGTATCTTAAATAAAATATATAAATGATTTGTTGAAATTTCAAAAATAGGGATATGGTATCGTTAAAGGAGTTAGTATACTATAAAAATCATCTTAGTGATTTAATGCTAAGTGATTTGTTTTTTTAGTACAAACCTATGCATCTCTTTAAAAATAAATCATATATGCTGCATCAACATAAAAACTTGTCCCTCAAAATACAAGTGATGCCTATTGAAATAATTGTTTTTATGTGGGTTGCTTGATAATTTTAACTTGTTTATTAGAATTAATGCTTTTGTTATTATTTGGTAGGATATGTCACCACAATATAGTCATAAGAAAATGAGTATTCAAAACTAAAAAAAAGTTAATCATGTGATCATCATTCAAGATATAAAATAGCTAGTGGCAAAGGGTTATAATCAAGTGAGAGTACTAAACTTAAAAGGAGCACTTTAACTAATCATAAGGTTGAAGGCAACATGGTCATTATTACCTTTTTTCTACTACAAGGTATTTCAACTATGCCAATTTGATATTAAGAGCACATCCATAACTGTTATTATTTTGATAGAAGTGCATGTAGAATAACTGGGTTATAGTCAACGTTGTCCTCATCAAAATAATGTGTAAAAGCTAATTAAATACTTTTATTATTTGTGACAAGAGCAAAAATCATGGTATTGATAAACTTAGCAGATTTCTACTCAAACGTTAATTAAACATGGGTATGTAGATTAAATTTTTCATCAACAACTGCACTAATGAACTTCTAATCCAATGTTATGTAGATGATATCAATCTTTGATCAACCAAACTAACCTATGTGAATGATTTAGTAAGCTTATAGGTGTAGGATTTTAGATTAATATAATTGGTGAAGAGACCCATTTTCTCATATAATAAGATAAACAATACGAGAAATTTATCACTGTATCTTAAATAAATTATATAAATGAGATGTTATAAATACTTGATCTTGAGAACATAAAACCTATTTCTATTTTCAAGAGTCTACACCAAAGTATTAATCAAAGACAAGAAAGGAAAAAAAATAGATTCAAGGTATACCAAGGGATGAAATATTATTTAATTAACTACGAGAAGACCCAAGAATGTTTTTAGTGTGGGACTTTTTTAATCTATTCTTCGATTTGGAAACAATAAAATGAAACTTTTAGTAATTTCTTGGCACAAAGGTATTAGGGTTTTGATATCACAAATTTGAGTTACATCATTACATCATAAAATAAAGCTATAAAGATTATGTTGGTTCAAGAGTACATAACAAAAGCATTGTAGGTATTTAGTCATTTTTTGGACATATCTCAAACTTATGATCTATTGAAAAAACATTGAACTATTTCTTGCAACCAATGAACCATAATTTATAGTATTGGGAGGATTTTTAGAAAACATTTTTAGTTTAAAATGGAGACTAAAAGATATGGTATTACATTTGCAAAAAAAACCCATAAAATATGACAATATGTGTGTCATTTGCGTAACTCAAAACCTTATCTACTACTCTAAGGACAAACAAAGTGATGTTAGGCAACATTTCATTAGGCATCATAAAGAATGAAATGTGATAGACATTAAATTTGTTGTTAACAACATGCAACTAGTTGGCATCTTAATGAAGCTGATTAAGAAAGACTTATTCAATATGATTAGAAGACATTTTTAGGATGAAAATATTAGGACACATTAATCTTGTTTTTAAGAGAGGATCCTTGGGTGAAGGGAACCACAACCATGCACTTTTATTTCTTGCAAATCTAGCTTCACTTGATAATATTAAGCAAATGCTTTCTTGCACTACATTTAATTACTTTATGATAAACTTAGAATGTAACTTATCATAAAAGAATAGGGGGTTGTTGATCTGATGAGTAATAATCTAAAATATTTTGAAAATAAAAGCAAATTTTAATAGCATAGTCACTGATCATCAAGCTTTGCTTCTAGGTACAATGGTGACCAACATTAGAAGGACATTAATGTTGGAAAACATTTCAATTGATTAAATATGTGGATGTAAAAATTTGTGAAATAATAATGGAAAAGAGAATTGTATGATCAAGAAACTAAGGGTTCCTTTTTAGTAAAACATTTTCCTTACGGTGTAAATTAAAGAAAGTTGTGGCTCAACTACACTTGCATGATTTTTCAAATTTGAAATGAAAACTTTTGGATCACTAAATGAACCACATGATCATATTTTATACAATATGATTAGCAATTAGAAAAATAAGACATTTTTAATACTATATTATTTGATTAGAGCTAACAAGTTGATTTAGTAGAAATAGATGGAACAATTACTAATAAAGATTAAAACAATATAATCAAACATTTTAATTAGAGGAAAACCATTCCATAAAAAAGTATAATGAAAACTCAAACAAATCAATTGATATAGTTAACTTACACCTTATAGCAAAATCATTCAAACTAAAATTAAACTTTTGAAAATGTTGTATATGTACATCATATAATATGAAATGGTATAATGAACATTATGAATTGTGTATTTGTCAGGTTCTCACCCGAATTAAGTCAAACAAGAAAAATAATACAATATACAAATGTTACTTTAGACCATGTAATTATCTTATTCTTGTAGACTTAAGTAAAATAATAGACAATGTACGATACACTGAAATTCTATTAGACTCTATGATCAACTTGCTTTTACATACCATAGGAAATTCATTGAATTCATTTGGTATACTAACATTCTTTCATGCCAACAATATTGACTATAAATGGATATCAAACCAAATGATTATTATGTTGAATTATACAATGAAACCAAAAAAATTTTTTATGTTATGAAATTCTTTTATTGCATTATTCTAACTTTAGAAATTTTATTATCAAATCAAGAATTCTTATATAGATTTTGAAAATAAGTAGCATTGCATTTCAATGTTGCAAGAAGTTTGAAAAAGAAATTTTAAAGTCTAGTGTTTTTAATTCTTTTCTCTAATTGAACCCATTTTCTTAACATATGCACAGCTAAGAATTTTTAATCGACATAATTTCCTATATATTTGTGGTGTTATTATATCTTATTTTAGGTGAAAGTAGTTTTTCTTATTATTATAAACAATTTTAGTTCTAAATTTTCTTATATAGTTTTGAAAATTTTAAGGAAAATATGATATTAACTAATTTATATTCCTCGAATAATTATATTTTTAATAGGTTAATTATGCACAATTCTCAAAAAAGCCTAGATTTGCAGCTATTCCATGAATTTATTTTGTAAACTATTTATTTCACTTTTAATTTTAATTTAAACATCCTCTATTCTTAAAAAAATTAAAAGTGTTGTCTAATTAAAATTGTGGAATAATTTTAAGGTTTTTTCCATTGGAATGTTTTTATTCTTTGTAAAATACATTTTAAATAAATATGAATATTTCATAAATTGTTATCATAGAAATGATTTATTATCAATATGTTATTCAATATTAAAGGTTATTAGTAAGATTTGGTTTTCATTCTTTTATTTTTTTAATTAAGTACATTTTATTTTGAAATAGAAAGTTTCTATTCTTTTGTATTTTTTGATAATTAATTTTCTATTTTTTTGGAATTGATTTTAATATTTTTAATATTTTATTGATATAATAATTTAATAATTTGTAAACCTTTTACCCATTTTTTAACAATCATGAATCTTATTTTATGTGATAATCATCTTTTTTATAGTATAATTTTTTTCTTTAATGATTTCCTTTATCTTGTTTTACTAATTCTCTTATCATATTATTTTTACAAGTTTTATCAAGCATATATTATTAAAAAAAGTTTTTGTTGATGTTGCGTAGGAATACAATAAAAACATGTCAAAGATGTAATTAAATCATTTACATGATTTTTTAAATTTTGCTATAACTATTAGTTATTGTTAGATATTTGTTTTTGATATGTCTTAATCAACTATTTCAATAATAAAAATATTTTATTTTTTAATTAATAATTTTTTTAATAAATATTTACTTTAGCTAGAAAAATTAATTTTAATATATTTTTGCACAAAAGTTTTTATTGACTAATGTGCTGGAAACTTTGACCTCTCAAAATATTTTACTATGTTAATATTTTTATCATTTATACATTTGCATACTTTGGCATACATGTTTGTTCATTTGTTATGTCTGAATTATTATTATGGCATTTAGTTAAAATGTTTGCAATATGAACTATGATTTCAAATACTTCATTAAGTTAGCAATTGTAATTACTTTTTAAATGTTTTTCCAGAAATACACTTTCATAATTGTTTCACTAAATGAATTTTTTTAATATGTAATGCAAGTTCTATTGATTTTTCAAAATGATTTATTTGTTTAATAATTTAGATTTTAATTTTTGTTCATTAATTTATATTTTGCATTTGCACAAGCATATTGAAATTATATTATATAATCTATGATTTTTTATTTGAAATTTTGCATGATTTCTCTCTCATTTTTTTGTATGGTCATCGGTATTTGATGCAATAATTATTGGCATAACATTATTGAGTTATTTCATGAGAAATGTTGAAGGTATTCAGTACTCTTTATTCATAAGAAAAGTACCATTATTTATTTTTATGGGATATCTTTCGGAATTATTTTCATATATTTTAAAATTTTAATTGTCGTCAGAACATTTTATATTTTCTTATTTTTAAGAACTTTAGTCTTCCTTAACCTTCATTACATATGAGTTGGTTGTAACTATTTGTTACATACTTATACTAATTGTTTAGTTGTTATATACTGTTTTTTTTAACAATTTTACTATAAATTAATTTTTTTAATGTTTAACTTTTGTTCAATTTTTTAGGATAGCTTTGACAATTAAGTCATAAATAGTTTGTAATATATTTATATATATTTTTAAGCTTATTATATTTTAATTTCAACAATAAGATTTTTTAACATTATTGCAACATTATAATGCATCATGTAAATATATGAATATTTTAAAAATATTTATATAATTATGATGTGTCTTTTTTTAGTGTTTTTTTATTTAAACTTATCATGTTTTATTTAGCCAACTACTCTTTAAATTACAAAAAAATTAAAATATTTAATTAATTTTAATAGTAATAGCCTATTTATTATGCTATATATAATATGAAAACTCCTTGTTCAAATATTATTCTTATTACATATCGTATAAATATATAAAATAATCTTGTTTTTAAAATTTTTTTCATATAATGCAAATTTTTTGAATATTAAGTTGTCCTGATAATCGACAAACTTTTAACTTCTACTATATTTTTGTTTTAAAAGACATGGTTTGACATAGCTTTGAATTATTTAATTTATGTTATAGTATTTTTATTCACATATTTTATTTCTTAAATTTTTTTGCTTGGATCACAAATTCTAAATTTTTTAAATCATTAAAACTTTTTTATTTATATATTTAATATCAAATGTTTTGTTTTAAATATTTTTATTTGAAAAATTATGAAAATCATTTCAAAAATTCAATTATTTTTAACGAATTATCTATTATTTTTTATTTTGTTAATGTTTTTATTTAAAAAATATTTTTTCAATGTTATATTTACTTATGGTATTTTCTAAGGTTTATGATATATCTCTTTATATGTTTTTACCTTTTTATAAGCCTTTGAAATTGTACATTTAAATTATTATTTTTCAAGTGTCAAATTTTTTTAACATGTACGACTTTCTTATTATTAAGATTCCATCTATGACACATGCACTAATAAAAAATCTTTATGATGACTTCTAATTTTTTAATATTTGATTTTTATATGTAAAGAAAAATTTGTGTTTTACAATATATACACTATCTTAATAAATATTTTATATTTCTAACATTTTTATATATTAGAAATTACAATAAACTAATTTAAATATTAATGATATAAAGCTATATTTTTAATATTTACTTTATTGACAAAATGTCAATGTTGATTAAAACATAGATATTATATGCTAAGAATTTTTTTAATTTTCTTAAATAATAAATAAGAAATTAAATTGTAATTAATTAAACAATTTGCATCACATTTTTTTGACTAATTTTAAATCTTTTTAGAAATTTTTATTAACCATTTTGCCTAAAGTTTTGTAACATTTAATTATTTTGTAGTATTTCCCTAATTATTTTGTTTTATTTTATATATGTTGGTTTATTATATATTGAAATTTATTGGAAACAACGTGATATATTAAACATATAAACTTTAAAATATTAAATTCTTTCAACAACCTTATATCTTTTAATTGTCTCAAAATACTTACATTAAGAAGTTTCAAACCATTACATCACTAGAGGAATTTGTGTTCATTTCTAATGCATTTGGCGATTATTATTTATGCCATTTTAATTGTTTTATTATTTAGTATGTCATTTATTTTTTTTTTGTATTGAGAAATTTGCCTTGATTTAATTACCTAAATCATTCTTTAATATATTATACATGTAGTTTCAATGTTCTAGTACACTTATTTTATGGAAATTTAACGTTTTCTTGTTTTACAATATTTTTATTTAAATGGTATTTATTTTTTATTTATACTATGATATTTAATTTGCAACCTTCTAGCATTTGATCTATTTCCATATTTGTCTTATAATTTTTTTTGCTAGTTAGGCATGTCTATGAATGTGCCCATATAAGTGGATTTTTTAAGCAAAGAAAAAAGAATTATTGTTATATTGAAACATCCAAGAAATCAACATTGTGAACGAAATGAAAAAAAATAGTTTACACAACACTAGAAAAAGAAATTGTTTTATATGCTATGAAAATATAAAATAGTAAAAATAAAAAATGTATCTAATTTATTAAACATATATAGCATTCAAATTTTAAAAAATATAAAAAATAATTTACATATCATTAGAATAAAAACAAAAAGCCAAAATTAAATAAGAAAAAAATTAAATAAAAAAAATAAATTGAAAACACAAAAAAATAATATTACAAATATATTCAAAGCAGAATATCAATAATAAGTGACAAGAAAATAAATTTTACGAAACAAAAGTGAAACTAAAGTTTCTTTAACGTCAAAAAATTAAAATAATATACACTACAAAGTATTTGAAAATCATCAAAATATTGAGTACAAGTTGTCATAAAATATTGCATAGATAATGAAAAAATAATAATTAAAAAGTATAAAAGAAAAATAACAAAAATAATAAAACATATCATTTTTAAATAAAGAATAAAAGAAAAGGAAGGATGGACATTCTTTGTGCTCCTCTCTAATTGCTTACTTGTACCCAAAATTTCAATGATTGAGAAATCAAATATTATAGTACAAATTTTATATTTTCATTCGTAAAGGTTTTTAACATGTTGATAATAGAATGCTTCTATCAAAATGGTAACCCTCATGTATCAAAAAATTCCTTATACATAAACCATTACAAAAGAATAAATATTACAAATAAAAAAAACTAAGAAATGATCATTATTAATCTTGTAATACAAGTTTTCTTATATTTGTTAACCCTACTAAAAGTTTCATACTTTATGTATTTATACTCTTAGGACATTTCATTGAGTTTAACTTTTATTTTGAAGATGTGCCTAATTGCTTTATCAAAATAAATTCATGCAAGTAGGCAAATAAACATTATGCTCAGTGTCATATTTGAACTCATTGGCAAGGCGATTTTTTGGAGTAACACAAATTCACCATATTGCTCTTTAGATGCTTCAGTTAGATTAAAATTAAGGTAGATAAACATAGGCATATATGTTTCAAAAAGGTAATGTTTAAAAGTATTATTATTATATTAAGAAGTAGAATTATGATATTATTCATATGTTAAATAGATTCACTTAGAGTAAACTTAAGTGGATAAATTTTTAAAAGTTCTTTAGATTTGTATTAAATAAATTCAAAACTTCACAATTGAACTTGTCATTGATGAAATGTAAAGATGATGTATCGAATAATAAAATAGATATTTTTAGTGATAAAACTTTCATGACAAAAATGCCAAGCACACACTTAGCTTAACTAAGTTCTTTAAAAATATAATATAATTGTAGCCATATAAATCCATCACACAAAGTATTATGCATGTAATTTCAATAGTTAATAGTGATACGTTATGTTTGAGTTTCTTTAACTTGAATGGCTTCATAAAAGTTTCACTGAAATGGGTCTAAAAAGTGTAATATAATTATTATTTATAAATTTATTTAAGATAATCCCAAGTAAATAATATCATTTTCATTAATAAAAATTATAGCTTCTTTAAAAAATTAATGCTAAACATATTAAGAGATTGCATATAATTATCAATTAGATTTTTTTAGTGGATTAAGTATTTTAATACCAACATGTGTAACATTAATCATTTTATGGTTTGAGTATAATAAAATCCCATGTAACTAAGGTAAAATTTGATATGCATATTTTTAGAATATTGAATGTAGTGTTTCACATTCTTCAAGGCTAATATGTTTCATAAGATAATCTAAAATGGATAAAAATTTCGCAATTTATTTTTTCATAAAATAGAATCTAATCTTCTAAAACTTATACTTAATGTAAAAATGTTAGGTCACAAAAGCCATAAGAACTAAATCAAAATATAGTAAAATTTCAATGTCAAATCTTTTAAAACTTGCTTTCAAAATAAGTTATTGTAGTCTCAAAAAAGGATTTAACTTATTTAGAAGTAGTCAAGATGCAATTACTTAGCTATGCTAATTGTTAGTTTGGAGGAAAAGGAGACAAGTCACTTGAAACTTTTACTCTTATGGGAGCTCCTTGGCCAATACGAAGCATAATAATGTTGAAATATACATGATAGCGAGGTAATGATCGGAGTTGCTGAATCATTATTTTTCAAGAATAATTTCAAATAAATCAAATAGAAAATGTGCTAACGTAATGCCTTTATTGAATTATAATAATATGAAGAAAGATCTTTTTTTAATATTAGCATTATATTTCTAGAAATAATGTTTCTTTATCTAAAAGTGTGCACGATCTTAGTTTGTTATAAAGGTATTTTTGATGATTATCTAATATCTAAATTATGATTTGAATTTATCTCAACCATTGCTATAATTCTTTTCATTGTTATCTTTTATCATAAATCATATTATAGGAGTTCCTCTTACCTATACTACATTTATAATGTTTGGGCATGTCCTTAATCCTTTAAGTCTTAAACCTCACAAATCATTAAGTCCAATGATAATCACTACAAAGGCCATGGCATCATTAAGAGTGTATAAGTGGTTGGCTTTAAAAACAACATTACTCATAACAAACTTTCTAGCAAGAAACAAGGATTTAATAACCTATGACACATCTTTGTTCATTAATTTTTATAAAATATGTTGTTATTTTTCACGTTTGGGTTCCAGTTAAAAGTGATAACCCCTAATACAACATAAGTTGGCTTTTTCTCATTTTTAAATAGCGAGAAATCATTTTCAATCATTTCTTTGTCATTTCTTTGGTTTTTTTTTAAAAGAATTTGGTTTAATAGTGTAACATCATTTGAGAGGTAGGCTAAGGCTAAATGATATATATATATATATATGTGTGTGTGTGTGTGTTGTATGTGTGTGTGTGTGTGTGTATGTATGTGTGTGTGTCTATGTGTGTAGATGTGTGTGTGTGTAGTTATCTTTGCATGTGCATGTCTACTATGGAATCTAATTTATTAAGAAAAAGTAGTTGTATGATAGATTGAATATCTATATTGAAAGTTTATTTTACTTTTAAAGGTTTACTTTTCTTATATTATAAAATGATAAATGATGTTATCCCAGTGACCTCATGGAGGATCAAAGAGATTTTGATGATAATAACCAAATTATGTGAGGTTTTGACATAATCATAAAGGTTAGATATGTTTTGTCTAGATAAGTGATGAAGTGGACCTTCAAAGAGATGTTAAGAACTTTTACAAACATGATTCTATGATCTTGACCACAAACCATGGTGATTTATTTGATGACAAAAACACAAATATTTCTACTAAATTTAGTTGAGTGAATTTTTAAATTTTAGATGGCGAACGTGTTTGTCCATGGAAGATGTTAAAGAAGAAGTGCTATAAAAATCAAATCCATGAAACTAAACTTGGTTAGAGTGGTAGGCCACCAAAAGATATCTTTTGAATGAAATTTTAGATATTTTAATTTTTTTGTTTAAAATTTCAGCTTAATTTAAATCATCTATGCAAACTATGAAAATTTAATTGAAATCTAAATTAATCAACCAAAAAGATATTTTTTTAATATCTTGGACAATCGTGTCCTGATCATTTTAAGAATTACTTTTCTTTACTCTTGTTATTTTTGTTTCGATAAAAATTAATCAAAATTAAAATATGAAAAAACTAATTCCACTTTAACTAACCTAACCCTATGCAACAATTTATAGGCACAAAGCAGTAATCTTGAACACTTTTCACTACATTAATTGGATCGAGGCATCACTCCAAAACATAGATGGAAGTATCTTTAAAAAAGACACATGTCCTTTCATTCATAAATCAATTAATCATGTTATTTGAAGTGTAGGGACTAGGTGTTTAATAAACTTGGTTGCATTAACCGAAAAATCAAACTACCTCTAAAGCAAACAAAATGTCTTATAAGTATACCAATTAAGAGCAAATGCACCATGTGAGACTAAAATTTAAAGCTTTTTCCTCATTTCTAACTCCAAATTATGGTAGTGATGTGACCTATCCAATCATACAATTTCATAATCGAATCATCATTGCCACAATCACCTTTTTTAAGAAATAATTATACTATCTCATCACTCCATTAAACCATCACATGGTCCACATTTAATTGATAAGTAAAATTAAATGTAGTCATTGATCATAATTCATAACTTATGCATTTTTTATAGTCAAACATTCAAAGATTCTTTTAATCATGTGGCTCCTATGCAATGATTTTTTTAAAAAATATTTACTAGTAGCTATAACTTTTATTTAAATAATATTATGTTGTAATTAAAAAATATTCAATGATAAAAAAAAAAATAGTTTGTTTGGTAAATACCTTTTGCCAATAGAAATTCTTAGAAATTGGGCCATTATTAAGCAAAATAAATTGGTAAAAGTTTTACAAAAAACTAAATAAAATTTTTTAAGTAACGATATTAAAGCCATTAGTTGATAATGCTCATCGTTGCATCTATACATTGTGTTCATCTTTACCAACACAATATTCCTTCTTAAAAATAACAAAGCTCTCATTTTCCATTTTTTGTTTAATTTATTTAAAATAATTTGTTCCTTGTTGAGCATTCGACAAGTGTAGGATTACTTTATATAGATTATGATTGCCACTTTCCTTTCCTCTTTTTATAAATCTTACTTCATTGTAACATCTATCTATCCTGATTGCCACTTTCATTTCCTCTTTTTTGCCATATCTTTTTTTAGAAGAGTATGTAAGTTTTATTTTAGGTTAAACCACCTAAAAAATACTTACCTATAGTTTAAACTTTTTGTTGACCTTTCTACTTAGCAATTTATTTAAAAAATTATTATCAAATGGAAATTAACAAATTTTAAATGAAATTTAAATTTTTTATAAAATTACTTTTAGATATTTTTTTAAGGATATTACAATGTTTTTTAAACATTTTCTTTAAATATTTTTTTATGAAATTAATGTTGTTTTTTCTAATAATTCAACCAACCTCTTGTTGAACAACTCTTGACATGATACAAAAAGCTCATTTGCTTAAGATGAGTGTATAATAATCAAATGAACTTTAAGGAGTAAATTAAAGGGGAGGAACTTAATGAAGCATAAGCAAAGAAGTTGATATTTGAAATAAAGTGTTAATTGCATGGAGGACATGTGGCCAAGCATAAATAATAATAAAAGTAAAGGAGAAATTTTGAGAAAACGTTTTGACTTAATAAAAAATTTAAATTAATCATTTATATGGATTAATTGCATTATTTTAGTCATTCCTGATTTTTAAAATCGCAAAAAGGTGAATATTTTGACGAGTTAGAAAAGAATGTAACAAGCTAACATCAAAGTTGCGGTGAGGTGACAGCATTTTCAAATGTGTTGTGAGAAAGATGACACTAGCAACATGATTCTAGGGTCATCTTTTTGTGAGTATGCTACTCTCCCTTACCGGGTTAATCTCACATGTGTATTAGCATAGTGGTCCATCTTTTATGGTAAATATCATATTGTTTTTTATCCTTGAAAATCATGATAATGCTAATGTCTTTTTTAAAGTGTGAACATTGTCATATTTGATGATGATGATGATGTCTAAAAGGGAGTTGCTCCCTTGAAACTCATTCTAATAAGTAACATTTTCAATTTGAATTTCAAGGTGTATGAATTCAAAACAATTAGCGTGTTTGATTTCATTGGAAAGAGATAAGCATGTGCTTCAAAGATTTTCATTAGAATGAGAGAACATTTGATATTGGATGTACAGTATTTGAAAAATTGTACTCTTCCAAATGAGGGTCCTCAAATGGTCTAACTTTTTTGCTTAATACTAAACCATTGTAAGATCCAATGTGGATCTCATTGGAGCACCTTCCAATCACCTTGGTTAGCAAGTAAGCCATATTCTCTATCATGTTTATAGTTAGCAAGTCATTCAAGAGTAATACAAAGAAAATAAACTTAACAAGGTCCTATAAGGCACTAGTCTACGATTTGGTAAATCTTACTAAAACCTTCCTTTAGATATTAGAATCTCTAGAACAATTCAATGCAACAATAGATTATGAAAAACAAACTAAAACTAAGTAATGAAAAATTTTCTAAATACTATTAAAGCAATTGTGAACAAGAACTCTCAATGATCGAACGCACGCAAGCAAAATGTTGTAAACACTTATATGTAAGAAATGGAGAAGTTGAGACAATTCCAGTTATTGAAGTAATAAGCAATATGAAACTTCAAACTTTGGTAGCTATTGATGTATAAAACAATATCAACACCCCACCAAATCACACAACATTGACACAAAAAAAAACCTAATTCTATTGCAAATCATATATTCAATGACAGTATGATTAATTTCAATTAGTAATTATAAAGTAAGAGTAAACAATATCAATCTAATTTGAATTTAAGAAAGACATGTAGCTTAAATTCAAGTAAACATTCAATCTCTCAAAGGCTCAAATAAAGATCTCTAGGAAAAGCAAAGACTCTCAAGATTTCTAAGATAGACTCAAATGGCTTTACAATAATTAATAGTGCCAAGTAAATGAGAAAAGACACTAAATGGAATATCAAAAAAGGTGATTTGCCTAAAAATGACCAAAAGAAGCTTTCACAAATCTCAAAATATAAACATTGTAGTTCGTAATTAATAATGTCTTACTGTTCAACATAAAGGGTGTAGTAAGTTCTACAGTAGCTTGATGCTTATAATCAAATTACAAAACATTTAGTTAATTGCAATGATGGAATGCTTTGCAAGTAGTAGACAATTGGACATTGTTTGTAGAAGACTAAATTTTCTCTATTATCAAGCATCATTTCTATCCAAGTACAAGTGTTTTAGTTGCAGTACTTATAATTTTAAAACTTAAAAATTCTGAATACTTTCTTAACAAGGTGATACTTAAATGATGTGTTATCTTTTTGTATATTCCAAGAACTCTATTATTAATAGAAGAGATATTTGGGGAGATTTAACATTGATGATGGAGGCAAATTGTCTTTCCTAAATGTAAGAGGCACTAAAATGTCATTGCTATGGTTCAAAAATATAAAGGTTACTCCTATGGATAGATCCCAATTGAATCATGATTTACCTAAAGCCTTCATAACATAATGGCTTAGCATATGAACAAGTTCTTGTTATACCAATCACTATTACTGATCATTTCCATATCAGCAATTAAATCTAATCCTACACAACTTAGATTCAAATGCACTTGGATTGAATGCATAGAATTCCCTCCAATTGTTACTCAGGGAAGTCTTCAAGAAAAGACTAAAAACTTTGACTTCAAAAGCTACAGAAGTAATTATCATAATTAGTTCCCAAAATGACACATGCTTTGCAACAAGTAATAATTACAAAAGGGGACGCAATGGGGTAGTGCACGGAGCAACACTGGTGGATCGGTGCATCACTTTGGGTTCCAATTATGATGAGTAGTATTGGTAAAAATGCATGGACACTTTGGGTCCACTTTGTCGTTAATGCAGATTGAATAGAGTTTGCACGAGTTGATGAGTGAGTGTTAATGGTATTGGTAATCATGTTTGTTAGAGGTCGATGATAACAAAAAATAGCCAAAGTGTGAATAGAAGTTGTACATTTCTATGTTTAACCTCTATGTGATATACTAGATGGTACTATTTTAAATGTATAAGAGCTGAATGATAGGCACAAGCATTGTTCGTCCATATTTCAAGATGAAATTTGTCATGCTACTAATGATTTTCTTATTGGTAGCCCATTAACTAAAGAATATAGTAGTACTAATTTACTTTTCTTCTAAACACTAATTACAATATATCTTTTGAAGTCTTTCACAATTTGGATGTATAGTTTTTAAAAAAATATACTAAGTAGTTGGCAATTAGCTTATGGTATTTCCAACCCACCTTCATCTCAGGGGAGCAATCGTCTTTTGCTAAGGAAGAGGAAATCACTAAAAATACTTGCATACACAAAAAGTCAAACTTTCATAAGAGCAACTTAATGATTTAAATCTGAAGATCAAAGCTAATTCCTCTATTATCAAGCTAGACTTTAAGAATTTGTTCAATAGTATATCATGGGAGAAAATAGGTACTACACAAGTTTAACTTCAATAGTTAATTTATTAATCTAGCCATTAGTATCTATAATATAAGTTGATTGTTAATCATTATCAATGACAAAGGAAATGGTTCCATTTAACTCACCAATTGGCTAAAGCAATGTAACCCTCTATGCCTATTTCTTCTCCACATTGTAGCTAAAGCACTAAGAAGATGTTTAAACAATCTACATATACTAGGTAAATTGAAGTACTTGGCCATGTCAAGTGGTTGTCAACAAAAGTCCCATTTGTACTTTGTGGATTGCCTTATACTCTTCTTAAGAGCTGATAAACACTCAATCAAAAATATCAAATTATTCTTCTCTAATCTCCATGGCATGTCAAGTTTATGGATTAGTATACAAAGGATATTATTTATTAAATGTACAAACATGAAACGCAAGTAGGAGAATAGTGACAAGGAGCTCCTACTTCAGAAAAGATACTACCTTCCAATCCGTTAACTCAAAAGCACATTATTCGAATGTAGGAAATAAGTGGTCCACTTTGAACACAAGATTTACAAAAATGTGCAAAAAGAAATTCCTCTCAATAGTAGGTATTACTTATGAGAGATGTCCTATAGTTAATAGCACTTTACAATATAATGATATGTTATTCTTTTTAATAATATTATTAATATTGTAGAATGTGTGATAAATGGTGTCCTTTAGGGTTATAGTGATTTGGTTACCAAGCACCATTGGGCTAGCTAGAACATGATTAGATTCCCCTATGAAAAGTATGGATTATTTGTCAAGAAATTAAAGGATTTTAGGAATGCATATAATACAAATAGTTTTTAGAAGGTCTACACCTCAAACATTATCTATTTTATGTACATGAAATGCAATTTCCTTAATAGAAAATGTTGTCAAGCATGCTCAATGACTTGGAATCAAATAAAAGAATCATTCTAACTAATTTGTATTTTGCAATACTTCAACAAGACAAAGATAGGGTTGACAACAATTATTGGACGCTCGCCAAGGATGGAAAATATCGGTATCAATTCAGAATGGGGTAAGCCTAGAGGTAACTAATTACCTTATTCATAAGTCACAAAAAATAATGTAAAATAATTGTCAACCTTCTAATACTCTACTAAAGTGGAGGCTACCAAAATAACATATTATCTTTTTATAAAAACTTGAAGAAGTTGAATTTGAGTTTATAGACAAATGCCTTTTTGTGTATGTAGGCAATCTCAAATAAATCTTATAGAACCTATTTCTAATGAATCATGGCACCAAATAAACCTAACATCATGATTCAAGTGTAGTAAGAAAAACTCAATCATTATTAAAAGGTTTAGTATTCTACCATCTCTCATATGTTGTAATATATAGAAGACAAATATTCAAAATGATTCAATGAGCAAATATTCCCTATAATTTCCTTAATAGAGTTTAGCAAAATACTTATGCAATATTCAATTGTTGCCAAATTATATAAAGAAGTTCAATAGATCCTCAAATGGTAAAATATGCATTGCTTCCTTCATTTTGTGAGATCAATTGATACGGAACCATCTTTTAGTCATTATAGAAGCAAACAATTAAACATACTAAATAGAATGAATCAATTTCATTGTAAAGTAGTTTAATTTTAACACATATTCAAGGAAGGAAATCTAGCAACAAACTATCAGGCTTAAATAGCTAGTAACTGTATTCATTTAGAGGTTCTAAATTCATAACAAATTCTAAAAGTTTCCAAAGCTTTAATTAAGATTGATGAGGAGAGATGTTGATAAATTCATATAAAGATCATAAGGGAAGTCATTGAATTAAAGCCTCTATAATTGAAAGTATGAAATGCATTCAGACAATCATTATGGCTAACTTGGATTTCTTCTTATAGAAATTACTGAGCATTTGGGCTAAAAAGAGTGAACCAAAATCTTGGAAGGCCACTACATTTTATCAATTTTTTTTTACTTTAGGTTAACAAATAAATTTTCATAAAGTATTTTGGGTTCCCATAACTCATGTCAAGTTAATCATATTCTACGAAAAAGAAATGAACCTATTTCATGTGGCTCATTTTATAGTAGGGAAGCCAATATCCATAGAGTCTATCTATTTTAACAAATGATAACTATTCTTCTTACATCTAAGATCATGATTTTTTTGCATAAAAAGATTACCAATCCATCCCATACCAATATATTATTATCAAACTTGCAATAGATTCTAGCAACAATTCATGAGAAAATTTCATAAAATTTGTCATTGTAGTATTAATTTACATTTGTGAATTAAGATGCTTCCTACAAAATTTAATGTTCTTTTTAGGAATAAGATACACAAACAATGAGAAAAAAGCCATCCCTTTCTGAAAACTTTGTATCATTTGATCTAATAGCTAACGTATTTATTCATCATTTACCACTTGATCCAACAATCCAAAACTCATCCACCTTTAAATCATTTCATCAAAAGGTTAAGTTCTCCTCCTTGCTAATCAAATGGCTCCACTTAATCCCATCTAATGGCTAAATAATTACTATAAAGGTAATCTTGCCTAATGGCTATGATAAACATTTTTTTTTTAAATACCTAACAATTGTAAATGAAATGACTAATTAATACAAATAAAATATTAACATTTCAAAGGACTATATCATATTCTGTTAGCATAAATTTTCTCTAGCATCACACAAGGCTTACAGCTACTTTAGATTCAAAATTATTTAAGCTAAGCCTAATTCTTCTAATTTTCATTCTCTCAATTAATTTCTTAACTCTGAGCTCTTAGTGCCTTTTTACATTCATGAACAAACATAACAAAAATTTTCAATTTTTATCATAAATTTATTTCTTAATGTATTTGTTCTTTCTACTTTGTTGAGTAGTCTAACATTTGTAAAAGCATTAGTTCTACTTGATCTAATAAAAAGCTTAGTTAGGGTTGGCCTTATGTAAGCTATGCTATAGGTGAACCCATAAGAAGAAGTAGGTTAGAAGTCAAACATGAGGAAAACCATCAAATTGTAATTCTTTTACTTGTGGTGTTTTTTGACCTCAATTAGTGGTGGACGTAACTTCCAGTTTAAATGGAACCACCTAAAAATCTCAGTGTACAATTTCAACTATTATTTTCCTTATAAAAATTATAAATTATTACATTTGAAAATCAAAGTTTTCTACTAACAAAAAATTATTTTTGTAAAGTTTTTTAAAATAAAGAAAAATCTAAATATAAATAAAAATATATTCAAAATAATAATACACCCCCTTTGTGGGTTTAACTTGCTTATTTTCCCTTAAATATATACTTTTAGAAAAAAAATTTCTTATTATATATATGTCATAAAATATTCTATTATCAATATTCTATTTATATAAAAGAAAAAAAAATTACATAAACTATTATTTTTTATTGCAAAGGAATTAATATATTAGATTTTCCTCTGTAATGTAATCATTCTTATAAATAGAAAACTAAATTATGTAAAAAACTATAAATAATAAAATATATATTGATAAAAAATATTATATAATAAACTATGCAACATGAGAGATTCTATAAATTTTTTAATTAAAGTGCTAAAAAAAAGACTATGGAGATGTAGATAAATATTTTGCTAGACAAAAAAAAAGTCATAAAATAATAAGAGTAAAATAGAGAAGGAAACCATAATAGATGAAGATCAGAGAGAATTAAATAAAAAGAAAACGGAGGAGAGAATATAAACAAGATAGAGAGATAATAAATAATTAAAATAGAGAAACAAGAAAATAGAAAAAGATAGAGGAGGGGGAGTGTCCATGAAAAATATAAGGAGATAAAGAATAAAAAATCAAATCGAGAATGATAATAAGAGAGAGAAAGAAGTGATAGAATATAAGTGGCATTAGGATAAAGAGAAAAATATTGGAGAAATAATTAAATACAAGTTAAACCTTAATAATTGATAAAATAATATTCATTAAATATAAAAAATTACTAATATATAATATTTTAAAATAATAAATATATAAAACTTATGTGTTTTATTATTCTTTTATAATACATCAAATATTGAAATAATATCTTTAATATTAATTTAACATTAGTTGATTCACACATGAAATAAAAAATTATGTTTTATAAAAAATAATATAGTTATTCTAATATTTTAATATTATTGATATAATATTAATTTTTTAATATTTTATAATATAATATTACTATATTTAAAAATTCTATGCTCATTATATGTATGCCATTATAAATATAAATTAATAATAGCTATTATAATTTATATATTTCATTTTATTTGATATTAAACTATATTAAAGATCTTATTTTATTATGTCACAAGATGTGTGATATTTATTGTCATAAAAAATTGAAAATAATGTGATAAAGTTATTATTAAAAATTAATTACTCAAATGGTAATTATGAATTATCATTTGTAATAATTTCATTTTTTTAACATTAACATGCTACTAAAATAAATTATTATTCATTAAAAAAAGGATAGTTATGAAAACTTTTGTGCAACATAAGGACTTCTAGAGAGCTCACCAATCCCAAGAATATTTACCCAACCAAGGTTAATTTTGGAGTTCTAATGAGATCTATGGCCACAAAGCTTGTGTGGTCCCACATGAATATAATAAACAAATAATCGTTGCTGTGTGATAATTTTGTTGAAGATAATGAGTCATTTCTAAAATTTTTAAAATTAAGCATATGCACTTTTAAGAAAAATTATGATTATTGTATATGTCGTAATATATTCTAATATCAATATTCAATTAGTATAAAATTAATTAAAGAATTATATAGATTATTACTTTTGTCAACATATATTTTAATACATATGATTTTATTTTATTTTGTTATCATTCTTATAAATAAAAAATTAATTATGTAATAAATACAAATAATTAAGTATACATTTATCTTAAATATTACATTTTAAACTATGCAACATGAGAGATTTCTTAGATATTAATAATTGATCGACTGAAGGAAACATAACTGAAGGTGGATAACTGTTCTGTAAGGTAGAGGATGTCATAAATTGATAAGAGCAAAAGAGAAAGAAAATTACTAATTGAGATCAATGAGAGATTAATTGATGACAAGAAAAATAAAAGAGAGAACATTGCAAATATAAAGAGAATAAACAACAAAGTGAAAGAGAAAGAAAAATGAGAATGTGAAGAATGATATAGTAAAGTTGGTGGTGAAGAAAACTATACAAAAATAGTGAAGAAGAAAATATTTAACATTGCCAACATAATTTAATTTTTATATTTATAATAATTTATAACACAATATTACTATATTTTAAAAAAGTTATATATATATAAATTACATCTAATTTATTGAAATGAATATAAATTATTTTGCTCAATATTAAACTATATTACAGTAATTATTTCGATATATAATATAATTTACCATATTTTTTGTTATATGAAATTATTAATAATATTATAAAATTATTATTAACAATTAATTACTAAAATTGTGATTGCAAAATATTATTTATAATAATTTAATTTTTTTTATATCAACATGAGCTTAAAATCAAGGATCATTCATTAAAAAAATGATTTTTTTGAAAAACTATGGGCAACATAAGAAGTTCTGGAGAGGTCATCCATCTTAATGCTTGTCTCGCTAATGCATGCTTAACTTTGCAGTTTCTCTAAGGTCTAGTGCCATAATACTAGTGTGGCCACGTATGCATATGAAAGGTAACATCTTAGCTGTGTGATTATTTTATAAAATTAATGACCCAACTTCTAAAATTTTCTAAAATATCAATCATATGTACTTTAAAAAAGTTATGCCCATGTATGTGTCATAATATAATCTAAAACCAATATTTCATTTATATACCATTAATACAATATGATGTAAACAATTATTTTTTTATATCATAGATTTAAAAACATAAGAATTTCTTAAGTTATATTATTATAATTCATATAAATAAAAAATTAAATTTTATAAGAAACATAAATATTAAAATTATATTTATAATTAATATTGACAATTAAATGACATAGCAAAAGAGATTTATTTAATATTATTAATTGTTGTGTTAGAAAAGAGATAATAGACATGAATTAAAGGAAGAAAAATAAGAAATAAAATAATTATAGAGTTAAAGGATGGTTTAATAAAAAGAAAAAGAAAAGTGACAATATATATAAGATTAAGAGAATAAATAAATAAATAAAAGAGAGATGAAAAAATAGAGAGTGATAGATGAGAGAGGGAAAGAACAAAAAATAATGATAGAGAATAAAGTGTTAAATAAAAGAATGACAATAAGAGATAAAAGAAATTGAAAGAATATGAATTACATTGGGATAAAATGAATAAAGTAAAAAGAACAAAATAAGTAGAAGTTAAATATTAAAAATTATACTTATAATATTTAATAAATTTAATAAGTTAATCATATATACTATTTAATAATATTAAAATAGAAAAACTGTTCTAGCTTTATTATTATTTAAGAAGATTACTAATATTTAAATAACATTTTGATAATTATTTTAATATTATTTTATTAAAAAAGTGTTTATAAAATTTAATCAAAAAATAAATAATATAGTTATTATAATATAATACCTTAATATGATGCGATATAGATAAAAAATATAAATAATTTTTAACATTAAATGATATTGTTTTTTATTTCTATTATACAAAAATTTAATATACCCATATTTAAAAAATTCTATAAACAACATATATATATTGTTATAAAAATAAATTAATTCTTATTTATTATAATTATTATATTCTATTTTGCTTGCTATTAAAGTATAATAACATTATTATTTTATTATATCATATGATATGTAATATTTATTATTATATGAAGTGGACAACTATGTTATAAAGTTATTATTAATAAATAAATATGAAAAAAGCTAATTATTAATTACCATTTACAATCATTTAACTTTTTAAAATCAACATGTTATAAAATAATTTATATGTCATTAGAAAAAACATAATGAATAATATGTGCAAAAAGAGCACTCGTTGAGAGGCCACCAATACCAATACCACTCCAACACAAGCATACTTAACTTTGGAGCTCTTATTTGATCCATTATAGTTGTTATGTTATTATTTCCTTAAAGATAATCAACCTATTCTAAAATTTTCTAAGTTGTCAAGTTTATGAACTTTTAAAAAAATTATGCTTAAAGTATATGTCCTATTATATTCTAATATATATATTTTATTTCAATAAAAATAATATAAAATTAAATAAACTTTTACTTTTTATACTATACACATTAATACATTAGGACTTTTTTCGTTAAGTTATCATTCTTAAAAAGATAAAATTACATAATAAATATAAATGTTAAAATGTTTATTTATCATAAATACTTTATATTAAAGATAGTAACTTAAATTATTTCTTAAATATTGTATTTGATAGGATGAAAAGAGATAGTGGTGACAAAGAAAGCTATTTTATAAGAGAGAGAGAGAGAGAAAGTCATCGATTTATAAGAGAAAATTTAAGAGTAAATTAAAAACTGAGATAGAGAAATAAAACGGTAAAGAGCGATGGATGAGAAAGAGAGGCCAAGAAATATATATGAAGATAGAGATTGAAGTGACATTAAGAAAAAGAGAAAAAAATGAGTAAAATAATTAAATAAACATTATATTTTAATAATAATATTCTAATATTTCTTAAATATAATAAGTTAATCAGTATAACAACTTAATCAATATAAGAAGTTAAATAATTTCAAATTATATTCACATAACTAAATCATTTAATCATTTCCTTTATTTTGTAAATTAAAAAAGATTAAGTTTTTCAATCTTTGAAATTTTTTTCTGTGTTCAAATCCTATTTTAACCATTTATTGAATTAAAATGATTCATTTTTTAGTTATTGTTTCTTTTATTAAATGATACTTTTGTATTTTTTTCAAATTTTATGTTAGGTTGATTGTTAAATCTTGGTTTCATAAAAAAAATAAATTATATTAAAATTTTCATAATTAAATAGATAAACACTATTTTTGCCATGTCCTAAGTAGTGGTAGAATGTAAAAGTCCTGTACTATGCTTATGCCTAAGCATAGCTCTGGAAAAATAATAAGATCCCAATTTGTTGTCCCCATTTTAGTTCATGATGAATTAATAAAATTAAATAGGAAAGGCATTGGATGGAACTCGAAAGATTTGAACAAAATATAAATATTGGATGGGTTGAACAGGGAAAACTTTGTAACATACGCACCCAAATCTTGAGCAAGCCAACATTAGGTTATAGGTTACTAGGTCAAATGCTTATAAGAAAGAATAGGTTTCCTCTACTACAATATGGGACTATATCTATTGTGAGCGTGTCAACCCAAAACCGACAGCACTCGGTTCGATTAGATCACACACGTTTTTTTATTAGATAATGGAGATAGCCTTCACCTTTAAATAGTGATCTAAATCGACCCAACCTTTCATTTGATAAGATGATCACTTGGTTACTACTACATCTACTCTAATACATTGATTTATATAATGGTCTTTATCTCATCTGACTTCACTAAATGACTATTTTTATTTCTATTTTATGAAATAACCTACCTTTCATTTGATGACCTAGATGTTTCCCATTTGAAACCTATGATCTAGATCTAATCTTTATTTCATTATTGATTAATTGAAAGATGAAGAGCTCATTCGACTTGATTAACTAGCCTTGATCAAATCCAACTTGGTTCAATGAAGCATAACACATCTACATTTACAACCTTTGATTGGACAATTTAGATCCCCTCTGTGTCAGTCTAATAGCTCTAGTCAATCCTGCCAAGCTAAAAACTAACTATTATTGTGTTGTTGTAGTAAACATTTTGGAAGAATTTTTTATCATCTTTTTATGGTGTATAGAAGCTTCTTTTTTAGTAAGTTTTCTCTCACTTTCGAATAGCTATAAGAAAAAATTTTCTATAAATACCTAACCATTGCAAATAAAATGACTATTGAATGTAAAGATGGTTTTAAGATCTCAAAAAAACGTCTCAACATATTTTATTAGCATAAATTTATTACTACAGCACCTACGACATACGACTACTTGAATTTAAAAATTTTCTAGCTAATCCTAATTATTTTATGCCTCCATTTTTTCAATTGCTTTCTTAGTTTTGAGCTCTTCATGTCTTTTTATATTCATAAACAAGCATAAGAAAAATGTTATGTCTTTATGAAATATTTGTTTGTTGCTATATTTTTTTTTCTTATGGAGTTGAGTGGCTCGACTTTTTGAAATGCCTAAGTTCTATTTGATCTTTTAAAACACCGAGTTAGGGTTTAGCTCACAAAAATAGTAGTTATAGTTGAACATATAAATACTAGTAGGTTAGAGGTAAGCCATAATGAAAAATTTCATGTTGTAATTCTTGTATTATTGTTTTTACTTACCTTAATTAAAGGTAAATGTAGGTTTTAGTTTAAATCAAACCATTTCAAATTTTTTGTATATCATTTAACCATTGATTTTCAATATAAAAATTATTAATTGTAATATTTGTAAATCAAAGTTTTTCATAAACATAAATTTTTTTTAATAAACATTTGAAATTAAATACAAAACCAAATTTTAAGTAATTGTTGAACACTTGAATTTGTAAACTATTTTGGGATTCACAAACTTATATTTACTTCAATTTGTTCTTTTTAAAAAAGTATTGCTTATTATAAATGTCATAATATATTCTAATATCAATATTTTATTTATATAAAATTAATAAAATTTTTTTACAAACTATTATTTTTATAACATAGATAATAATATAAAAATTTTTCTTCCATTATGTTTTCATTCCAAAATATCAAAAATTAAATTATGCAAAAAAATAAGAATATTAAAGCATATGTTTATCATAAATATTATATATTAAGCTACAAAGCATGAAAAATGTCCTTATTTTTGTTAATTGATGGGTTGAAAATGGAGATGGAAATAAATGTCCTGAAAAAGAGAAAATGAATGACGTGGATTTATAAAAGTAAAATAGAGAAGAAAATAGTAATAATAGAAATGAGAGAAGATTTGATGAAGAGGAAAATAAAAAAGAAAAAATAGACATGATAGATAGAATAAATAAATAAATAAAGAGAAAGAAGAGAAGGATAAAAAGGATAGAAGGCAAGAAAAATATATGATGGAGATTAAAAAGACAAGTACCAAATGATTATTAGAGAGAGAAGGAATTGAGAGAATATGTCAGACATTGAGATAACGAGAAAAAAGTGAGTGAAATAAATAAATAAAAGTTCAATTTTAGTAATTAAACTTATAATATTTATTAAATATCAAAAGTTAACCATATATATTATTTAATATTTTTTTTTTAATCTTTTTTAGAATTTTACTTAAACTATGAATTTTTCTTTACAATGACTCATAAACAAGATTTTTTTTAATATATTATGTAAAAATTTTGAAAATTGTTACATTACACTAACAATATAATTTTCCTGCTTTTACATTTTTTATTCTTAAACATTTTTTAAAAAATGCTTATAGAATAATTTTATTAATAATAAAATATTTTTCATATTCTTAATCTTGAACAATTAGCTTATTTATATAGAAAATTTATTTTTTCTTTTTTATTAATATATTAAGAATTCAAATTTTTTATTTACAATAAAATGTCATAATTTAGATATTCTTATTTTAATTTTTATCATTTTATTGTATTATGGTTTACATTTGAATCGAACAATTTCTATGCTCTAAATTTTCGATACCAATATTATCAAAAAATTTTGTATTAAAATATTTTATCTATTACAACAAAGTTTTGTCGTTTAGATGAAACATAATATCCTCATCTTGCGTGACTATATGCAATGATATCAATGTAACTAAATGTGCAGATCAGTCATAGATGCCCATATATCCCCATGTATTGAAGACATCTCACAAATTCAAATGAAATTTATAAGTAAATCTCAAGCCATTTACCCTCAAAGGTTTGCTAAACTTCAAAATAATTAAATTTTGACATATTCAATGAAGGTAATTACATGAAACATCTTTTCATGTGATTTGTTAAAATTAGTCTTCAAACTAATATTTTTCATTTGTAACAAATCACAAAACTCTACAAAGCACTCACAAAAATAGATCGAATTCGATATCCTTTTTTATGGATAGTATACGCAACGATGATAGCGCAACTAGTGGTATAGAGTTTTCCTAGAAGCCACTTTATCATTATGCATTAAAGACATCCTACAAATAAAAATCAAATCTATATGTAAATCAAAAACCATGCATCCTCTAAATGTAGTTACAACTTTTGATTTTGCATATTTCAAATTTCAACTAATTATATAATACAATTTTAATAGACATTCTTTTATTATTTTTCCATGAAATGCACATTCAACCTTATTTATCTATTAAGGAAAAATCATTCTTTTAAAAAAAAATTTCTTACTAGTCAATGCATATGAGATAGTTATAACAATAAAAAAACATATTTGAGGTACTTAATGTAAAATATTTAACATATTTATGCACAAAATTAGTTTTGGCTTGGTTCTCATATTATATAAAAACTTTCAATTCTTTTATATTAGAAACATTATATATTTTTTCTATTCATACTTACTTTATTTTTGTTAATACATTACAATTGTGTTATCAACATTTTAATTTTTTTTTAAATTTGAATCTGAATATTTTTATTCCCTAAATTGTAATAGAAATACTATCAATATATTAAAACATTTTATCTATTACAATAATTTTTTGAAAATTGATTTTTTTAAAAACATTTTATCCATTCTGAGAATATTAATATTACAATTTTGATATTTTTTGGTAATTGCCATTCTTTTTTTAAAGATTTTAAATTTCTTGAAAGATTAGCAAACTGTACGTATCTTTAAAGATTTTAAATTTCCTTAAGGTAAAAACTTAGTTTCAATTATTTTTATGTCATCCTTTTCATTTTCAAAAATATTGGTCAAATTAGCATTACAAATGTTTTCATCAACGTATTGCATTTTCATTATTTTTATGTTTATAATTATTTTACACATTTTGTTTCCAAAAAAATAATTTCTAATGCTGTACTTTATGAAATAAAAATTGTTGAAATTTAAGTGTTAAGCTATTTATTGAATTTATTAATTGTCATTCTTTTAACTATTTCTAGTTGCATTAAAATTTGGCATTGCTTATTATTTATTTTCTTGAATTTTTTCAATTAGGTTAGACTTATATAATATTTATTCACACCATTTTTCCAAACAAATATTTTTTATTATTCTATTAGGACATTTAATTTTTATTGTGATACGAACATATAATATTTAAAATTGTTTTTCAATACACCTTTATACGACTATTATATAGAAACTTTTTGGGAAAAAAATTTCTTCTAAGAACTAGCATTCTCTTTTTCTTTTTGTTTAATTTTATTATGATTTTTTTATTTTTGAATTGACTTATTAAAGCTTAAATAATTTTTTTTTAAAATATTTGATATGTAATTTCAACTTATAGTTTTGTTCGTCATATTGTACTTCTTTTTATCACTTTATCATCCATAGTAGCATTTTTCTAAAGATTTTACATTTCTTAAATGCTTTTTAGGGTTAATGTCCGTGCAAATAATTTAAAATTAAGAAAAAGATAAATTAGTGCAATGGAATTTTTAGAAGTTTCTAACAAATAATAAATATTACATTATTCGACATTATTCCAATATCATAAAAAGTTTTTTATGCAGTATAAAAAGTTTTCATATTTCAATAGTTTTTTTAATTTAATTTATTTAGCATTTCATATCATTATAATTAAATTTAATTATTGTTTTCAATTTTTGTTATAAAACAAAAATGAAGTATGTTGATCAGTAGAGATTTATTTGTAATTGGCAAAAGATAAATTATTTTCATATTAAAGTAACCTAAATTGAAATTTCAAAAAAACATTTTGCATAAGTATAAATATAAGAAATAATTTGAGTAATTAAAGAAATTAAATATTTTGTCTATGTACAAAAATTGTCAAAAGTTTCTTTCTACGTAATGTCACAAAATGTTATTACAAGTAAACAATCCATTACTAAAGAAACAAAAATGAATCTTATAATTAAAATTTTAAATTAAATAAAATTATGAAAAAACTAATTTACTTTGAAAGAAAGTGGCATACAAAATTGAAATAAAGATAAATAAAAATTTAAAAAATTAGAAAATTGAAAGACTATTGAATATTAAAATTGTTAAAGATAAATTTGAAGAAAAATATTTATAACATAAAAAATAAAATAATAAAAAAACAATTCTTGTTTGTCAATAGTGAAACCCATAGTTATGTAATATGACAATATGAATCCCATCTCTCATGTCCATAGGCATTCTCCACATCCATCCTAAGAATCATTAAAATTTTAGGTTTTGTGAACGTTTTGATCTTATAAATTTCTACTCCACTTAACTACTTGTTAAGCACATTTTCATCAGTGTTTTAAATTTCCTATTAGATTCGTTTTTAAGTATTTTCTATACATATCGGTATGTGAGTTATGCACATTATTTTTAATTTTTTAATTATTCCTTTATCATAACTATTTTTTGTGTAATTTTAATTCTTTAAAAGTTTTTAAAATCAATAAGATGCCATTTGTCTTTTGTAATATAAGAATTCCTTTAAAGTATTGTATAATTAAATATGTATCCTTTTTTCAATTTCTTTTTGTACTTATCTTGAATTTTTAAAATTTTGTTAGACTAACATAACTTTTTTAGGTATTGTAATTTCTTATATCAGCATTACTCATTTTTGATATTTGTAGTAACAAAACATCTTCAATTATAATAAGTCTTTTGCGCATATCATATTTTACATAAAAAAAAATTACATGTTGCTAAAATAGTTATAAATATTTGTGATTTCGTTCGTTAATCATTTCATACCTTTTATCTTTTATGAAGCTCTAATTTTCAATGAATTGCTTTCACGTAACTATGAACATTATAGAAAAAGTTTAAAATTGTAAATTATGAATGCTTTAAGCATTTTAGTATTTTGTGCTTCCTTATTGGCATTCCATAATGTCATTCCTTTTCATTACTGGAAACTTTTTTTTGATATATCATACATTTCTAAGAGTATTTAATGAATCATTTTATTGATATATTATATAACTCAATTTAAATATTTCAATCTTTTTCATATAGAAAATATTTATTTTTTATGTTATATGTACTTCATAATTTACAATGGCATAATGTTTTAAAATTATTTTAACAGAAAAAATTTAATTTAGTAGTACTTTTATTATAATATTTTTGTGAAATAGAAGATACACAAATTTTTATTTTAAATGACACTTTTTGTCAGTGAGTTCAAATAATTTATGTATTATTATTTTTTATTATTTTTGTGCTTTAGTAATATTTGTAAAGATTTTATTTTAAATGAATATTTTTAGTGAATATATTTTTTAAATCATAAATTATTGATATTTTATACATATTATTTATAATATTTTTAAATTTTTATGTTTTTCTTTTTTAAAATATTTATACTTGCATTATTGTTTTTGCAATATTCTATGATGTTATAGTTTTTATTTTTTTAACATTGCCTCAAATTAATATTAAGTACTATTGGTGTGAGCTAATTGTTAAGATAACCCTTCATTAGAGTAACCATTCTCTTATTCTCTTAATAAATTCATTAAAACAAATTCTAAACAACTCATAATTATGTGCTCTCAAATTTTGTTTAAATTATTTAACAACAAATGTACCTTTTTATGTTACACTCTATCTTGTGCTTCGAGAAGGTTGAATTGTTCCCAAAGAGAAATCTACCGATTCTCTCCCATTTGGTTGGATCATTTAAGTTATTTTGATCGATTCGATCCAGGTGCCAAATTTGATAGAAGTTGCCATTTATTTGATAAGTTGGCCGTTAGACTCTTTTCATAGGTTGTAGAGCAATCATTATTTCACCCACCATGGGCATCCGAGAGTCAAGCCCCACATCAAGTTGGCAAAAAGAGAGAAAGTTGCGAAAGGCCTATCATTTCAATGTGTCGAGAGAGAATCAAAAGTGGCTTGATAGGAAGCAAGAGGTTGACCATACATAAATGGAACTAATGCCCTCTTTGTTTGACAAAAAGACAATCAAAACAATGAATGCCCACTAGAATCTCCTTCACATTCTTAAACTTGATGAGAAGGAAAAGAATTGTCTCATTTGCTAAAACATATTAGACATTTTCTCAAGCACTCTGCATTCAACCTTATCAAGTTTTGGTGAATTCTAATTTATTCGGTACACCTTTTGGACTTTTATAAAATGAAATATGAATTAAATTTGTTGTAGCTCTCATAATTCCTCACCTACTACCAACAAGTGAATGGCAATCCTAATCTTCTAATAAAGATTATATTGTCCAAAAAAGAGTGTTGGCTTATTTGAAGATACACTCTCAATAAAATTCATTCAAATAAGATACACCCTTTTGCTAAATCATTAATCTAGATAATTATATTATCAGAATATAATAATCAGATGGATGGAATTAAATCTACGTAATTTAGACTTGCAATAAAATCTCAAACGTTCAATTTTGAAAATTTGATGATGAGATGATTGGACTTGAAGTTATACGTTTTTTAAAGGTGGATGAAGGTTTGAAAGTTTAATCACCAAAATTGTGTGATCAAGTAATAGATTTTGCTCAGTGTATTTTAAAGAGGGAAATGAATTTTAGATTGTTTAATATGATGACAAAATCAAATAGTACACATCCATTTCCACATTGTTGACATGGTATATGCAAAACTAATTGGGAATTTTTGTTACATTGTTTATTTGCATAGGAGATTCTTGCATATAGGCTTTACTTGTGCATATAGAATCAGGAAAAAAGCATGAGTTTGCCTACCCCTTGGTTCTCATCGAAGATAATGACTCTTGTTTACGAATAAGCACAATATTTTTCAGATTGATTATGTTGTTAGATAGTATAGCATATGGCTTCCAGAATAACGCCTAGTTCTATACAAGGGAACGTTAAGGCTTAGGCTAGCTATAACAAGTTCTTTTTTCTTAATTTACTTTATACATCTTTGGTAATATATCTCCAAAGACGTGATCAAGATACGGTGATTTGTAAAATGATAAAAGTTTTGAGTCTTCTTCTTAAGATAACTAATTTATATAAAAATTATAGTCATATTGAAGTTTAATTTTTACACCAAGTAAAACAATTTTATTGGTGATGAATATTTTAATAAAAATAAAAGTGAAATTTTATATACTAAATTCTAAATAAATCAATTCAAAATTTGTCACTTTAATGAAGAGAATCCTCAAAGGATGTAACGTTTTCTGTTTAGTAGGTTCTTTGATTGACATAAACTTCAGCTATCCAAAATCTTAAAATTCACTTAATAAAAATTGTTATAAATACATAAGTGTTATCAATAAATAAAGTTCATTAAATATATTCAATTGCATAACTGTTATATTATTGGGCATGTAATTATTTTATTTTCGGTATTTTTAAGTCAATGGGCACGCAATTATTTTATTTATCGGTATATTTAAGTCAATACAAAGCATCAAGATGATTTCAATTCTTATTGGTTTAACATCAAACCTATGGTTAATTAAACTATTTTGATTTTAAATATTATTTATTATTCATCCATATGTTTTAGTACCAACTCTTAGGAATATAGATTGTCATTTCACCTTATATAAAGATTATGGAAAGCAATGCCCCTCATCATTAGTAGAATGACAGTTAACCTATGTGTCATATGAGTGTCAACTTGTTGGTATGATCATTCTAAACCAAAGTATTATGTTGAAGACATGTTCTAAATGGAAAATTATTACATTACGAGCTCTGTCTGTTAGCTTTAACATTTGAAAGTTTAAGCATTCTAAAGTAATGTCTCCAACACTTATTTACTTTGCTTTAATTTTTTATTATCCTAATAATGAACTAATTAAGTTATATAATAGACTGATCTACTAGGTCTTGAGATGTATGTTTTGAGCACTTAATAAAAAAGATTAATAAGTAATAAAATTTTTTTTTATCATCAAAATATTATGCAAGAACAAAGTATTCATCATCTCTGATCCATTATTATATTCTTATGTATTACTTAATATTTACACGCACCTTGACTATCTAAATCATCCCCTCACTCAATCTACATATCTAAACATATTTTTCACTCTTATGAATCACGTGCTAATAGTTGTCATGCATCTCTTATTGTGTAGATTAGTCTCGACAAGACTCAGTATAATCTATGTCCACTAAAATCAATTTTATAAGGGAAATAATGGTCTTCCATTTTTTCATGCTTACATTATTTATCTTAAATTTTGAATTGTTAGATTACAAAATTTTATTATTTTAAATGAATTAATAATTTATATCTTTTTCTTTCAAATTTGTTATGTTTTACATGATGAGAATATTTTTTGTAGACAATTTTTAATATTTTAAGTACTCCATTATCATGATTATTTTATTTATATATGTTATTCTAAATTTTTTTATTTGTAACATTAGGCAAGTTTAACATGTAATATAACAAAACGTTTTTTCATATTATGCTATGTAATAATTCAGTTATTACATTATAATAATTATTTTTTTTCATGTATTTATATTTTTCGTGTAAGTAAAATTGGTTTTTTAATTTATTATTTATTTTAATTTTTTAAAATCTAGGAATTTTTGATTTCATGTAACTTATTTGTGATACTATTACTAATAGATTAACTCTTTCATTATGCATTATATTTAATATTTGCCCTTTTTTAAATAAAAAATTTGTATATCACATTTTTGTACATGCTCAATGTGTTGTAGTTTTTCGTTTAGTTAATTAGTTATATTTTTCAATTAATTTTTATTATGTTTTTATTTTTTTCTAATACTATGCTTCTATTTTTAGTTAAATATTTGTTAAAAGTAATTTTTAAAATATAAATTTTTTATGGTTTAGTAGATGTTTGATAATACTATATTTAACTTAAAACTTCTTTCATTAAATTTTTATTACCATAATAACAATTAGTGTCATTATTATGTTTTTTAATATTTATCAATCATATATTAAAAATGTAATATTTGACTATTTTTAAATAGTTGTAAGTCTTGTACAATTTTTCTCTACCATATTAATCTTAAATATATTTTTTTTTTATTTCATTCTATTTTAATTTCTTTTGAAATGATTTCATCTAGGTATGAAGTTTTTAAATTTTTATTACCAAAATAATTTTAACAATTTAATATTTTTTTTACTTGCATTACATAGTATGCTTTTGTGAAATTGTTAAGATGATTTGTCTAATATAATGTAAATAAGAAATGATTAATTTTAAATATAACACTTTAACAATTTATATTTTTTACTTTTGTTATAATGTATATTTTTCTTTAGTTATTATGTTGTTTTATGTTCATATATTATAAATTTGACATGTCTAGTTTTGAAAAAAAATTTACTGATAAATAATATAAATGATTTGAACAATTTAAATGTTTAATCACGAGGAATTTGTTTTTGATGTTTATATAGCAATAATAATACTAACCTTTAAATAAAATATCATTAGTTAATTAATTAACACTTTGAAAGATATTTTTTAAGATTCTCATTAACTCGATTGATTTGCTACATTACATTAAATAAAAACTCTATAAAAATTATTTTAAAGTGTACTGTCTACTTAAATTTAAAGATAGTTAATAAATGTTAGTTATTTTAACAATTTCTCAACATCATTTTATTTTGGTTATTTTGATTAAGTTGAGTTTTATTCTAAAATCACAAAGTAATAATCTAATTACATGTAATCAATAAGTTTTTAAATTTTTTCTCTATTTTGTTTACACTTTTGAACATGTTTTTACCATATTGTGATAATTGCTAAATTGGAATTCTAGAATTGATCATATAATGACAAATTATATAAATATTATAAACTATTTTACATTTTTGTTATCTAAGCAGTTGTTGCAACTATAAACTTTTTAGTTCATAAAAGTTATTTTTGTGATTAAAGTATTAGATAAAGTATTCTAAAAATTTTATGAACATTGATTTAAATAGTCAAAATACTAAGAATTAAAAAAAAAAAAGTTTAATGATTTTTTAAATTTATGTTTTAATATAAAAGTAATTTAATAGTAGAATATGATTTTATATTCTTTCTCCAATTTGTTGTTCCTTTTCCAAAATTTGATGTCCGTTGTTGTTTTACTTCTATGATCATTTATCTAAAGTAACACACATTGTCTTTATACTATAAATTTATTGTAGATTATGTTTAGTCATTTCTAATGTTGATTTTCCAAAATGAAAGCTTTTAATGATGTAGTACACAAACATAGTTAAATATCTCAAATTGCAAATTACGTTTATGTTTTTCTTTATTTTTTTTTTTTGATCTTTTATATTTTTTTATTTATGCTATGGAATTGTTATTTATATCTCACACTTTCATCGAATTATTTCTTTATATATAAGTAATTTAACATTTAAATATTCAAATTTTAATTTGTAATTTGAAAAAATTTATTTTCATAACTAAAATATAATAAATATGAGATGTAAACTATCAAAAATATTTAAGATAAATTAAATGTTTTGATTTTCAAACTAACATCACAACTATCAAAAGGTCCTCTTATAATAGTGTGAGCCTCAAAAGTATGCTAGTATAAGAAAATGTAAGCTTTAAAATGGAGAGGACGTTAAGAAAAAATAGTTTCGTAGTGCGTGAACAAGAAATGGAGGTTATTGGTCAATAGAAATTATCACATTTTAATTTATAATATATCAAAAATAAGTCGACATAACCTTCAAAACAAATGAAATATGAAAATAAATAATATTAAAAACACAAAACAAAAATGAAAAGACAAATATTTTAAAATTATGCAAAATATTTTTTAATTAAATTTTGGAACAAGGTTTATTTTAATGAAATAATTAAAATAAAAAAATTTGATGAATAAAAAAGGAAAGTAACACATATTACAAAATAAAATAAATGCATAAGTTATAAAAACATAAAAGTTTATAGTCAAATTAAAGATTGAATTATATAAAATATTATAAAACTATAAATAATCTTAGGTTATGTTAACTAAGAATAGTTTATATTTAAAATATATCATTGCAAATAAAAGAAGAAAAGAGCTTTGAGCAACCTAAAATTGTACGTGAAGGTCTTTCGTTACACTTGCGGTAACCAAAGATCAAAATCAAATTTGTTATCACAAATCATTACTGTAGACTATAGTTCCAAATTATATTAGACAATTTTGGTCATGTAAGCTGTACGGTCATAAAAATTTTTCAAATGTATTATAAGTTTTATTAAGGATGACGTTAGCATCCTTTTGTTGCAAGATACTTAGACTACTTATTTATAAGTTATGTCTTAAAATTTTAACATTTTTTATCCAAACTAAATAAGTTATATAGTTTATTTCTGGGTAAATTTATTTAGCTTATTATGGCAATTATTTTTAATCTGATTACACTCTTTAATATATAAAATTCTTGTTATGATTGTGAATATCTCATTGTTTTAAATTTTTAAAAAATTAATTTGTTAAAAAAGATTTGCATAAATACATTATTATGGACAATTATTTAGGACATATACAAATTTCAAATATTATAAATATTTTGAAAATTTAACTTTATAGCTTTTTCTCATAATTTTGGCTTTTTTATACATATCACCATATTTTTTCATTTATTTATATTGTAAAGTTACAAACTATATTTTGATTACATAATACTAACGTAGTTATAATAACTCCTATAAGACTACTACTTTAAGGATAAGTTAGGGATTTTCATTTGTTATTTGTTTGTATTTCTCATTTGCTAGTATTTATAAAGTTTTCATAATTATTGATTATTATGAAGTTAATTTATTTGCTTAGTAAATTTTTTTACTCATTGATAGACAAAATATTTTGTTTTATAAATTTTTAGATCATATACTTTATAATATGTTAGATATTCTACAATCTTAAGATTTTTATAAATTTTGAATTATAAAAAGGATTTTATTAATGACATCAAGATTACTTTCATAAAACATTAATGAAATGTTTTAATACTAAATTGTATATATTAACATTTTAGATGCTAAATTTTTTTTTTAATTTATTTTATATTTTTGGTTTATATTTTGTAAATTTTATGTCAATTTTATTTATGCAAAATTTTTTATTTAAGATATTACATTTTGAAATCTCGTTATAATAATTATTTTAAGTTTTTTTTAAAAATGATGATTCCTATTCTCATCACATTACATCAATGTAGAAAATTACGAGTACCTTTTTTGTTAATATATTCAATAATAAAAATTTTGATCTAAATACAAAATTTTATGCACATAATATTCAATCAAATTAAAAATATTATGGTCATCTATCATAGGTTATATGAGCATTACTTTGGTTAATTTTAATCCTTTTTTTAGATAATAAGATTTTAGTATTTTTTTAAGATCCTTTTTATTGTAGTTTTTTAATGCATTGGATTGTCATCAAAATTGCGTTATAGATGTTAGTCTTTCTGGTTATGTCACATATATAATTTATATATTGTATATTTTGCATTATATAATTTATAAATTTTATTATTTTTATAGAAATATTATTTTCATTATGCTTTTATTTTAAAGTTTTCAATACTAAGTGTTATATAAAAAATTTCAAAATTTATTTATTTATTACCATTATTTTTTTGTGATTTTTATATTTGACTATTAGTTGTTTTTGTTGCATTGCTTATGATATTCAGTATATCATTATGTTCTTTCATGAAAATGTTACCTATTAATTATAACCTTAAATGCTTAATTTCTATAATACTTATTGTTTTGTCGAATATTTGAAAAGGTTGATAGTCTAAAATATTTCTTGTTATTATAGCAATAAAGAAAATTTTGAATATATAAAATATAATTTATTGATCCACATTTTCAAGTTATATTTTTTTTATTAACTTCTAAAAATATATTTTAAATAATGTACTTCAAAGATAATCTTCCTTTGCATAGTGTGATGTAATTTTGAAAATTTTAAATAATCTCTTATATTAATATTTTCTTAATTGTAAGATCTTATTCTAACTAAAGCACTTTGAAATTTCTTCTCTGAAAAATATAATTTTCAAATTTTTTATTGTTTTAACATACTTTTTTAAAAAGTTTATTCTATAATTCGAAAATTTTAAACATGAAAATAAATAAAATTCCGAAAATAACATATCTAAAATTAAACATATGTAAAATATTTGTAAAAACCAGAGCATACGCATTTCACAATGTTCCACTATAATGAGTACTATGAAACAGACAATTAGACATTAGATTTTATAAATATAAGATAAAAAAAGAATTAATGTATTATTCCAAACATTCAAAAAATGCTAACATATTATAAAAATTTAAAGGAAATAAAAAATAATTGTAATGAAAAGTCTCACAAAAAATTTAGAAATTATGTTAACACATTGCATCGATAGATTGTAACATTGATACGTGTTTCTTGTTCTAGCAAATATTGCAGAAAATATTTTTGGATTAAATCAAAAATCAATTAAGAATACAAAGTGTTTAAGCTATTTAAAAGAATGAGCATTAGATACGAAGCACTTAAATGCATAAAATAAAAAATCTTACAAAAATATAAAGAGATTTATGATAAGAAATAAGTCCTAATATTTAAAATATAATAAAAAAGTTTATGTTATTATAGTAATAACATAAATAACCAACAAAAAATGATTAATATGATATTTCAAGAAAAATGGGATTAATATGTTTGCTTTTCATGATTAAAAGATATGACAAACATGACATCATAGTTCTAAAATGTATTTTTTGGAAATTATTCAAAATATGCACTAATGGCATAAAATATATTTAACATTTTAAAGTAGAGTGTATTGATGTACAATTTTAACTTAAATTTTTTAACTTAAAATTGTATGTTTTTAATCAAAGTATTATACATAAGACCATTTTTTACGTAATATGTCAAAATTTTTAGAATTTTTAAAGGTCCATTCCACAATTTTTTTTTCTTATTTGCATAATTTTATTTAAGATAAAAAAAATTAAAGTTTTTAACCCAAATGATAAACGTTTTTACATTTATTGTTTGCTTTTTTAAAAATTTTACAATGTTTATTTTATAATTAAAAAATTTATGACGTAAAAATAGAAAAATATTAGCTTAATATTTCTGACATTAAACATAAATTAATTGCTAAAAAATCTAAAGGACATGCTTTATATATAATAATCCATTACATAGAATTTTTAAAAACAAATAAATAAAAAATCAACTTCGTTATTATCAAATATTTAAAATATTTAAATTATCCATATAACATTTTAAACAAAATTGATGTATCATTCCAAATAAAGTTTCACAACAAATATAAAAACTTTTAAAAGAAACACAACATAATTATAATAATAAATAACAAAAACTTTAAAAACTACCTTTTTATATTTCATCAATAAACAAGCACAATTTTATATCTTCAATGTTCTAATAGATATTGCGAAATCATTTTTTGAAATAAAAAACTTATGAGCAAATATTGTAAAATATTTAAACTATTCAAAATAATGGTTATTATCATAAAGCACTTATATAAATAAAATATAAAATTTTATGAGATAATAAAAAAATTACATCAACAAAATAACTTTAAATTTTTAAAAATATAATGAATAAGCTTATGTTCCCTATTAAAAATATAAATAACTAGCAATAAACTCTTGCAATCTTAAATTATATTTGTGAAGTCTTATTTACGTTGTTAACATATTTTTTGAGAAGACATTAATAGTATAAAATAAATTCAAAATCAAAAGAAAGTGTGAACTAATATAAACATGAGCTCCTATCCATCACATATAAGGTAGGTAATTCACATACGACGACGACCTCTAAATTATTTTTACTATACGTATTTTCATGGACTTGATCTTATCATGTTAGATTTTAAATTAGATTTATATATTTATTTGTATTTACTAAATTTTTTTTACCCATATCACGATAACGTTTAGCGAATTGAATATTAATTATATTACAATTCCTTGTTTATTTTTTTTTTACTTTTTAACATCTTCTGTTTACATGGTGATTTTTTTTATCTTACAGTAAAAAGAGATTCATTATTTATGTATTGTGTAAATCATTTATATTTATTTAGTTTAATAATTTTCTACTATATTGATGATATTTTTAAGATTTAATGTATTTTAACTTGTCATATTTATGTAAATAATTTATATTTATTTATTTTAAAAAATATTTTAATATATTATGACATGTTTTAAGTTTTGATATATTTTTACTTGTAATATTATATTTTAATTCAATTATTGGTTAAAAGTACAATTTTTAATTTACGTTTTGTATTTATGAAAAGTCACATATTTAGTAATTCAAATGAAAATTAAATTTTTTATTTTACATAACATTAAATTTTTTTAATACTTATTTGGAAGACATTTTTTTATGTATTTGAAAATTTTTCACTGCGAAAATAGTTTTGTTGTTTTATGAACTTTATATATTTTCATCTTATATGCTAATTTTTATTTAGCAATGACATAACTTGATAATTCTACAAATTTTTTTTTTACAAATTTAAATTTATTTAACGTGAAATGCTGAAACTTTTCTTTAGTCCAAAAAAATTCAAAAAAAACAAAAAAATTGATTATGTGAAGTAAAAAGATATGAGAAACAAATATTTTTCAAATTGGTTTTATGCATAGGATTAACAAATTGTTTATTGTTCCCATTCTTTATTAAGAAGTTTTTTTTTCTAAAATATTAATTATATTTTTTTATATTTGAAAAACACGTTTTTTATTGATATAATGTAGATAAAAAAGTGAGTCTTAACAAAAGATCAATAAATATAAAATATAAGTAATCTTTGACATTTAATTTTTTTTATTAATATAGGCTGTTATTTCATTATATTTTATAATTTTTTGTTCCAATATTTAAAAGTTTTCTTCGAAAAAATATATTAATTTTTTATATTATGTGTATTGTAATTGAAAGAGGCCTATCATTATATAATGACTACATTCACTTTTTATTTAATATAATATGAGAAATGCTTAGAAAATTTTTTTTTTTGCTCAATATTAAGTAATTCATATGACATTACATATAATTATTTGGCTTTATATATGAATTTGAAAATTTTAAATATATTTTTGAAGTTTTATCATTTTACAAAAAAATGTATTTTTTCTTTAATTTTTATGCTCTCTTGACAAAAAAATTTTTGAAATTTGCTGTAATCATGCATTTTTAAATTTTGATACCTTTAAATTGTAGATTTAGTATTCAGTATTACAGTTTCTTTTTTTACTAAAATATTATTTGTATTTACATGCAAGGCATGTTATATAGTGGCACTTTATAAACATATTTTCAATATTATTTATTTTTAGATTATAAATAAATTATATATATATTTTTTTAGATTTAAATTATTATTTTTATTTTATTATTATATAACATATGTTTACAAATTATGCACATTGTTTTTAATATTTTAATGTTTAACTATTTCAATATTTTTAAAACTTCGTATTTCTTTAACCCTTTTCAGTTTTCTTGAAAATTTTCTAAATATACTTCAACATTATTTTTAAACAATGGAATTCGGCATTAGAAAATTATGAGCAATGTTTCATGTTGTCATGTAGTCATAATTGCTATATTATAAATTGTGTATGATAATAATTTCATATTATTTTTTTATTCCTTTTTATTTACCATATTTAGAAGAATTTACTATGCTTATATTAAGAAAAAAAGCTTTTTTATCGCATAAAATTTTTATTAAATATTTAATATAGTTACTATTTCATTAATTTTTTAATTTATTTTCTTTTGTAATTTATTTTTTGTGATTACTATTTATCAGCAATTTCTTTTATAGATGTATTTAATTAGTTCAAAAAATAGTACAACATTATTTACCTTTCACTTCTCATAATTGTTTATGTTGTAAGTAACATATACCTTGGCATGCAAATATTTTTAACAAACCATTCGTTTGAATATTTTAATTTTCAAAAGTTTTGTACTTTTTATCTATTATTATAATACTAATTTAATTTTATTTATTTATTGAAAATTGAATATAACTATTTTTTTATTTCAAATGCTAAACGAATTTGTTATGCATTAAACATTTAGTAGTGATAGTTGTTTTTTTCATTATGTTCAAAATATTTTTTTGCACTAAAATATTTTGTTGGTTATATTGTTGATAAGTTTTTTTCATAATGATATTTTAATTTTAATATTTTTATTTTGTAATGCTTTTTGTTTTTATCAAATTACCCCAAAGTGTTGTTTCTTAATTTGTATGTACCAAAATTTCAACAATTTTAGCCACGTATCTCTTGAAATTTTTTAGTTTTATTTTTTTAAAAAATTTTTTGTATTTATTCTAGCATACATATAATAAATGTATTAAAGCTTTTCATTCTATATTATATAAAGATTTTTTCGTTTTAAAAAAAAAGAACGCATATTTACGATTATACTTTTTATTTTTTGTATAAAATTTTTTCAGATATTAAAAATTTATATTTATAATTATTTTTGTAGTATATTTTAATGTGATGATCATAAAATAAAACTAAATATTTTCTAATACTTTTTTTAGCTTAGTATTATATCGATTAAATCTAATGGTTAATTATAGTTGTTTCAGTTTGTAGGAGCAAAGCTATAGCTTAAATAGTTAATTAAAATTTGATGGCTTAAATTACTTACTTTCAAGACAACAGCAACTGTATTTGTGGAGTTGCTAATCAACAAAAAATATATTTCTAAATCATTTTGTATAGCCTTTTAAAACTTGTAATTTCTATGCAATTATTGCATAAATGATTATCTTTCTTGACACATATTTATGTTTGCATTTATGTTGTATTTGTTTTTTCAATTAAAATATTTGACATTTTTGAAATGTTTCAAATATTCAAAGAACTTTAAAAAATATACATATTTTAGATCTTATAAATATTTTTTGCACAACAAAGCCTGAAGGACTTAACTCAGGTCTATGACCTGCAATATAGGCACAGGCATTAAGGAGCCACATGCTGGGAGCCTGACAAAAACTGAGGTTGGTTAGCTCAGATTATTGATTTAAGGCATGATTCTAATAGAAATTTTGGGTCAATTAGTCTAGGGCATAACTCCTTAACGGACTTAACCATAAGGAGTCCTGAGAACTCATGAATTGGTTAAGGAATTGGGATAAGTTGGGCTCATATTTATTTTTATGCACTGGTGACCCAAGTAATCACTTTCTAGAAATACCATGGCATTGCCAACCTTAATAAGCTGAATCATTCTGAAAATATTATAAGCATAAATCACGTGAACGTTTTTGCAATGCGAGATAAAAAAATGGTATTGCCAAGCTTGAGCTTTTTCTACACCAATTGATTGCACATTTTTGCTATCAAATGGTCTAGATTATGCTAGTATTTATGAACATTTTACTTACATCTAGCCATTCATCTAGAATGGTTGTTTGAGCTACTTAATGTGTCTCTCCTTTCATCAACAAAATAACCCATTTATCCTCACTTTGATCTAGCTTTTGAATCTAATGTTCAAGATCTTATTCCATTATGATTAAATATAAAACCTTTATCAATTATTGTAATGAAATAGCATTTGTTTTGCATCACCTGTGATGGCTAGCTTTCGAAAAAGCTTTTTTTAAGTATTAAAGGAGTTATTTTCAGCCATTAGTTGTGCAACTCTTGTTTTAAAAATTTTAAAATGTAGAAATTGTTTCATGCAAAAATTGTGAAATTTCCAAATTGTTTCATATAATCAAACTTTTTTTGTGGATTTTGATGTCTAATTGGAGTATCAGTGTGTATCTTGTTTGCTTGTTACGATGAAAATGAGTGATTAGTAGAAGCCCAATTAGTCATCAAGGATTGATTTAAGCAAATGTTTTGGCCGAATCATTTAAAAATCCATGTATATTTCATTTAATTTTGACCAATCTCATTTAGAAAAGATTATTTTTAAAACAATTTTTATTTTTGAGTGAAAAATTTAGTTTCCTAAAATTTTAGAATATTTTTTTAAGTATATAATTCACTCATCCGATCTTGCAAGTACATCATATAATTTATAACAAATTTCGCATGTCAGTTAATTTCATCATTTACTAAACATTTATCATGCTTATCAAAATGAGAATATTACTTTTAAATAAGATGTTAAAATAATTTTAATATTTTAAGTATTAATTTATGTTCATTGCATTTTATATTTTTATATTTTTGATAGTTTTGTTTACCACATGATAATTGTTTTACTTATTTTGTTAACTTCTTTCATTTTGCTTAGATATTTTTAATTGTTTGCCATACCAACAATAGATATTTCCATTGTTTAATAATTCTTCATTAAGTTATTATAGTAATCTTTTTAAGGTTTAATTTAAAAATTAATACAACTTTTTTAATAGATATATGCATTTGTTATTTTGTAATAACTCATTTATGAAACTTGTAATTATAAAGGAAATCTTTTTTATTGAAAATATTTTTTATTCGTCATGTTTATAAAAAAAGAAATTAGTTTTTGAAATTTTATTCAAATAATTATTGAATGTTCTATATTGCCATTATTCTAACAATTGTCTATTTTTATGCCATTAATGATTGTTGTTCTCAATAACTTATTTTTACTTGGCCATGAAATATTATATTTTATAGTGATCCCTTTATATTCTTTTTAATTTGGTTCAAAACGTAAACTATCCATGTTTTCTTTTGTTATGACTTCTCTGGCTACGGTATGGTACAACTAAAAAAGTTAACTTTCATGTAACATTATATTGATTAACTAAAATTTTAATAAAATCTTTTTAATACATGTTCAATTATTTTCTCATTACATTAAATAGATAATTTTTAATTTTTTGAAAAATTTATTTATATATATTTTATATTATTTATTTTCTAAAATAGTTTCCATTGACTTTTTAGAAACTATTTGTGACTTTATGCTTTTTGGGTTTTTTTAATTACTTGCATATTTTATGCAATATTTCTCTAAAAATTTGTGATGCTCACATTATGTAGACCTTTTTATTAACATCACAAAAATATCATTTCTAATATTGTAGGTACCTACTATATATATGATTGATACAAATTTTTGAAAAACACTTTTCTTAAATTGAAGTCTTATTAATCATATATGTCTAAGAAAACCCTTTCTTAGTGTATTACATCGAAATTTTCAATATGTTTTTCTTTTTTAATACAACTAATATAAGTTTTTTTTAATTTTATATAAAATGGTTGTATGTTTAAGATGATTAGTTAAAAAAATTAGACATATTTTATAAAACATCTTATGTTTTTACAATATAATAACAACAGGAGACTTATATTAAAAAAATATTATTTTACAAAACATTTTTGAGATCAATCAATATTTTAAATCAAATATTATATTTTGATAACTTATTGAAAGTGTTTAAAAAATTTTCATAACTATCATTTTTTTAATACTTCATACTTTTTCACAAGCATGGAGAGTGTGCATGGTTTTAAATATTTCCATCAATCTATTGATGTTATAATAAAACAAATAGTAAAAATGTTGTGCACTTTTAAAATTTTTTTTTAATTCTTTAATATATTAAATATATTATCAAAAAATTTAATGCAATTAGGATGTTATGAGGATCTTAAATTATTCTTTTTGAAAATTAATTTTTCATTTAGAATTACTTTTTTTGAATAAAATATTTTTTTACATACAATTATAACAACACTTATTTTTTGACATGTGGTACAAATATTATTAATAATTTGTTTTCAATAACATGCTATTGAATTATGATTGAAATAAATACTATTTAATTGACATGATATTTTTTTTACTGTGTTCTTTACTAATTCAATATATAGACCTCTTAGACATTATATTCATATCTTAATAGTTTTATTTTTCTAATATTTAAACTTTTCTTTCTTTTATCTTTTATTATTGCTAACTGCTTTTATACATTAATTGATGTTTTTTATTGTCGATATTTAGAATACATTTTTATAAAAAAATTAATATATAGTATTATTATATTAATTTTTAAAATTGTAATTATCATATAATATGGTCAACTTTTGTATCTAAAAAAACTTATAATACCAAAACTAGTTTTGTTAATGATTTCAAATGGGGTATTATCGTAATGACTTCTAATCTTTCAATCTCATTTATCTCATTTATTTAGGATATTTCTTGATACTTTCTTAACAAATTTTAAAATAATTTAAATATTTTAATTTCTTATTATCTATTCTTGTACCTATTATTACATAAAAATGTAAAATATTACAAAAAAAATAATTACAAAAATAATATAATTGATTAAAATTGTTGAGTAAATGTTAACAAAAGTTTCTTTTTTCATAAAAGTCATTTTTCAAAGTACCTCAAGGCATTAAAAAATTTTAAAAATCATTAATATTATTAAAAATTTAAAATGTTCAAATTATGTCTCACACATTGAATTTACGAGCATACATTTCTAAAGAAAAGATATAAGAATGAAAATAAAAAGCAAAAGTTTGTAAAAATTTAAAATTTGTAATATACTTAAAATAATAAAAAATTTTGATCGTTGGCATTGTAAACCTATTGCCATTTACACTTCCAAACACTTGGTGATTAAAAGGACACTCGCTTCCATATTAGAGCAAAGGCCATCTAATTAGGCAAGAAATTTTAATATTTTGCCTTTCTAATCCCAAATGTTTCCTACAACTATAGACCACTCCCTCAAACAACTTTTGTACACATTGAGTTTCACTTTTAAAATAAATGGCAAGATCTAGGTAACTAACATGTATGTTCTAAACAAAATTAAGCATAATGCTTGGTCTAGTGCCAATATTACCAATGTCATGTCCTTCTAAAAAGTTTGTTTAAGAAAAAAAATATTTGACAATATTATAACAACTATTGATCATGTTTTTCATATAGCTTATATTTGGCGGATTAGTACCCTTATTTACCTTTGAATTCCTTACTTTTGAGATATTTTTTTCATTACTAAGCAATTTATAAACTTTTTATGTACTTAATATTACAATTTAGATGCTGAAATAATTTATTTTGTTATATTTCATATTTGTAAACACTTGAACATTTTCATTATAAGAATATTTTTTTACATTAGTCATGCAAAAATTTTTAACTAAGAAAATTTTCTATTTCATCTATGAAGTTTTCTTTACAATGACTCATAAAAAAGGGTTTCTTAATATATTTTCTAAAAATTTGAACATTGTAATTGTTGCATTACACTAACAATATAATTTCCCTAATCTTACATTTTTTATTCTTATCACTTTAATTCTTCTTCAATAATTATTAAAAAAATTTCAAAAAAAATTTTAATGCCTAAACATTTTTAAAAAATTCTTATAGAATAATGTTATTATTAATAAACTACTTTTCATATACTTATTCTTGAATAATTAGCATGTTTATGTAGAAAATTAGATTTTATATTGTTTCTCATTGCATTAAGAATTCAAGTTTTTTATTTACAATAAAATGTCATTATCTAGCTATCATTATTTTAATTTTTATTATTTTATTATTTTATGGTTTACATTTGAATCATACAATTTCTATGCTCTAAATTTTCAATACCATTATTATCAATAAATTTTGTAATTAAAACATTTTATCTATTACAATAGTTTTTTGAAAATTGATTTTTTAAAACATTTTATCCATTTTGAGAATATTAGTATTATAATCTTGCTATTTTTTGGTAATTGTCATTCTTTTGTAAAGATTTTAAATTTCTTGAAAGATTAGCAAATTATATGTAGCTTTAAAGATTTTAAATTTTTTAAAAGTAAAAACTTATATCGACTAATTTTTATGTAATTCTTTCCATTTTCAAAAATATTGATCAAATTAGCATTATAAAGGTTTTTATCAATGTATTGTGTTTTTATTATTTTTATGTTTATAATTATTTTACAAATTTATTTCCAAAAAACTAATTTCTATTGCTGTACTTTATCAAATAAAAATTTTTGATATTTAAGTGTTAGGCTATTTATTGAATTTATTAATTTTCATTCTTTTAACAATTTCTAGGTTCATTAATATTTTGGCATTACTTATGATTTTAAGTTTTACATTATTTTCAATTATTTCTCACAAAAGTGATATTTGGCAATGTTGCACAACTAAAAGCATAATATTTTGTCATGCAAAATATTGTTTTCGTGTCATAAAATTTATTGAATGTTAATTCTTTTTGTTTATATTATTTTATTCATTCATAATATATATTAATCTTTTTAACTTGTTTTACTTATGAATCTACTTTTCAAATAATTAATTATTTTTATAGTTTTACTATCATTATACTTTCTGTAATTTATTTAATTGTATAGGTATTTATCATTGATTTGCAACACTCATTCCTTTGAATAATTGAAATATTTTGTTATATAATTATCTTTTTCTTGTTATTATTTTTTATATTCTAGAATAATCAAGTTTCATTTTTTTTTAATGAGAAGGTATTATATTGATAATTATGCACAAAGTTATTAACACATAAATTTTTTACTTTTTTATTTAAGCACTAAAATTTTTAATGACATAATTTCAAACTAATGCATATTGATTATTTAGAAATATATTAGTTACTTTGCCTTATTCACACAATTTTGATGGACATATATTTTTTTGTCTCATTATGACAACAAATTTTTAACATGACATTAACATATAATATTTAAAAAAAAATTATTACACATTTTATATGAGTATTATTTAGAAATTTTGTGGGACAAATATTCTTTTCAAAATTGGCATTCTTGTATTCTTTTTGTTTACTTTTATTATGATTTTTTTTTGTAATGATATTATTAAGGCCTAAGTAACTATTTTTTGAAATATTTGATATGTAATTTGAACTTTTACTTTTGTTCAACTTATTGTACTTCTTTTTATTACTTTATCATCTATTGCAGCCTTTTTTGTAAGGATGTTATATTGCATAAATACCTTTTAGGGTTAATGTTCAAACAAATAAAGTAAAATTATACATAAGGTAAATTAGAGCAATGTAATTTTTAAAAATTTCTAACAAATAACTTATATTACCTTATTTGACTTTATTCCAATATTATAAAAGGCTTTTTATGTAGTACAAAAAAAGCTTCATATTTCAGTAATTTTTTTAATTTAATTTATTTAGCATTTTTCATCATAATAATTCAATTTAATTTTTTTTAATATTTTTGTTATAAAAAAATAAAGTGCAAAGACCACTAAAGATTTATTTTTAATTGCCAAAAATAAATTTATTTTTTTTATTAAAATAAAAAATTGAAATTACAATTAACCTTTTGCATATGTATAAATATAAGAAATACTTTGAGTAATTAAAGATATTGTATATTTAATCTATGTGCAATAAATAGTCAGAGGTTACTTTTAGGTAATGTCACAACAGGTTATTGTAGATAAATAATCCATTTGGAAAGAAGTAAAAAAGAACCTTATAAATAAAATTTTAAATTTATTAGAATTATGAAAATTAAAAATTAATTAAAGAAAATTAAAAATTTTAAAAATTAAAAAATCAGAAAGACAATTGAATATTAAAATTTTTAATGATAAATTATATAAATAAAAAATTGTCTTACAATTTCAAAAATTATAGGAAGCAGCATTTTAAGAGTGAATAGTAATAATGAAACATCTTCTATTAAATTAAATTAAAAATATTTACATTGTAAAAAATAAAATAACAAAAATAAAAATTCTTATTTGTCAGTAGTGAAGCCCATAGTAAGGTAATATGATAACACGAATGCCATCTCACTTGTCCATAAGCCTTCTCCACATCAATCTTAGCATAATTAAAATTTAAGGTTTTTTGAACGTATTAATCTTATAAATTTCTACTCTACTTAAGTACTTATTATGAACATTTTGGATAATGTTTTAAATTTTCTATTAGATTAATTGTTAAGCTTTTTGTATATGTATCTGTATGTGAGTTATGGACATTATTTTTAAAGTTTTAACTATTCTTTTATTGTAATTATTTTTTTCTATATTTTTAATTCTTTAAAAGCTTTTCATTATTGAAGAATTCCTTTAAAGTTTTGTATAATTAATTATCTATTCTCTCCTTTTCGTCAATTTATTTTTGTACTTATCTTGAATTTTTTAAATTTTGATAGCTAACATAATATTTTTAGATATTGTACTTTCTTGTATCAGCATTACTCATTGGTGATATTTGCAATAATAAAATATTTTTAATTATAATAAGTTTTTTGTGCATTCCATATTTTTCATAAAAAAATTTACATGTTACTAAAGTAGTTATAAATATTTATTATTTCCTTTGTTAATCATTTTATACTTTTTATCTTTTAAAAAGCTCTAATTTTTAATGAATTGCTTTCACGTAACTATGAACATTATAGAAAAAGTTAAAATTGTAAATTTTGAGTGCTTCAACCATTTTGGTATTTTGTGCTTCCTTGTTTGCTTCAATAATTTCATTCTTGTTTATTATTAGAAATTTTTCTTGATATATCATTCATTTGTAAGAGTATTTAATGAATCATTTTATTGATATATTATGTAACAAATTATGAATATTTTAATTTTTTTCATAAAGAAAAGATTTATTTTTATGTTATATGTAATTTATAATTTTAATGGAATAATGCTTTCAAATTTTTTTGAAATAAAAAATTATTTTCTTATTACTTATATTATAATATTTTTGGGAAATAGAAGATATACAAATTTTTATTTTAAATTTCACTTTTTGTCAATGAATTCAAATAATTTATGCATTATTATTTTTTCTTATTTATGTGGTTTTGTCATAGTTATAAAGATTTTATTTCACATGAATATTTTAGGTGAATAAATTTTTCTAATCATAAATTATTTATATTTTTTAAGGAATATTTATAATATTTCTCAATTTTTATAATTTTCCTTTTTTAAAATGCTTACACTTGCACCACAGTTTTTGCACCGTTCTATGATGTTATATTTTCAATTTTTTTAAATGGTTTTAAATTAATATGTAGTGCTATTGGTCTAAGTTTTTTCTTACTTTCTTAATAATTTCATTGGAAAGAATTCTAAGCAACAAATAATTATGTGTTGTCATATTTCTTTTACATTATTTAACAACAAATGTACCTTTCTATGTTACCTCTACCATGTGGTTCGGGAAGGATTAATCGTTTCCAAAGAGGAATCAACTGATTCTCTCCCATTTTGTTGGATCGTTGAAGTGATTTTGATCAATTCAATTCAAGTGCCAAATTTGATAGAAGTTGCCATTTACTAGATAACGTAATCGTTATAATCTTTTCATAGGTTGTTGAGCAGACATTACTTCAACCACAAGCACCCAAGAGACAAACCCCTCATCGAGTTGGGAAAAAGAAAGAAAATCGCACTAGGTGTATACTCATGAAAACGTTATCGGAGATGATGCTGGATTCCAATTTCCTTTCTCGACTGACTCTCTTATATGCTTAGAAGCAATCCCACTATTTCTGTTTATTCGATTTCCACACTTTATGTTTGTGATCTATCAACTGCCATTATGACCAAAGATTGGTCGAGAGAGAATGAAAAGTGGCCAAATACAAACCAAGAGATTGACCATACTAAAATTGAACTAATGCCCTCTTTTTTTGACAAAAGTAACATCAAAACACTGACAACCCACTAGAATCTCCTTCAGATTCTTAAACCCCAACTTCACAAGAAGAAAGAGAATTATCTCATTAGCCAAAACATATTTTACATTTCCTGAAGCACTCTTCATTTATCATCATCAAGTTTTGATCAATTCTAGTTGTTTTGGTACACCTTTTAAACTTTTTTAAACTGAAATTCAAATGAAATTTGCAGTATCTCTCACAATTCCTTACCTACTCCATAAACTGAATGGCAATCTTAGTCATCCAATACAGATTATATTGACAAAAAAAGAGTGATGGTTTATTGGAAGATGCACTATCAATAAAATTCAATGAAGTATCATTTGGTGTCATTGTTCTCTTTGAAGAATTTTTTCTCATTGAAAAAGGACTTTGTTTTGACATTAGTTGAAATATGCATTAGTAAAAGAGATAAATGTTTAAGATAAAAATATATACTTTCACAAAAATTTCTTAAAAACATATTTTAAAGAAACTATTTTTGGTTGCCTATTAAGCTTCAATAAATCTTTTTAAATAATTTTTGTAAATTTCAATTTTTTTAATAGATTAATTTTATTTAATTTTTAAAAAAATTATTTTCAAAATTTAAAAATAATAAAAAAGTATAACAAGTTTTGATGATTTTGCTCAAAGTGAAGCTTACCTCAAGCCCATATAAAGGACAAAAAAATCAAATTAGTTAGTATAAACAATTCACAAATAGAGAACACTCACAAAAATATTATAGAATAAAAGGGCTATGACAACATCTCAATGCAATGAAAAAAGTAGACATAGAAAAATTGAAACAGTATTTGAATTTGATGTTTATAGTAATCTTATGTTTGTTAAAATATTAAAATAATATAAATATGTTATGCTTTTACCTGAATGAAAGAATAGCAGCATAAAAAATTAGCTTGTCAAAGAAGATAAGATAGTCAGAGAGAATAAGTGGCAAAACGAATAGAAATAATAATTAATAGTACTTGTTAAAGCTTAAATTTTATAGCTCGAGCAAACTCTTCATTCTTTCACCAATTTTTTAAAATTAACAAAATATTTAAAAAATAATTGATATTATGACAAAATATAGTTACCAAATATTCTTATAAATTGTTATTGATAGAATGACTCAAATTCAATAAATATTTGAAAATAGTAATTTACAAAAAATAATAGGCTAGGGTGGCCCAATGGTGTTCATCAAAGAACTAAACAATTCATCGAATGTCATTGGGACTTTATAAGTCTAGGATAGATCATGGTAAATAGGAGTTGCATGATTGATTTTAAAATAGTTTGTGAGATGAAAAAGTTGTTTTGGCAGCATTAGGTTAATGATAGCAATGTGATAGATTTTAATGTGGATTATTAAATCAAAAATGGATTTTGTTGAATCAAGGTAACCGATTGATGCATTATTGATTTTAATCTTGATAATTATATTATAAGAATATAATAATTAGATGGATAGATTTAAATCTATGTAATGTAGAATTCGATAAAATTTCAATCATTCAATTTTGAAAATTGCATGACTAGACGATTAGATTTGAGGTTATATGTTTTTTCGAAAGGTGTATGAAGCTTTAAATGTTTAATGACCAAAATTGTGTGATCAAGCAAAACATTTTGATCAATGTGTTTTAGAGAGGCAAATGAATTTTGGATTGTTTAATGTGACAACAAAATCAAATAGTACACATCCATTTCCATATTGTTAAAATGATATATGCAAAACTAATTGGGAATTTTTGTCACACATTGTTTATTTGGATGTGAGATTATTGTGTATAGGCTTTACTTGTGCATATACAATTAATCAAAAAAATGAGTTAGCCTACCCCTTGTTTCTCTTCGAAGATAATGACTCTTGCTTACCAATATGCACATGACATATTTTAGAGTGACTTTGCGATTAGATAGTATAGCATATGGGTTCAAGAATCATGCCTAGTTCTATACCAAGGAAAGTTTAGGCTTAGGTTAGTTATAACAGGATCTTTTTTCTCAGTTTACTTTTTACATCTTTCGAAAAAGGCCTCCAAAGTCGTGATCAAGTTAAGGTGATCTGAAAAATGATAAAAGTTTGGAGTATTTTCCTTAAGATAATTAATTTAAATATAAATTATAGTAATGATGAAGTTTAATTTTTGCACCTAGTAAAAACAATTTTATTCATGTTGAATATTTTAATAAAAAGTTAAATTTTTAAAACTAAATTAAAAATAAATCTCTAAGGAATCTGTCACGTTAATGCAGAGAATCTTCCTAGTATCTCTAAAGTTTTCTCTTAAGTAGATTCTTTAACTGACATAAACTTTAGCTACCCAAAATCTTAAAATTCACATAATAAAATTTATTATAAATACATAAGTGTTATCATTAAATAAAGTACAATACTTGTATTCAACTTCATAAACTATTATATTAAAGGGCATGCAATTATTTTACTTATAGGTATGTTTAGGTCAACATTTTGTATCAACATGATTTCAATTCTCATTGGTTTAACATTAAAACCTATAGTTAATTAAATTATTTTGATTTTAACTATTCGTTATTATTTATCGATATGTTTCATTATCAACTCTTGGGAACATAGATTGGCATTTCTTCTTACATAAAGATTATGGAAAGCGATGCCCCTCATCATGAGTAGGATGAAAATAACCCTATGTGTCCTATGAGTATCAACTTGTTGGTATAATAATTCTAAACCTAACTATTATGTAGAAGACATAATCTAGATGGAAAATTATAAAACTAAGAATTCTATCCATTAGCTTTAACATTTGAAAGTTCAACCATCCTAAAGTAATGTCTCCAACACCCATTTACTTGTCTTTAATTTTTTATTATCCTAAAAATCAACAAATTAAGTTCTACAATAGAACGATCTACTTGGACTTGAGATAGATGTTTTAAAAACTTAATAAAAAAGATTAATAAATAATACAATTATTTTTTATCATCAAAATATTGTGCATGAACAAAGTATTCACCTACTTTGATCCATTACTATATATGCTTACGTATTACTTAATATTTGCACCCATTGACCATCTAAATCATCATCTAACTCAATCTACATATCTACACATATTTTTCACTCTCGTGAATCACATACTAATAGTTGTCATGCATCTCTCATTGTGTAGATTAGTCTCGATAAGACTCATAGTACTATATATGTCCAACAAAATCAATTTTATAAAGGAAGTAATATTCTTCCTTTTTTCATGCTTACATTATTTATCTAAAATTTTGAATCATTCAACTACAAAATTTTGTTTTTTTAAATAAATAAATAATTTACATCTTTTTCTTTCAAATTTGTTATAATTTACATGATGAGAATTTTTTTTGTAGATAGCTTTTAATGTTTTTAAGTACTTCATTAACATGATTGTTTTCTTTATTTGTAATTTTTAATATTTTTTGTTTGTAACATCAAGCATGTTTAACTTGGAATATGATAACATGTTTTTTGATATTATGCTATGTCAGTATTTCATTTATTTCATTATAATAATTAATTTTTTTTTCATGAATATACATTTTTGTGAAAGTAAAATAAGTTTTTAAGTAAATAATTTATTTATCATTTTTTTAAATCTAAGACTTTTTAATTTTTAAGTAACTAATTTATGATACTATTATTAATAGATTAAATCTTTCATTATCCATTGTATTTATTATTTGCCTTTGTTAAATAATAAAATTTGTATTTCACATTTTTGTACATGCTCAATGATTGGTAGTTTTTCATTTAGTTAATTAGTTATATTTTTTAATTAATTTTTATTATGTTCTTAGAATTTTTTCAAAAATTATACTTCTTTTTTGAGTTAATTACTTGTTAAAATTTGTTTTAAAAATATAAATATTTTTATGGTTTATTAGATTTTTTATAGTACTACCTTTAACTTAAAAACACTTTCATCATATATGTTTTTTTTTAATTTTTATCAATGTTACATTAAAAAAATAATCTTTGACTATTTTTAAATAGTTGCAAGTGTTGTACATTTTTTCTGTACCACATTGACCATAAATGTTTTTTTTTTATTTTATTCTTTTTTAATTTCCTTGGAAATGATTTCACCTAGGTTTGAAGTTCCTAAATTTTTATTAACATAATAATCTTAACAATTGAATATCTTTTTTACCTACATTAGGTAGTATGCATTAAGGCAATTGTTAAGAAGATTTGTCAAATATAATGTAAATTAGAAATGATTAATTTTAAATATAACATTGTAACACTTTATATTTTTTTACTTATGTTACGAAGTATTGTTTTCATTAGTTATTACGATTTTTTACATTCATATATTGTAAACTGGAAATGTCTAGTTACGAAAAAAATTTTACTGATTATAATATAAATGATTTGTAACATTTAAATGTTTAATCACAAAGAATTTTTTGTCAAATCTTTAAATATTTATTTACAATAATGGATTTAACTGTTAATCATAGATATCATTACTTAATTAATTAACACTTTAAAAAGATATTTTTAATGTTTCTTATTAACTCAATATATTTGCTACTTTACATTCATTAAAAACATTATAAATTTTTTTTTTTGAAGTTTGTTGTCTTCTTAAAATTGAAAATATTTAAGAAACACTAGTTATTTTAGAAGTTTCTCAACATGATTTTTTTTACTTCGATCAAATTATGTTTATTCTAGCATCACAAAGGAATAATCTAATTACATGTAATCAATAAGTTTTTAAATTATTTCTCAATTTTTTTTACACTTTTCAATATATTTTTACCATATTGTGATAATGGTTAAATTAGAATTCTAGAAGTGATCTTATAATGACAAATTACATAAATATTTTTTTTTAATTTTTATTATCTTAGTAGCTTTTGCAATTATAAACTTTTTAGTACATATATGTTATTTTTGTGATTATAATATTAGATAAAGCATTCTTAAAATTTTGTTAACGTTGATTTAAATATTTTAAATATTTAGAGTTAAAAATAAGGTTTTGTTCCGTTATGTTTTTAAACATGTTTTAATGTACAAGTTATTTAACAATGCAAAATGATTTTATATTCTTTGTTCAATTTGTTGTTACTTTTCCAAGATATGATATTTGTTATTGCTATACTTCTAGGATTATTTTTCTCAAGGAACACACATTGTCTTTATAATATAGAGGTATTGTGGATTACATTTCTAATGTTGACGTTGTAAAATGAAAGCTTTTAATGCTATGGTACCCAAACAAAGTTAAATATCTCAAATTGGAAATTATGTTTACAGTTTTCATTATTTTTTTGCCCTTTCATATTTTTTTTATTTATGCTATGGATTTGTTTTATATATCTCACACTTTTTTTAAATTATTTGTTTATATAAAAGACATTTAAATTTTTTAAATATTTAAAGTTTAATTTTTTATTTAAAAAAAATTATTTTCATTGTTAAAAATAATCAATTTGAGATGTGAACTATCACAAATATCTAAGATAAGTTAAAAGTTTTTTATTTTCTAGCTAATAACATAACGATCAAAAAGTCCTCTTATAATAGTGTGAGGTTCAAAAGTATGCCCTTTTAAGAAAATGTAAGCATGAAAATTAACTGGACTTCAAGAAAAAATTGTTTCATAGTGCATGAACAAGAAATAGAGATTATTGATCATTAGAAATGTTCACATTATATGTATCATATATCAAAAATCAGTTGACATATACTTCGAAAGTAATTCACTCTGAAAATGTAAAAAAAATAAAAAAATATAAACACAAAGCAAAAATGAAAAGTGAAATATTTAAAAAAGGGCAAAATATTATTCCATTAAATTTTGCAACAAGGTTTATTTTGTTGAGTACTTCAATTAAAAAAAATTGATGAATCAAAAAGGAAAGTAACAAATATTACAAAATCCTATAAGACATGGGAATTACAAAAGACATGATAATCCATCTAATAACTTTGACTATGATATCCATAATAGATATCATGATAGTGTAAGAAAAAATGAACATTCTGATGAGTTATGTTAAAACAATGATTTAGATATATTTAGTAAAGAGGAAATACTTAAGAGACATTAAAGATCACAGCATATCCCTAATCAAAAATTGTATAAACCAACTTTTTCTGCTAATTTAGATCCTAGGGATTATATTAACTGACATACTAGTATGAATGATTTGTTCTACAAGCACTAAATGAATGAGCAAAAAAATATCAATTTATTAAGATTAACTTAGTGTATTGCCCATTAATTCCTTAGAAACTAAGAGCAATAACATTTTAATAATGATGAAGATGTATCCTAAACTTGAAGAAATCTTATGTTATGTTGTAAAATAGGTTTATTCCAAAAATATATAATATCAAAATGAAAGACAAATAAAAAGGTTTTCTTAATATGGTGAATCCATTGAAGAGAATATTAATAAGTTTAATGATCACAAATTTAGGTGCAATATAAATGAGACCAAGAACATATTTTCCATTTATGGTAAGTTTAAAGGAATACATTTTAGTAGAGCTTCACTTGAGAAATATTATTGTTTTAGAGAAAGTTTATAGCATAGTTAGAAATGTTGCAAAATGTATAATTTCTATTTCAAGAGAAATGACAAGCTAGATTCTTCAAAGGTCCACACCACCATTTCTTAACCACTCATACATGCACTTCATCAACCCCATCCACCATAGTTTCTAAACCTCCCAAACCTACATTACCATCCACTTCTCTGGACTCTTCCTTAACCAAACACACATAATTTAGAATCGCCTATTTTAAGTGCCACAAAAAGGGATGTAAACCTACAAATTATCCAATGAGATCTATGACTTTGAACCTAGATAGTGTTAATTAATATGAAGATTTTGAATAAGAAGAAAATATAATTCTTGATGAGAATGGTAAAAAAGAATTAGAAAACATGAGCATTTTCATGTTATAAGCACCCTTACATCCCCATAATCACATAATGATTGAAAGTGTAACAAATATCTTTAACACTAGCTTAAAAATAAGGGAACAAACATTTTGGATGATCATTGATATTGATAGTTGTAAAAATGTAATATCTTGTATTACTGTTAAACAAATAATAACTTTTTTATTAGAGCTTCCAAGCCCTAACTCTATGTCACTGATAGATAAAATCTATCGTATTAAGCAACGATGTTATGTATCGTTGAAATTGGGTAGGAATAATGACAAATTTATGATGTCATACCTATGCAAATAGGACATCTTATTTTTGCAAGAAGAAGGCTCTTTTATAAGTACATGACTCTAATGGGTAAGAAAAATATGTGTTCCTTTATTTATAATCGAAACACCATCACATTACATCGTACTCCACCTTATGAGAAAACTTTATCACTTAACCCTAACAAATCGATTAAAATCTCTAAGTCCATGGATAAAGGAAAATGAAAGATAAAGAATTTAAACTTAAATATACTAGCCAAAGTTAGCAAGACCATTAATCAAAGAGATTTAGTTTAGTTTCTTATAATTAAAGAGTTAGCCAACTATTTACCAAACCCATCACTTATTTTATGAGCTTATGGTTTTAAGCCAATATCTTTTATTGATCTTATTCTCTTACCAAAAAACTTTCAAATTTCTATCTCCATTGAAATCTCTTTATTACCTATACTAATATGTAAAAACATTAATTGAAGTAATGAAAGATATAAGAAACTAGTAGATGCTAAAAAATTGGTTAGGTAAATTTATGAAAGAGACTATGTTATAATTAAACTTATTTCAAAATAGTTTCTTCTCATAGTTTATAACAAATTACGAGTGCATGAAGTTAGATTTTTTTAGAATATTCAAAAACTTGGAACTAATGCATATGTGTTGGATTTGCTAGAAGAGTGTAGGATTAGGTCAACCTTTAACACTAAGGAATTAGTCTTTAATAAGGCATTATATCTAATACCTAATGACTCTTTTCTCATGCTGAGTGAAAATTTCCTTATCACTACATTAGCCTTAAGAGTAAGAATAATTTGAAGAAATATTTTTTTCATGAGACAATACCAACCAAATATTATTAACTTCAAAAATTTTGGGTTTGTTAGAAGGGAAAAACTTCGATAAAGAACTCCTAGCATATTTATGATGAGTAAAAACATATCACATCACACCTGTTAGAACTTTACTATGCCCATCACCCTGATAGTATCGAGTTAAGCTCTCTCCCACTTAGGATGATGATATGTAAGTAACTAACATAAGGTCACAAACGTACATTCCTTATCATCGCACTTGTTGCACAACTCCATAGGTGCAAAACCTAGTTCAAAATTTTCATAAAAAATACTTAAAACTAATTTTTTTTTACTTTTCTTCTTATCACTATCCACCCTCTCTATCACCATCACTAACACCTTCAATAGCTGCCATCGCTACCTGAGCTAGCCCGTGCACTTACTTGAACACAACTGAAAATGAACATCATTTGACCTATGCTCAACATGCATTAACCCATCACTTACAACATCCCTCAAAGACCCGCACCAACCAACCAACCAGTCCCATCAACCCATTCTGTTTAGCCTGAGACATGTCTATCCAAAAAACAGACCGACTTCTCTATCATGTGTCACTCGCCTTACTGCCGTGCCACCTACTATTTCAGGCTCATCATTACCATCACTCAAAATGATGAACCTTCTAGATTTCTATAAATAGGGATGCTCACAAAACTATAAAGGTTATAAAATTATTAAATAAATTATTTTGTTTGTGCACTTCCACTTTAATAAAAAAATTATTTAACCCAACTCAGTTTAACAGATTCAAACTTCACTTATAGGATACAATGATCGAAGGTAAGACTATGATCTTATTTTGAATGGACAATTCTACCTATTCTACTATATTGACCCCCCTATTCCACTAGGTTAGAATCAACAATAAGATTAGGATAGTGATCCAAAAACAACCCTTCCTTAATCTTTGTTCCACAAATGTTAAAGGGATTTGCAAAATCCAACAAGTATTGGCATCGTGAATACAAATTCATTTAATAAATTCTTTATAATTTTTATTTTTATGTTAGATAGCTCATGAGTAGGTCAAGCAAAAACAATATACCTTATATCACTTCAAACATTTCTCAACAAAAATGGTGACCAATAGGCATTTATATGTATTTAAAACAAGACTCTCTTTGATAATTCTTACTATTTGATGGTGTATATAAAACTTATTATGATTACAATATATCCATATAGAAGTTCATTGGAACTTTTCTCAAGCCAACTATGCATTGATCTTGTCTCCACTAGAGCCAAAAATGACTATCTAAATGGTTATGATAAGCTCTAAGTGCATCATAAGAACTAGAAAAGTACGGCTCTTTCTCTTTTGTATTCTAATAGTCTTTTTTATTATCAATTGTGTCCCTCTTATTATTTGTACAACTATCATTGTATTGATTATAAAAATTTGCACAAATACCTTAGGGATTCCCAATCAATAATATATGGACTTAATGAGCATATAATGAGGGCATACATAAACAAGATCCCCAATAGTTGGAAACAAGGGATTCATGTTAGAAAACATAAGTAAATAATCTTTTGCTTTAGCTTCTAAAGGTAAAGGGACATGAAGATCCATTTGCCCCACATTAAACTCTATATTGAAGCCCATTAAAAATAATAGGTGTAATAAAATAGTATGCCCTTACATTAAAATGGGTTGGAATACCTATATGCCTAATATATGTTGGGTTCTTTCTCTATTCAACAATCCAGGATGCATCTACATAACTTCACAATGTATTTCCCATTCACTGTATTCTTTTTCTTTATTTTTACTTTCAATAATAGCTTTGCTAGAAGCGACATGCCTGATTAAACCATGAATTAGAAATACTTGGAAGAGCTCTATTGCTATTTGTTTAAGTAATACACATTGATATAGTGAAGGCAAAGTATCCATAGTAACGATAGAATGAATCAACCTACTTACTAAGCAATCTCATGAAATATCCCAACATTACCTTCACTTATTTCAAAAAACGACTTGTGGAGCCTATTATGACAATACCTCATGGGTTGTCCATGGATCCTATTATTAAGAAGTAAATCTACATCCAACTAATACATTAATAAGAGTATTATTTTGATAGATGACACTTCTATATTATTCCTTCAAATTCAAACTCATTCATTTACCATTATCTATTTGAATGATTGACTTCCAGTTAGAAGGGCAAATTGTTAATAGGCACAAAATCATCTATCTTAGTTCTAAATTTATTTGAATAAAATATTTATCTAAAACAAAGCAACTAGTAAAAGCATTCTTTTTTCTCTTTTTTATCTTGTTATAGATATTCATTTCTAGAAAATTTTTTGTTTATTAATTCTTTCAATTTTACCATTGAATTATTTATAATAATTTGCTAATCCAAATTTGTTGATTGTTGTGTATATGCACATTACTCCATTATGATTTTGGAATTTTGAATTTCTTGAACCCTTGAGTAGTACAAAAAGTGGAATGTTGTAATTCCAACATTGTATTTCATATTTGAATGAATCTCATAATAATAAGAAAGTTGGTATTTTTGTGATGGAGTTAGCAAAAAAATTCAGATAGGTTCCTATAGGATTCCTCCCCCTAACAAAAATGCACATACACAGACACACACACACACAGACACACACACATAAGCATACATGAAAGTTTCCTCTAGTTTGGTTCGTGAAGTTACACCAAATAAATAAAAGGATTACTCTTGTTTTTCAATTTTTTTTTATGAAACCTACGAAAAGCTACTCTTTACTAAAATTATGAGTAAAGGCAATTCTTTCATTGATTCATTATTTTTTTTTCTTTTTGCTCTACTTTCTTTACTTTTTGCTCTTTTATGGTTATGGTTTTTTACCAAGAAAATGGAAATGTGAAATTTTAAGTAGTCTACATCCAATCAAATGATTAATTATTTGAAAGAGATATCATGAAATAAATTTCATTTTTGATATTTTATTGCTATGTTTGACATTTTTTAGATCCCAACTAACCCTGATGGTTATGTCATGTCATCGCTAGAATCATATGTGATATATACAATAATAAACATGCCAAAGTGGAATTTATAATTTCACAAAAAATTAAATTTTTTCATGAGTTTCATGTTTCTTCTTTCAAGGCCATGGATCAAATCTTCTTCTGAAGTATTTATTGGAAAATTTTTAGTTTCATGTTTCCCCTTCCAAGACTCATGTTAGAGCTACAACATCTTAATTAAGTTGAACAGGATGATAGTTTCTTAGTTTGAGTCTATCAAATGGAAATTTTGATCGAATCAAATATCGTAATATACTAGATGTTCTAATTCCTTAAGGGATTTTATTAACTGATTCACGATGTAACTAGTAAGACATTTCTAGTAGCATACAAGAGTCATTAAGCATGTGAGTTTTATTTATCCCATTTTATACCTTCTTATCAGAGAATCAACAAAGTACACGCCCATTCAGCACAAGATTTTGGTGTTTTTGTTTTAGCACCAATTGCTTTGTAATTACTAAAAGAACAAATCCCACTTTTTATGAGTCTAAAAACTTATTCCGCAAAATAATCTATCTTTCTCTAGTTTATTTGTTTCATATTGAAAAGTGTAAGGTTTTTTCACCTCTCAAGCTATCTTTTCAATAGGTACAACTCTATCTAACTAAACACTAATTTGTTGAAAGGAAATTTATTCAATTTAAAGTTCTTAATGTTTATATTAATTCATCATAAAAAAACTCAATGGAACTTCTTATTAATTTATTAATTTAGATGAAACTTGAATTCTTTTCATGATGATGTTATTTTAAGACATAAAGAAATGATTTTGTTTTAGGGCCAAAGAAAAAGTTCTTGAATTAGATTTATAGGAAAGAATATGTTGTAAAATTTGAGCAACACCAAATCTTTATAAAGCCTAAACCTCCATATCTCCTGCTCACCACAACCCTTTCCTAAACACCTTCTAAAAAATTTTTGTGTATTAAATAAGTCAGTTATATTTTGTATTAAGTCGTTTTATTGTTATTTTAGTATATGAATTAATTTAACATGTGATATAATAAAAAAAGTTCTACTATTGATATATTGAGATTTAATTAGCATGATTTCTATCTTTTCCAACCATTGGTAAATGTCATATTGATTTGTTTATCAATTCATGCCAATATAAACTATCTACATTTTTAGCTAAACCTTTGTTGTTATATAGCTTTGATATAAATGTAGACACACATCATCAAAATATTAGGGAAAAGAATGACATCAAGAATCTTGTATTCCAGAATACATAATGTGGTAATAAATAGGGGTTGGAATATAATTTAGAGTTAAATTTATAATTATAAAAATAATAAAGCCTTGATTACAAGAAAAAAATAATCAACATTAATGTGAATTCCAACTATCAATATTATACTTATTTGGCATTCGATAAATGTTTTCATTATAATTATTTTAATGAAAACAAAGGGCAAGATAATAATAGTTATTGGTCTTTAATACCTTTAATTGACAAATTTTATGTTAAACCTAGCACTTTTAGAACTACTATTACTATTTAGTTCATTAAGGTATATGCTTCCTCTGAATTAAAATTTGAAGTCAAAATATTTTAAAATTTGAATACATAAAAGTTTAATTTTGAATTTTAATTTTTAAATTTGATGTTCTAAAATTGGTGGAATGGTAGAAACACAAGACTTGAGTTGCATCACATTACTCTTGATTTTGCTTATATCTTTAAAATGAGTTTGTAATTTTATTAACAATTTTGATTCTTCTATCATCCTTATTCTTAGTAAACCATGAATACATTATAATATATAGATAGTTTTCTTAAGAAACAGGAGTCCATAGTAATAGATAATATGATTAAAAGAGTATACACACACATACACACTCATGCACACACACACACACACACACACACACACACACACACATATAAATATATATATATATATATATATATATATATATATATATATATATATATATATATATATATATATTAGCCATATCTTTCATTGTTTCATAAACTTTAGGAGCTTGATATATCTATCCTAAAATATCTAATTAGAAGAGGGTTAATTAAACAGGATAAATTGTGACTTTTCTAACCTAAAACTAAATTATCTTAAAGTAAATCATTTGTTTAAGGAGGTGTGGCCAATTTTATGTGAGCTCTTAACATGTTTTTGCAATTGTCTTTGAAAACATAATCATAAAAAGGGAATTAGAGAAGTCCATCAAGACAATGCCAAGCATTAAGTGATAAAGTAGAAGGAGAGTTCAAATGTTGATGCAAGAAAAGATCTAACGAAGGAGAAGTCTCTATATACCTATACTAGATAGGATGATCCTTGAGTTCATACAACATATTCAGCTAGGATCTAATTCAATATAAAAAGGAATTACTTTGTTAAAATACATATGAGACCATGATAAATTGATTATGATAAAAACTTGTTATTCTTCTTCATGACACTTGCTTAAGAATGAGAAAGTTCCTTCTATCCATGAGAAATGGAGATTTTTTTAGTAAATAAATAAGTCAATTATCATTTTTTCTTACTTAATAATTATTGTTGAACCATGCCAAAAAAGTATATTAGCATTTTTTGTAAATGCACTATAGTTTCCATAATTATGTTGCATGTTTTGATTTTTTTAATAAATATATGTATAAGATGAATTTGGAATTATAAATTTTGTTGATACAAATTACTCCTTAACTTAGACATTATCATGTGGAATAAATTAAAACCATGCTACTTTTTTTGCCTCATTGGTTTTTTAAGCATGTATGCATTAAGCATTGCTTATCATGACAATTGTTAGAAAATTAGGAAACCCTGGAGAAGAAAATTTTAATTAATATAATTAATAACAAAGAAATTGTAGTCTATTTTTGTTATTATATCTTGCTAGAAGTTAACATCCCTTTTGAATTTCTTCTTTCATAATAAAATTGATGTTTGATCATATGGATCTAGTGTAATATACACTTCTTAGTTATTCCATGTGTAGAGAAAGTGTTTCAAGGCATAACAAACCAAAGAAAGTGCAAAATTGAGATTTGATTCTATGTTGTTATATAAATTTATATTTTGAAATGTATATTCGATGTGTATCACTATGATTGTACTTGAAATTATTAATAATCTTAGTTGATAATGATATAAGGTAAAAATATGTGTATTTTTGCAAAAATTTAGGATAAGAAATATTTTAAATTTAACTGGTATAATTTGTAGATTAGCTTAATTGATAAATGATTTATGTGTGTGTGGAAATAAAATCCAAAACCCTAGAAAGTTTTATAGCTAAGTACTGTTGTACCCTTTGATGTGATAATTACAAAACCAAGCTATTTATTACTGAAGGAATTTTTGAGACATGCGCAAGATGTTTTATAATTAAATGTCTTTTTATTTCTCTTGAATTTGATATGTCAAAACCTTGAGATTATGTGGCACACCAGTAGTATTAACATTTAAAAATATTATAAAATTATTTAATAATGAATTTTCATTTTTGGGCCAAGCATATTTGACAAAATGTATAGACATGGGTATTTGATTTTTTAATATTATTATGGAATCGTTTTTTACGAATTTTTTTTCATAGTCACTTAATTATCTTATAATACTATAAGAATATAAAATTATTTTTATACACTTATATTCAAATTTGTGGCTAAAAAATTCGTCAAAAATACCCTAAAACAGCAAAAGTCTCGGGAAAAAGCACTGTAGCATGGGCGGGTCGACCCGGCGTCAAAATAGCCCGTCCAGGCCTTTTAGAAATAAAAAATAGAAAAATTTGGTTGACCCGAAAGGGGCGAGCAAAGCCCGCCCAAAGACCGCCGAGAGCAGCTCGGCTAGCGCTGGTCAACGGAACAGTGCCTGGCTAAGCCAAGCCTTCCGAGAGGAGCTCGGCTAAGTCTAACTTCAGCGCGGTCAACGGTGAAAGAACAGTGCATGGCTAAGTCAACCTGAACCGGGTGATGAAATCCCGGTCAAGGAGGGGGGAGCCAGCCCCAAAGTGGCTCGCAGGTTAAACGACGCAAATCTATTATAAAGCGCTGTGCAAAATTGCATTCTGCAGTGTGGGACTAAAAATCCCACCTTATAACTTCGGCAGGATCCAAAGGCGCAGATCATGCCCGCCCAGATCCAACGGGCGAGAGTAATCTCGAACGGCTGTTTAATCAGCGCCGTTCGTTCAGCGCGCAGGATCCAAAGGCGCAGATCAAGCCCGCCCAGATCCAACGGGCGAGAGTAATTTCGAACGGCTGTTTAATCAGCGCCGTTCGTTCAGCGCATGGGATCCAATGGTTCAGATCAAGTCCGCCCGGATCAGACGGTCTGGAGATGATCAAGCCGAGAAGTCCATCCAGCCGTCCATTCTTGAAGTGGGATCGGACGGCTGCTGCTCTCCTTTTCGGGCTTCAGGCAACGGCTATTTTCCGGTTTCTTTTTTACCGTTTTTCTAGCCGTTTGGAATTGCTTTTTGGTGGACTATATATATAGGACATCTTACAATTTATAGATTGATGAATCCACTTGCAAAAGTCTTCAAAAACTAAGGAAAAAGGCCAAAAACCGAGATCAACAATTGGCATACTTGTGGGAGCTACGGGCTCAACCTTCTTCTCAAATTTCAACAGCTTTCTTCCACATTTCGTTGCATCATTCGGTAACATTTAGTTGTGCCACTTTGCTTTGAGAAATTAAAGGTGTAGGATTTTTGTATGCATTGCTATTGAAAAAATTGTATGCATTATTGTAGCCGGATTTGTTCGGATTTTTGGTGTCTCGTTGGAGCACCGATTGTACTTGGTTTACCCCTACCGGCTTCGGCAAAAGGGAGTGGTTAGTGGAAGCCCGATCGGGTTGATCGGGGGTGGATGTAGGCACGGGTTTGGCCGAACGACCTAAAAATCTTTGTCTTTTGTTTGCTTGTCTTATTATTGCATTTTTCGTTTTTATTTCACAATTTATTTACAAACGTTTTTAATTGAAAGAATTTTCAAAAATCTAAAATTTTAGTGAAAAGCACAATTCACCCCTCCCCTCTTGTGCGTTGTTCTCACACGATTTACATCAAGTGGTATCAGAGCGAGGTTTTGTCAAGAGAAAGAAATTTCTAAGACAAGATCCTCATGGCTCTTCCATGTGTTGAGGACAATGCTATCTTGTCTGAGGGAGCATCGTCACACCGTCCACCCTTGTTCAAGGGTGAATTTTATCTTTATTGGAAAAATAGGATGCGTTTATTTTTAGAATCCGTTGATTTAGAAATTTGGGACATTGTTGAAAATTCATTTGATTTTCCAATTAAAATTGTCAATGGTGAAAAAGTGAGAAAACCACTTGGTGAACTCACTCCCGAGGAGAAACATAAAGTCCAACTTAACTCTCGAGCCATGAACATTTTGTGTTGTGGGTTAGGTGCTTCGGAATATAACCGAATTATGAATTTGAAAACAGCGCATGAGATTTGGTCAAAATTAGAAGTTACCTATGAAGGAACTTCTTAAGTTAAAGAGACCAAAATCAATATGCTTGTTCATGAATATGAGTTATTTCGCATGAATTCGGATGAGACCATTAAGTCTATGTTTACTAGATTTACAAATATTGTTAATGGTCTATCTAACCTTGGCAAGGAGTTTTCTACTGGTGAACAGGTGAGGAAGATTCTACGAGTCCTTCCTCAACAATATGATCCACTTGTGACAGCCTTGAAAGCAGCAAAGAATATTTCAGCTGTCACTAGATGAACTATTGGGTGAGCTGTTAACAAATGAAATTGAGCTTGCAAGAAGAAAGAATGAAGAGCATGCGGTAGAAAAAGAAAAGAAAAAGAAGAAGGAAGAGACAATTGCTTTTGTAGCCGATTCCTCCACAGATTCAGATGTATCAATCTCAAGTGAGGTAGCACTTATTTCTAAAAGCTTATCTCGTTTATATAACAAAAGAAATATAGGAAAAAGATTTGAGAAGAATAAAAGGCAAAAGGGCAAAGTTGTTTCCCATGAAGAAACAATTTGTTATGAATGCAAATTGCCTGGGCATACTAGGCCAAATTGCCCTCACTACAAAGAGAGAGTAGAAAAATATCAAAACCAAAAGAAGAAGAAGAAGGCTATGAAGATCTCATGGGATGATTCAGATAGCTCCTCTTCTAGTAAAGAAGACAAGAAGGAGAGCTTGATTTGTCTTATGGCAAAGGACAACATTCAAGAAGCAATATCAGATGATGAAGTATGTTCCTATTCCTCCTCTTCTTCATCTTCTTGCATGGAAAATTATGAAGAGCAATACATAGCCATTTGTACCAAATATAAAAAATTAGCATCTAAGTATCTTAAATTAAAAGAAGAGCATGAAAATTACTTAGGTTTGTGTGAACATTTGAATGAAGTGAATGCCAATTATTTGCTAGAAATTAAGAAAGAAAGAGATGAGAAGGCTTCTTTCATTGTCAAAAATACATGCTTAGTTAGGGAATTAAATAATTTGAAAAGTTTGCATGCTCATTGTAGGATTTCTTTTCAAAAAATAAATTATGCAAGAACCACTACCTCCTCTTATGCACAAAATGCTATTTGTAATTATTGCATGAAGTTTGGACATATTTCTTCTTATTGTAAATTTAGAAATTCTATAAATAACAAATCTTCTAGTTTTGTTTGGGTTAGAAAAAGTAGCTTACATAATGATCAAATTAAAACAAGTGGACCCAAAAGGGTTTGGGTCCCTAAATGTAACGTTTAATTGTGTGGTGTAGGCATGCTTTCCTTCAAGGACCGAGGAAGGCATGTGGTACTTGGATAGTGGATGCTCAAGACACATGACTGGAGATGCATCTTTATTCATCCACTTGAAGAGCTATGATGGTGGTGAAGTTACTCTTGGTGACAACTCCAAGAAGAAAGTGATTGGAATTGAAACTGTGGGCAACTCACATACATCCATAAGAAAGGTCCTTCTTGTACAAGATTTAAGGTACAATCTTCTTAGTATTAGCCAATTATGTGATCCAAATTTTACAGTTTTATTTAATAAACATGAATGCATTATTAGCAAGGATAATCTTCCTCTTGTTATAGGATGTAGAAAAGATAACACTTATGTTTTATTTTTACACATGGTCAAGAATAGTGGACTTGAGTGTCTTACTTCACAAGACAGTAATTCTACTTTATGGCATAGAAGATTTTGTCACTTAGGAAAGTCATCTTTTAAAAAAATCATGAAGTTTGATGTGGTTAGAGGTCTACCAAATCTTAGTCAGTTAAGTGATCATTTATGTGGCCCATGTCAATTAAGAAAACAAACAAAGGAAAATTTTAAGCCTCTTAAGGACATCACTACTTGTAAACCTTTAGAACTTGTTCACTTAGACTTATTTGGTCCTATTCATCCAGAAAGTCTAGGTGGAAGCAAGTATGGGTTAGTAATTGTAGATGATTTTACTAGATTTACTTGGGTTCTTTTTGTTAGAAAGAAGAGTGAAGTATTTGAAAAATTTGTAAGTCTTATTACAAGAATTGAAAAAGAACATGAAGTTAGGTTGATCTCTATTAGGAGTGATAATGGAGGAGAATTTAAGAATGAATTATTTGATGAATATTGTGTTAAAAATGGAGTGTTTCATACTTTTTCTTCACCTAGGACTCCTCAACAAAATGGCGTATTTGAGAGAAAGAATAGGACCTTGCTTGATGCCGCAAGGTGCATGCTAAACGAGTATAGTGTTCCCAAATATTTTTGGGCTGAAGCTATTAACACTGCCTGTTATGTATTTAATCGAGTCATATGTAGACCTTTGTTAGAAATTTCTCCTTTTGAGTTGATTTATGGCAAGCCCAAGGTAGCTCATTTTCATGTGTTTGGATGTAAATGTTTCATTTTAAATAATGGAAAAAGAGACCTTGATAAGTTTGATGCCAAGTCTGATGAAGGGATTTTTCTAGGATATTCACTTTCTAGTAGAGCGTTTAGAGTATACAACAAGAAAACACTAGTTATTGAAGAGACAATTCATGTTAAGTTTGATGAATCTCTTAGTGAGGCATCTCATAGTCATCATCAAATAGATCTACTTGATGAATTTGAGGACTTATGTCTTGAAGAAGATAAATTGGATGATATAGCTAAGGTTGAAGAACCAGTAAAAGATGATAGTGAGATTGAGAAGCAATTGAGATATTCTAAGGATCATCCTAGTGAATTGATTATTGGAGATTTAAAAGAGAATATTAGAACTAGAAGTTCATTTAATCATGCAGCATTCGTGTCAAATGTTGAACCAAGTTCTGTAGAAAGTGCATTTGAAGATGAGTCTTGGATTGTTGCAATGAATGATGAGTTAGTACAATTTGAGAGAAATCAAGTATGGGATCTTATACCAAGGCCAAATGACAAAACAATCATTGGTACAAAATGGGTTTTCAAAAACAAGGTAGATGAGAATGGTGAAGTTATTAGAAATAAAGCTAGGTTAGTAGCAAAAGGCTACTGTCAGATAGAAGGAGTAGATGTGGATGAGACATTTGCTCCTGTGGCAAGACTTGAAGCTATTAGACTTTTACTTGCTTATGCATGTCACAAAGGGTTTAAATTATACCAAATGGATGTTAAGAGTGCATTTTTAATGGATATATAAATGAAGAGGTTTATGTTGAGCAACCTCCTGGATTTGAGATACATGATAAGTTAGATCATGTATACAAACTTAAGAAAGCTCTTTATGGATTGAAACAAGCTCCAAGAGCATGGTATGAAAGATTGTGTATTTTTCTTACTTCGAATGGATTTCATAGGGGTAAGATAGATAATACCTTATTTGTACAGAATTCAACTGAAGGTCAACTAGTATGTCAAGTGTATGTAGATGATATAATATTTGGAGCTTCTAATGTAGAGATGTGCATGAAATTTGTAGATTTAATGAAGAATGAGTTTGAAATGAGTATGATGGGAGAATTAACCTTCTTCCTTGGACTTCAAGTAAAGCAAACAAGTGAAGGAATTTTTATTTCTCAAATCAAATACTTGATTGGTTTGCTTAAGAAATTTGGTTTTGAAAGCATGAAGTCAAGAAAAGCTCCTATTAGCACAAGTACTATTATAAGTAAAGATGAAACTGGGAAGTCCATTGACACAAAACTATTTAGAGGAATGATTGGATCATTACTATACCTTACAGCGAGTAGACCTGATATTGTGTTTAGTGTAGGTTTATGTGCAAGATTTCAAGCAAATCCTAAGGAATCACACCTATAAGCAATCAAGCATATCTTTAAGTATCTTATAGGTACTAAGACTCTAGGCTTATGGTACCCTAGATGTTAGTCTGGATTTGATTTAGTAGCCTACACAGATGCTGACTTTGCTGGCAGCAAGACTGATAGGAAGAGTACCTCTGGCATGTGTCAATTGATTGGTGGTTCACTAATTTCTTGGGCCAGTAGAAAACAAAATTGTGTGGCATTATCAACAACAGAGGCAGAGTACATTGCTGCAGGTAGTTGTGTTGCTCAAGTACTATGGATTAAACAACAACTTTTAGATTACGGCTTAGAATTTTGTCAGATTCCAATTTTCTGTGACAATTCAAGTGCAATTTGTCTATCAAAGGATCCGGTTCAACATTCAAGAACCAAACATATAGAGCTTAGATATCATTTTATTAGAGAGCATGTGCAGAAGAAAGAAATTCAACTGTCATTTGTCCCATCTTCCGCTCAAATGGCTGATATTTTTACCAAACCATTGCCTACGGATGTGTTTCATAGACTTCGTTTGAGTTTAGGTGTCATTAACCCCTTTGAGTGATTACAAAAAGGGGGAGAGTGATAGGCTAGGATTCAGGGGGAGCTATATTATAATCCATGATTGTTATTTATTGTTACTTTAATGCTTCGTCTTTTTATTTGTTTTTGAGCTTTGGTTTTGTAATCATCAAGGGGGAGATTGTTGTACCCTTTGATGTGATAATTACAAAACAAAGCTATTTATTACTGAAGGAATTTTTGAGACATGCACAAGATGTTTTATAATTAAATGTCTTTTTATTTCTCTTGAATTTGATATGTCAAAACCTTGAGATTATGTGGCACACTAGTAGTATTAACATTTAAAAATATTAGTAGATAGTATGTTAGCTTTTATAAGAAAGGTCCAAGACATAATCAATACAAAAAATGGTTTAACTTTCTTTAACTAGTTGAATTAAGGTTTTGTAAAAATCATAAGACATTTAGAGATAATAGGGATTTAATTATCCATACTCACTTAAGAGACAGACAATTTAGTTACTCTACTTCTTTGATCAAGAGTAGTTATGTATAAATGGTTAAGCTTATAACAGAAGGGTTATATTATACGGTAAAAATCTTCAGAATTGATAAGAAGCCTTTATATAAAAAGTTTAAGGGGAGAATATTTTCACATTTAGTTCATTAAGGAATTACATAATATTCCATGCTTTTAAAGGGAGTACTTATGGTTTTTAAGGACCCCCAAAATCTTAAGGGGATGGTTCATGTGATCAGTATTTTCTCGTAAAGAATTAGATTACATGATGTAAAAGAAGTGTAGGTCTTGTCATGCTTCTTTTGGATAAGAAAGTGTGTCACATCAATAAATAGACAATAAGAATCAACTAGTCAAAGTATAAGGAAATATATATTAAATTATTGGTATATGATGTTGACAATATAGTAGTTAAAATATGATGTTGTTAGTTTACTAGATTTACTCCATTGTTTCACTCATATTTTTTTGCTACATGTTAGTTTAATAAGATAGTTCAAAGATTCCTTGATGAGTTTTCTAGGCCACCCCTTTATATCTTTGTAGGATGGAGTCAGAACTTTTGAGAAGCAAAACTAGAGATTGTTAGAGTTAGTGCATTAGTTAGATGATTCATCTTCTTTATTTCACATTTGATAGTTGCAAATTTGATACTTATTTATCATCAATTATATTTTATTAGATGTGGACTATATCTGACAATGTTATTAGACTTAATAGTTAATAAATTTTTTCTAGCTTTGATAGTGATAAATGTTGTTGTCTTGGACTATACTAGGTTTAAAATGGTTTATTAATTTTGTGGATATTATTTTTATGCTTTGGTCTTCCGATTGACCAAAATTGTTGGATTCTTAACATGAAAGAATTTTGTATGTTTTTAAATTAGAAATTATACGTATGTTTTCATAACATGATTCATTTAATTTTTGTTACACTCATTATTAAAAGTTGGGACTATCTATAAGATAATTTGACAATAAACTAAGGCACAAAAATTACCATTACAATTATATATATATATATATATATATATATATATATATATATATGTGTGTGTGTGTGTGTGTGTGTGTAACATTGGACTTGCATATGATAAATCTCGATTGAAATGGAATGTAATAACCAAGAATAGTAACATTTCTTAATATGCTTTTTTCTTTAAACATATGTGAAAAATAACGTTAACATTCTCAAGGTTGACAACGGTGGAAATCGCAATGAGACAATAGCATTTTTCAAATTTGGTGCAAGTAGGAAGACATCTCAAATGAGATTTTAGGGTTATTCTATTGTTCGTGTACTTCTATGCCTTACTAGGCAGATTTCAAGTATGCATTAAGTCAAGGCACTTCTTTTACAGTAAATCAGGGGAGTTCTCTAACCTCTCCAATCAAGATATTACTAATGTTTTTTTATGTATGTACTAGAGGTCATGTTCAATGATTATGATATTTCAAACTCACTATAATTGATAATGATCAAACTTTCAAGACCCAACATTGAGTTCTTAACAGTTGAAATCTAAACTAATTAGCTACTTTGGATCTATTGTGATAAGTGAATCATATGCTCCTAAATGTTTCACTAGACTTAGACAATATTAATGTTTGTTATGCAAAATTTGTAAAATTGTAGACTTTTAAATGAGAATTCTCAAATGGCTTCAAAATTTTTTACTCAAAATTTAACTTTTAGTGTAGATGTCATTGGAGTGCCTTCCAATCCACTTTGTCAACAAGTTAGCCCTACAGTCAATTGTCTCCATAGTCAACAACCAATTAAATGAAGATTTTACAATAGCTAACTTAACGAGGCTTTATAGGGCTCGAATCAACATAGAGCTCAATCTTTCTAAAGATATTTCTTCAAGTATTAGAATCCTTAGAAAGATTGGCAACAAAAGTGGTTTCTAGAGAAATATTAAGCACTAAAAATCTACTAATCTATTATCTAAATTATTGCAAAAAAATACAATTAATTATCCAAGGCAACATGGAAGAAAGTTCTAGATATATGACAGAAATGGTGAAGAAGAGATAATTGCAATTCATCAAGCAATAAGCAATGTGAAACCCCAAGCTTTGCTAGTCTTTAGTGTAAACACACATAAGTTGGTTAATGAAAGTACATAAATGAGGGATAGCAAGGGAATAGAAGTTGATAAGGATATGATAAGTTGCTTAACTTGTGAGAAATTCTACTTCCCCAACATGTCAAAAAATAACTTTCATAACTACATCATAGAACATTATAACTTAGCAAAAGGACCATATTGTACTATGAATCATCTCTTCGATAACTATATTAACAAATTCAATGAGCAACTAATCTTTCAATGAGGTTTTCTCACCTTAAGCCATCGCCCATTAGAAACATTTGCTCTTTGATTGAAAGTTTACAATTGGCAATTTTTGCATCATTGGCTGCATACCTACATGTCAAAGCCCAAGATGCACTTGAATTTAATGCACCACTTAACACTCCATGATCAAAGACAAAATGTGGTAGGTGGCACTTATCATCCACATGACCGATGTAGCTACCCACCCAAAGCATGCTCATATATGTGTGGGGTTGCTCCATCTCCTATTCATATGTGGTGTGCATAAACATGGCTAGCACTACACATGGAGTGAAACACATGTGGTGCTTGAAGCCAAGCATACATAGGGCAACTATTCATTCCCACGTGAGTCATAACACTTGTACTTTTTTCACCTCTTTGGTTGTGTTTAGGCTTATATTAAGTTTTATTGAATCAACTTTACTAGATCCTCTAGTCCTCCTTTTTTCAATATTATTTGAAACAAATATGAGGGAATAATGATTAACCTTTCTCCAAGCTATACAATTTGTAGTATTAAGTATTTTTCCCTTCAAAATTTGGTATGAAGTCTAAGTCTTGCACCTTGTCACAATGATCCCATTCTAGATGATGTTATCCTAATTTAAGATCTTATCATCATTCATTACAAAGTCCTCCATTGGTTGTAAGTGCTTCTGATGTTCTTCATCAAGCACAAGTGGCTCATAAGCCTTCAAGTTAAGCACGTTTAGTATTATGACCATTTCCATATATCCTGGTTGCTCAACTCGATAACTAATGTCTTTAAATGTTTATATTATCTTGAATACACTATAAAATATTAGTTTTAACTTCTTTCCATGTCCTTTAAATCTTTCCTTCCTAATATTATGCCACATAAGTAATATTTGTGAACATCTTTTCAACTCTATGTTGGTCAAGTGTTCTTCTATACTTCTTTTATGATTTGAGTAGTTATCTTTTGGCTTTGAAATATATTTCTTGTATTCTATCTAGAAAGTTTTGAGCTTTTTGTTCAATATCACTTCTAAATTCTCCTATTTCTTGTATCTTGAAATTCAAGTGCAGCAAGCATTAAGGTAGGCTTAAGAAACAATCTTTGAAAGGGTGCTTATTTGTCAATCCATGCACAATAAGATTGTGGGCAAGTCGTACCTATATAATACTCTTATTTCATGTTTTTGGCTTATGTACAACATAAAATCTAAGTATGCTATTTTCTATAGTATTCACTACATTTTAATACTCTTAGTCCATGCAATTTCCCTTCATTGTAAAAGTGGTATCCATCATTCCATCATTGCTCACTAAAATTTATTCAATAATCGAATATCATTGTTTGATATGAGTAAGGTTGGGCAACTTTTGTTCTTCTACGTTTTCTTCTTCTACAACACCTTATACTCCTTTTTTTCTACTTCTCCTTTGGGATCATCTTCTTCCTCTATTTCTTCTTCTTCTTCCTCTCCTTCTACATCTTCTTCTACTTCTTTTACTTCTTTTCCTTCTTTTTCTTCTTCTCCTTCTTGTTCTTCCTATTCTTCTTCTTCTATGTCTTGTACTTGCTCTTCTTCTTTTTCTTCTTCTTCTTCTTCTTAATCTTCTTCTTCTTTTTCTTCTTCTTCTTCTTCTCTTCTTCTTCATCTTCTTCTCCTTCTTCTTCTTCTTGTTCTACTTCTTCTTCTTCTTCTTCGACTACTTCTTCATCATTATCTTATTATTATTATTATTTTTAATATTATTATTACAATTATTATTCTACTTCTCCTTCTTCTCTCTTAAATTCATTAATTTCTTCTTTTTTTCTTTTTTTTTTCTTGTTCTTCTTCTTCTTCTTTTCCTCCTCCTCATCTTCTTCTTTTTTTACTTCTTCTTGTTCCTCTTCTTTTTCTTCTTTTACATCTTCTTCTTCTACTTCTTCTTCTTCTTCTTCTTCTTCTTCATCTTCTTCTTCTTCTTCTACTTCCTCTTCTTCTTCTTCTTCTACATTCTATATTTATTTAATTTTTCCTTTCATTCTTTCTTTCTTTCTTCTTCTTTTTCTCTTTCTTCTTCTTCTTCTTCTTCTTATTGTTCTTCTTCTTCTTTCTTCCTTTTATGCTCTCTATCTTTTTCTTCTCTTTCTTCTTCTTCTTCTTCTTCTTCTTTCCTTCCTCCTTTTATTCTATCTTTCTTCTTTATATTTTTCTTCTTCTTGCTTTCTTTCTTTCCTCTTTCTTGTCTTTCTTTTTCTTTTTCTTCTTCTAATACTTCTACTTTGCTTTCTTTTCCTTCTTCTTCTTCTTTCTCCTCTTCCTCTTCTTCTCCTTCTTCTTCTTCATTCTTTCTTTCTTTATTCTTCTTCTTCTCTTTCTTTTTCTTTTTCATCTTTCCTTCATCTTCTTCTTCTTCTTCTTCTTCTAATACTACTACTATTACTACTTCTTCTCCTTCTGTTTCTTTCTTTCTTTCTTTCTCCTTCTTTTATTTTTTCTTCTTCATCTTTGTCTTCTTTTTCTTCTTTCTTCCTTTCTTTCTTTCCTCTTCTTCTTCTCCTTCTTTTTCTTCTTCATTTACTTATTCTTCATTCTTTCTTTCTTCATCCTCTTATTCTTCTTCTTATTTAACCCCTTTTATATTTCTTTCTTTCTTTTGTTCTTTCTTTTTCTTCTCCTTCTTCCTTTTCTTCTTCTTCATCTTCTTTTTCTTCTTCTTTCTTTCTTCCTCTCTTTCATTCCATCTTTCTTCCTTTGTTTCTTCTGCTCCTTCTCCTTCTACTTCTTCCTCTACTACTTCTACTTTCTCCCTTTCGTTCTTTCTAATTCTTGTTCTTCTTCTTCTTCTAATTCTTCTTTTTCTTCTTCTACTTTCTCTTCTTCTTCTTTCTTTCTTTTTTTCTTTCTTTCTTTCATTCTTCCATTCATTTATTCATTCATTCTTTCTTTTTCTTCTTTTATTCTTCTTCTTCCCCTTCTTTTTCTTCATCTACATCTTCTTCTACTTCTTCTTTTCCTTATTCTTCTTCTTCATCTTCTTCTTCTACTTCTACTTCTACATCCTCTTATTCTTCTTCTTCTTCTTCTTTCTATATTTATTTAATTTTTCCCTTCATTCTTTCTTTCTTTCTTCTTTATTTTCTTTTTCTTCTTCTTCTTCATTTTCTTCTTCTTCTTCATTTTTCTTTCTTACTTCTATTTTTCTCTATTTCTTCTTCTTCTTCTCTTTCTTCTTCTTCTTTCTTTCTTTTACTATCTCTTTCTCTTTCTTCTTCTTCTTTTTCTCCATTTTCTACTACTTCTTCTCCTTACTTTCTTTTTTCTTTCTTCTCCTTCTTCTTCTTTTTCTATTATTTTTACTTCAATTTCTTCTTCTTCCCCTCCATCTTTCTCCTTCCTCCGCTTCTCCTTCTTCTTCTTATTTCTTTCTTTCTTCATCTTCTTCTCTTTCTTGTTCTTTTTCATCATCTTTCCTTTGTCATTTTCTTCTTCGTCTTCTAATGCGAGTACAACTTCTTCTCCTTCTATTTCTTTTTTCTTTCTTTCTCCTTCTATTTCTTCTTCTTCTTCTTTGTCTTCTTTTTCATCTTTCTTCCATTCTTTCTTTCCTCTTCTTCTTCTTCTTCTTCTTCTTTCTTCATCTTCTTATTCTTATTCTTATTCTACTTCTTTTTTATTTCATTCCTTCTTTCGTTCTTTCTCTTTTTCTTCTTCTTCTTCTTCTTCTTTTTTCTTTCCTTCTTTCTTCCTTTCTTTCTTCTGCTCCTTTTCCTTCTATTTCTTCCTCAATTACTTCTTCTTTCATCCTTTCTTTCTTTCTAATTCTTCTTCTTCTTCTTATTCTTCTTCTAATTCTTCTTTTTCTTCTTCTACATCCTCTTCTTCTTTTTCTTTTCTTCTTTCTTTTTTCTTTCTTTATTCCATTTAGTCATTCATTCTTTCTTTCTTCATCTTCTTCATCATCTTCTTCTTCTTCTTTTCTTCTTCTTCTCCTTCTTCTTCTTCTTTCTTTCTTTCTTTCTTTACTTTTTTTCTTCTTCTTCTTCGTCTTCTTTTTCATTCTTTCTTTTTCTTCTTCACCTCCTTCTCCTCCTTCTTCTTGATCTTCTTTTTATTCTTCTTCTTCTTCTTTTTCTTCTTCTTCTTCTCCTTCTTCTTCTTCTAATTTTCTTTCTTCTTTCTTTGTTTCTTCTTCCTCTTCTTCAAGTTGTAACTCAAATTAGGTTTTTTGCTGCATGAAAATAATGGTTTCCTATGTAGTTGATTAATGTGCTCTGGTGATCTAGTTTGTTTTGGAAAACTAGTATGGTCACACATTCATGTTTTACTTTTTGCTTATCTCTTTTTCTAAGGTTTGTATTGAATTAGGGTTTGTTCATCTTTTTAAACAAATAACAGGTTTTTTTATTACTTCATGCATTCTATGGTTCTATCAATTTTGAAATTTTTAGATGAAAAATGCTTATGCAGGGGAGATTGAAACATGTGATCAAATAAACTTTTTTGCATGTATGAATATAAAATAAAATAATTTTATAAAGTCAGAATTATTCTTTTGAATTTTGGAGTTATGCAAGAAACAAACGTATAATATTTTTTCTAGATTAATCGATTTTTTTTCAAGTTTGATCGACTAATTTCATGATAGAATTTTTTTTGCTTTTTTGAGTTTTGTAGAAAACAAATGTATTAAAAAGTTGAATTTTTTATACATTTGATTGCGGGACTTCACATGCATATGAACAATTATTTTTTCCTGATTATATATATTTATTCATTTCCTCATTTATTTTCTATCTTGAAAACCTAAAACAATGGCTTAATCAAACCTACAATATGACATTACTATAATCATCAATGGGACACATACTTTTTGAAAGAAAAGGGCAATTGCTTGTTCACTTCAAATCTCTTATTTGTATTACATAACTCTAACCATGTTGGAGATTCTATCTACTACAACAAATAGATAACTACGTCCTCATGAAGTCATTGATAGACCATTGATAAATTTCATTGAGATATTATTCCATGGACTTGTTAATACTGGTATTGATATATACAATTCATATTTATGACCTGATAGTTTTGATTCAACAAAAAGTGTTTACTTATCAATAAATTTCTTAACATCTAAATTCATATGGTGTCAATAAGCATATCTTTGAAAATTAATAGTGGTCTTTGAAACTCAAAAGTGTCTCAATAACCTGGTAATCTGAGCTACACTTATGAATTATTTTTTATTACCACCTTGATGTACAACATTTAGTTTATGATAACATACTTTGTATATTTACCTTCTTATGTCTCTTGATAAATTTTGCAAAGGTTGGGGTCATTTTATACTTCATAACTTACCTCTTATATTCTACATGTTATCTTTGCATAGTAGTTGTTAAACATTATAAGATTGAAGGAGGTCGAGAAAGCATATTTACAAGTTTGTTCAAATGCCTTTCTTATATTTAACAATAAGGCTGAATTATATTAGGTATGACGACCACTTGAAGTGTCGCGCATGTTGTAGCTTTGATTGAGTCTGCAAATATTGGAGTCACTAATGATCTTAAAGCACTACGAATTATTTTCTAAGGATGTACGGACTCTAATGTTTTATAGATTGATGTAAACTAATCATCACTTCATCATTTATTAGATTTTTTTATTCTTCTATTTGTAATTAGGAATAGTATGCTAGAGGCTTACCTTATTCCAAAAAAGCTACATGGATAACTTAACCTAATGAATCTACTTGAATCTCAAATGTTTGATGTAGAATGTTAGAGCTAAAACTGGTGCTTCACAAATTACCTCTTTTAATGATCAAAATGTCTGCTGATGTAGTTCTATCAACTAAAATTTTAGATGTTGGCAAGTAATGCATGAAACGGTGCTATTCTTTCAAAGAATCCTTTGATGAATTTTCTTAGGTATTGACAAGCTCTATGAAAACCCTGACATCGATAACATTGTGAGGTTTAGACCATTTCTCAATTGAATTAATCTTCTCCTTATTAAAGTTTATTTCACCATTTCCAACTTAATATCCTAAATATTAAATGGTTTCCCTAGCGTACTTGCACTTCTTCTCTTTCAACTATAAATGATTGTATTGTAATACATCAAACACCTACCATATTCGTACAAATGATTTTGTTAAGTGCTCGAAAATCCACAAACATGACCAACTTCCATCCTTTTTTGCACTAGTTCAACTAGAGTGTGAAATGGTGAATTAGTAGGCTTGAGTACTCGATTCTTCAATTACTCTATGACTTGCTTATTAGTCAATTCATTTTTTAATACTAAGTTATGATATATATCTATGTTTATAAGTGTTGATTTGAAAGAAAAGATAATATGATGCTTCACAACACAATTTGGCAATTTCACTTTTAGTTAAGTAAATAGTGTAGAATATTCTCTTACAATCTTCTAAAATTTTTTAGGTAGATTACTATATTTTTTGGAACCAATATTCAGCTTCTCGGGTCTAATTAACAATGACACATAACTTAGACTTTTATTTCTTAATCTCTTTGCTCAGCTAGTAGAAATAATATCTACTATTAACGGTCTTTTATTTCATATTATAATAAATTTCTATCCAACTTTTGTGAATCGATACTATTGGGCATGACAATAGTATCTATCATCTTGATTCCACAAGTATGAGTAGCCAAATATGATATGGCAAATGTCTAATGGAACTGCTTCTTGGACAACTTCATCAATATATTCTTAAGTGATTTTGAATTTTATCTTTTATTATCTTCAAACTCTTGCTTTAGAGATTTTTTGACTCAGCCCATGAGAATAAGGCTTGGATAAGTACCACTTTTTAAGAAAAGCTTCTTCACGAAGCTTTTTAAGATCAAATTTTTCTAACTGCCAGTGTCTATGGTAGCATTGACTAACTCATTTACATGAATATAGGTTCAAAGGAGTTCCACTCTTCCTACTATAATTTCATTAAGTATGAGCTCTGTTGACCCTAGCAAAAGAGATAGAGCCTTTTCTTTTTGTTGTAGAGCCTCAAGAATTGTCATAATTTTAGTTGGAACAAAGATCTTTTTCCTTATTTTTTTAAACGTCTCTAAGAAAAGATTAATTTAAAAGATCTAACATTTTTCTCATATGTGGCCTTGCCTTTTAAAGTATGTATAATTAACACTTATAAATGGTGTTATTATTATTGTGATTGTCATCAACTTTATTAGATATTAATCTCTCCTCTTTTGTCAGTTCATTATATTAGTGTTAATCCTCCCAAAATCTAAAATCCGATGTCTTTGGTTACATATTTTGATTCTTCTTTTCAATGCCCCTTACATCAATGGCCCTTGTCTATTTGCTTCTTATACAAATGATTGTCTAGGAATAAGGTTAGTTATGTAGCAATAGGATAACAAAAACTTTAGAAGTACATAGATAAAGTTCGCATCTTTGCAATAGATATCCTTAATACTATAGCTTGTCTTTGAAATATAGAGGTGTAATCTTAGATTGTTTGCACTTGTCAATATCATAGACAATGCTACTTCCTCCACCTTTCATACACAAACTATGGGATAAAATTTTTCACAATTAATTTCTTAAACAAACTCCATATTATCTTTATATCTAAATGAGTTCTTAAGTTTACATTGAACTAAGAAAATGCATGGCTCAACATTTTCAATCATGCTTATACTACTTTGTCAAAGGAAGAGTAGTTGTATAGAGAGAAACAAATCCTTGGTTGATTTAATTAGGCATCTAATTTTTTTGCATCCATAGTACCATCATTAATAGGATATATCTAACTTGAATAGACCTTCTTAATTCTCATCAATTGAAGATATTAAAGATAACATCCTCAAATGTATCCCCAAGTGTCTCTGAGCTCGAAAAGTTTTCTTTGCATGGTGATTTTTCTTCCAAAGTTATGGTGGTATTTTTATTTTTAACACCATCCCTATTAAAACTTCTATTTGTTGTGTTAATAAAGTAAGTTGTGCTTGTAGGTGAGGCACGATAAGTTGTAACAAATAGACATTCAATTCCTCAAAACCTTTAGTGAGGATATCTAGGAACAAGCAATGGTACTTATCCTTTTTTAGATGGCTAAGATGGCTTTAAATGCCTGTCATTCAGATGTCAAGATGAAAAGATGGAATGCAAAAAAGTGATTTTACATAAAATGGTCTGAAAAAGACTTTAAGGATCTCAAAATACTATTATTGTAGATTGTAATGAATAATATCCTTATTTTTAACATTAATAGTGTAGTTAATTCTACAAAAGATTCATGCCTTAAGAACATGATCAAATTTCACAAAATTAAGTTAACTTCATTTTTGGAACCTTTTGAAGTAGCACACAAATGGACATCATTCAAAGGAGCTAAAGTTTCTCTATTGTGAGAGCAAACTCTCTTACAAAGTATGGGTGTTTTAGTTGTTTGACTTACAAAGAAAAATAATGAAAATGAAGAACAATGTCATCACATGGTTATAAAGCATGATATATAAATGATGTGTTACCCTTTTGTGTATGCCAAGAACTATTTCATTAATAGAAGAGATCTTTAGTGGGCTTTAAGATTGATGATGGAGGCTAATTATCTTCTTTGGATGGTAGGGAGAATTTAATGTCATTACTAAGGTTCAAGAATTTAAATATCACTCCTAGATAGAACCCTAATGAATTATGATTAGCTCAAAACATTTCTAATATAGTGGTTTAAAATATGAACTTGATCTCATTGGACTACTCTCTTTTATTGATCCTTTCTCCAACAATTAGATCTATTCCAAGACAATTAAAATTCCAAAATGCATGGACTAAAAGCATAGAATTCTATCCAAGGTTTGCTCAGAACTAGAGTCTTCCAATTGTTGAGTTAGGAATGAGGGCTCTAGCTTACAAAATGAGGACACATAATACTCACAATGATGAAAGCTCAATTAGTTGATTCATGATGTAGAAGAGCCACTTTTGGAGAAAGAAAAAGACCTTAACAAGCTATGAAAGAATTATAAAGTTTTGAATTGACCAAACTGAGGATTAGTTGTTCATAGCTATGAAAAAGGTGGAGATGTACTAAATGCTTGAAGGCAACTACAATGTTGCTCAACGAAAGTGATAAAAGAAAAATTTTCTTCCGCATAATGGCCAAAAATAGGCAAAGTAAGCATAATATATAATGAATTAAAGATGCAAGTGGGAGTTGGGTCTCAGAGGATGATTTATTTGCCAAATAAGTGGTAGTTTGGTTCACCTCTCACTTATCTATTGTCCCTACCAAGCAAAATAGGAGGATCTTTGATTTATTATCGTTAAACTCACTGAAAAGAAATATGATGCTAATTTAGCAAATTTGCAAGGGGGAAATATAAAAAATAATTTTTTTGATTGATTTTTCATGTGCATTTAAATTGGATGGGTTTAATAATTTCTTTTGCATGCATTGTTGATTCGTAATTGAAGATGACAATTATGAAGCTATCAATGACTTTCTTGTCAGCAACCCATTACTTAAGTAATTCATTAGTGCTAATATAATCTTCCTTCCATGGAAACATTGTGCTACATTTATTAAAGATTATAGGCTAATTTGCACTTAAAGTTTCTATAAAAAAATTTTATATTGTTGGTTGTTACCCAAAAATCTTTCTTGCCTGCACACTCATCTTAATAGAACAATCGACTTTCACTAATGGGAAATCACTAAAAATATCTTCATTACAAAATAACTACTTTGATGATTTAAATTGCAAGGTGGAAGTTAATAACTCTATTATAGATCTATACATTTCGAAAATATTCAAATGTATATCACGTAACTTTCTTAAAAAGTACTGCACAGGATTAACTTTAATAGTTAATTTGTTAATCTACTCATAAGTATCTATAATAACAAATGATAACTAGTCATTAATTTTAGACAGAATGGTCCCTCCAAATCACCCCATAGCTAAAGCAAGGTAACCATCTATCCTAATTTCTAATCCTTGCTGTAGCTAATGCACTAAGAAGAGGTTTAAGCTATCTACCTATATAAGGTGTAGTGAAGCACTATGCAACTTTGAGAGGTATAAACCGAATTCCCATTTGGTCATAACAATTGAATTTTATCCACTTCTTAAGGGGTGAAAAAAACTCCATTCAAAATAACAATATATTCTTCTTTGAGCTCTATGGTGCATCACATTTGGAGATTATTATACAAAAGATTTTATCTATTGAGAGTAAATAAATGAAACACGAGTAGGAGAATATCATCAAGACGCTCTTAGAATTCAAATGATACTACCATCCAATCCCATTTCATGAAAGCACCTTATTCAAAGGTAAGAAGCAGGTTGTTCACTTACAAAACTACATTAACAAAACATGCATGAAGATAATCGGATAGAGAATGAAAATGCTCTTTATGGTAGGTTTTGATTGTTAGCCATGTCAGCTAACTAATTCCACCCTATACTCTATTGATGTACTATCCTTCAAAAAATATTATTAATATAGTAGAAAGTGCGATGAATGATTATCGTTAGAGGAATAGTCATCTACCTAACAAACTTTCTTTACTAATATAGAGGCCCTTATAAATTAATTAAGTTTAACTAACAACTGGAGCAAGCTAAAATTTTAATTTGAAGACAAATGTCCTTTCTATGCATATAGGGAGTCTCAAATTCTTACTTTTATTGATTATCCATGGTGCAGAAAGTTATTAAACCATTGTTTTATGATCCATGGCATTAAACATAACGAACTTGATGTGGTTCACCAATTGCTTCTACACTAGCAGAATTGTAGTTACAAAAACTCTATGACCATTAATGTACCTTGACTTCTTCCATCTCTTATATGTTGTAATGTCTAGAAGTTAAAAATTAAAAAAAAATAATAGCAAAAAATCCTAGTGATTTTTATCATAAATAGAGTTCAATATAATATCTATGCCTGTCATAATTGTAGTCTAATCATGTAGAGAACATCAATAAATCTTTAATTGGTATAATATTCTTTACTTCCTCTTCTATCTAGGAGCAAATGGAAAACAATTAAAGTGGTTATGTGGACTCCTCCAACAGCAACTTTTGTCAAATTATATACTAGTTGATTGACTAGAGGGAGCCAATGCATTGTAGGTTGTGGTCGTGTGATCGTAGACCACTTGTGTAAAGCAATCGTTGCACTCTCAATTTATGAAGGATCTAAAGTCAATATAGAAGATAAACCATTATAGTACTATTTTTTTTAAACTTAAGTGACAATCTAGGCTTCTAAAGCATTATTGTAGAATCAAATAGTAAATCAATCATTGTAATGATTTGCTAAAGATTTGAATCCCTTCGTGTTCGTTAATCCTATTAAACAAAATGAATCAAATTCAGTGTAAAGTGATTTGATTCTAGCACGTATTCAAATAAGGCTATGTAGTGGTAAACCAATTAGCTCAATTCGCTAGCAATCATATTCATTTGCACATTCTAATTTCATAAAAAATTCTAAAAAGTTTCAAATATTTTACTAAAAATTTTAGGTGATATTTTCATATATTTATTGAGTGATCATAAAGAAAGTCATCCAATAAATCCTTCAACAATCAAACTCATGAAATTCCTTAATAATTTCATTGAGGTCGGCTTAGATTTGTTCATAGGGAAATCACTATGCAATTGGGCTTGAAAAAAAAGAAGAAAAATCTTGGAAAAAAAACCATAACAGTATATCGTATTTTTTTAACTTTTTCTAAAAAATTCAATTCCTATAAACCACCTAAGGTTTTGCAGCTCATGCCAAATAGGTCATATTTTGGGCCAACAGAATGAACATATTTGACATGCTCATTTCATTCAAAGGAAACCCATGTCCACAGAATCTTTCAATTCTACTAGATGATACCTATTCTTCTTATATTAAAGATAATGATTTTTCCATTTCAAAAAGAATCCATTCAAACCCATTTCATGATTTTTTTGTCAAACCTTGATTTGGTTCTAACAAAAATACAAAAACAAGAGATACAATTTTGACTACTTTTGCTTAAATAAATTGAGTATGAATTGTATTGAAATTACATTAAAATGTTGTTTGTACTTTTGATATAATGGAAAATTTTTTAATTCGGATACTACCTATGAAATTTATATTTCTCTTTAAAAATTGGATGGCTAAAGATAGAAAAAAAGCCCGTCACTTTCTTAATAATGTCTTGGTTATTTGATCGAATAGCAAATGGAACTATTTATTTATTCAATCACATGGAATGTTTCTAAAAGCTCATCATTCGTATGTCTTGATTCCTTGGCCAGTTTATCCTCTCAATCAACCCAATGTAAGGACTAGTTTAATGGCATCAATTAGATGCTATAGTTTTATTAAACAATACAATGAACTTTATATTTCATTTGGATAATTAGGTCGTTTTTTTAAATTCATTACACCTTAATGTGTTTCTGTCTCACTAATTTGGTTACAAAAGTTTAAATCAATCTGATAACAATCATCATCATTTTAAAACATATGGTTATGGAGTTCATCATGGAATTGTTTGACAGCTTCCTACAAAGAAATACTATCATCGACTTGGATGGTAACCAATAAGGATGATTTAGATTGGTCTAAAACTTTTTAGTTGGTATTAGAGCCATTTTGTTATGATAATTCTTCTAAAAATAATTTGGAATATTTTGATTATGAACATTTTCTTAATAAGTGCAACATGATTCCTCGACTATCCAAGCCTAAGATTTCATGTCAAGACTACCATGCTCTACACATAATTCTCAATGCTAATAGATACATTTTGGCTTTTTCTACCTCCACTTGGATTTAGGATCATTTTGATGTAGTCACTCATTACAATGGACTAGAAAAATCTTTTGACTCTAATTAGTCTTTCCAATTTTTATAACAATGATATCTATTAATGTAGAACATGTTATTTTACTTCATCATAAGATGGTCATTATCTAAATATGTTGCATGACACATATAATTTTGATATGTATAAAATGCCTCTAATTTTTCTTGATGTTGTTCAATAATTACAATACATGAATACAATGGTCAAACTTATCCATTTAGGCACATTGTCTCAGTTGGAGTAGTTCAGCTATCTAATTAGCATCATTCATCACTTCACCGATATTTTCATAATGTTTTTGCTATGATGATTCTGTTCATATAGTGATTCGAAGATTCTTTGTGCTCTTATGTTTGCTTATATCATTTCAATGCATAAGTTTTATGGAATTGACCATGCTCATCATGGATATCTTTATGTATTGCATTTATTCAAACCAATATATTTAATGGGTCATACAGGTACTTCAATGAGACACTCCAAACCATTGAATGTTAACTAATTAGCTTACAGTATTAATGTAGATCAGCACATTGAAAGCTCAAGGATGCCTATCCTCTTTCTCACATACGAACATTTGCCTTTAAAGGACTTCATTATAACACTAATGCATTTCAATTGCTAAACTCTATCTATAATAACCTTCATATGCAATGGTATTTATTTTTTTAAAAGATTGAGTAATGGTTCACATGACTTTGTAATATTGAAAAAGTTGATTAAATGATTCTAGACGATGTTAACCACTTAAAATAGATATAAATATAATTTTTGTAAATATTTTTTAATGATTTTGCAAATATTTTTATTTTATTTTTAGAATAATTAATTTAATTTAAATTTTAGAAAAAAATAAAATGTAATAAATTTGAAAATAATTAAAAAGTATGCCAACACTTTTAGAATGTTCAGCTTAATCACAAGCCTACAACCACCCAAAATAAAAGCCAAACAAAAACAAAACAAATTTGTACAGGCATTTTACAGAAGCACAACTAAAAAAAATGAAATAAAACAAAAGGTCCATAATAAGCTTTCAAAGAAATGAAACTAATAAAAGAAGAAAAATTCTAATGACACAAATCAAATTTGATTCTTATACTAATCTTATGTTTGACAAAATATTTAACAAAGAATAAATGTATTATGCTTTGCTTGAATAAATTAAGAAATAAAAGAATGCAAGCTTTATTGATTCAAGTAAAAAGGAGTGTTGGATCTCAAAGCCTAAAGGATAAAGGGAGTGAAAACAAAGGTGAGCACCTAGAAATAAGACTTCAATTTTCGAACTTAAGAAAACTCATAAACTTTTCAGGAATCTTTTTATGTTAAAAAATGTACAAATTATAAAGATATTACAACAATGAAAAGTAGTAACCCAACTTCCCAGTTTGCTGCATTTGGTCTAACGACTCTAATTTAATAACAACTTTTGAAATGTAATCTTTTATGCAAAATAATGAGTTGGCTAGCTCAACAGTCTTTATAAAAAAAACTATTATGATCCATTAGACATCATTGAGACCTTTAGAGTTTGGAATATATCATAATAAGCGAAAGTCACATGATTGATTTTAATATGGATCGTTAGATGAAAAATGACTTGATTGAATGAAGGTAAATGACAGCCACATGATTGATTTTACTTTTGAATTCTAAATCAAAACAATGCATGTTCAAATACAAGTAAATGTGAGATATATGATTCATTTTAACTTGGACCATTAGACCATCTGATCATCAAAATTTTTTGATCGAGTGATTTAGAAAGAAGGATGTGTTTTCAAACATTTGATCATGAAAATTATGTGATCAAACTGCGAGGTTTGGACGTACATGTTTTGGATAGATAGATAAAATTTCAAGTATTTGAGTTTTTGCAAGATTTAATACCACACATACTTTCACATTTTCAAACTGATATATGAATAAAGAATTTGGAATTTTTATTTGGTATGCTTATTTCCACATAGGATAGCTCTACATCAAGGTTTATAGGTGTGCATACAATTAGACAAACATATGGGGCCCCCCAAATCCATTTAATAGATCGCCAACCTTTCTTACTACTAACTACATCACAAGTTGAATAGTGATTTTCTATCTTTATACAGTAGCTTGAAAGTTCAATAGTGATTTCTTGATATGATAATGTGATCCTCTAGATTTTTGTCACCCTCATGGTTTTTATAAAAAAATATTAGACATGATTTAATAATATCATTTAAGGGTTAAGATAAAGAAAAATGATATATATATATATATGTATATATATATATATATGTATATATATATATATATATGTATATATATATATATATATGTAATTATGTGTGTGTGTACAGTTGATTCTCTTTATTGAGAAAAAGTAATTACAATAATTGTTGATAACCTAGCATGTTCAACATAGCCTAAATAAGTGATGTTTAACATAGTCATAAAGAATGAATATATTTAATCTAAATTAGTGATTAAGAGGAGGTTCAAAGACACATCAAGAACTTTTGCAAGCATGATGTTATGTTGTTGACACTTGGCCACACCTAGTCATGGTGCTTAGTTTGATGATAATAAAATTGATGTAATAATAACAGATTTGGTTGACTGAAGTTTTAGATGTTAGAGAGTTGATATCGCTTTTTAAGAAAAAAATTAAAGAACAGGAGCATCAAATCTCATGAAAATCATATTAATTGGAGTAGAAAACATCATGTGATACATTTTGAACTTACTTTTATATATTTTAATTTTATCTTTGATTACTATGCTAAGGATAATTCAACCATTCATGCAAGCTACAAAAATGAAACAAAACTTTAAATTATCTATACTATAAAATATTTTAGTTTTTTACATCTTTTATCATCATACGTTATTCATCATAAGAATCATTTTTTTTAATTTTAAAAATAATTATTTAAAAAACAAGTAATTAAATCTAAAAAATTAAAAAAAATTAATTCTAATTGAATTAAGAAACCTAAATCTATATAACAAATGTTTGGTCAAGGGCAATACTAGTGAAACTGTTCACTACTACAATCGATCGAGGCATCACTCTTGAACATTGATTGAAGTACATTGAATCAAGGCACAATTTCCTATATTCATCAATCAATTAATGATGTTGCTATTAACACATCTGACAAAACCCTAAAAAAACCCAAGGGTAGCGAACACAAAAATTAGACTACTTCAAAAGAACACAAGATGTCTTATAAGGAGCAAAAAGAAGAGCAAGTACATCACGTTTAATTAAAATGTAATGTTTTTTCTACATAGCTAACCTTCAAATTTAATGGCTGAAGTGACCTGTTTGGTCATCTAATTTTTGTAATCAAATGATTATCAACTCATTTACATTTTTTATATGATAATTTCATCAGTAATTTTATTATTCAATTTTGTGATTGCGTGGTTGGCATTTAATGCATAAGTAAAATTAAATCCACCTATCAGATCACAATTTAGATGCAATGGTTAGGATGAAATAATAATTTGAAAACTGCTCTACGTTATTCAAAACTGTCAGTTCATACAATTTTCATGATCGAATGGTCCAGAATGCTTCTCATGGCACTCACAAAACTACTATTTAACAATTATTTATTAGCCATTATAACTTTCATTCAAATAATATTATGTTTCTAATTAAAAAACATCCTTCAAATCCTAACGACTAATGGGTTAGTTTGGTAAGTGTTATTAGTTGACATAAAATGTTTATAAATAGGATAATTACTAAACCAAATAGATTGATGGAATTTTACAAGAATATAAAGAAAATGCTTCTAGTAATGATATTAAAGTCATTAGAAAAAGGTGCTCATCGTCACCTCTATTTGTTGTGTCCTTTATCATCAAACTAAAATTCTTACATTAAATCACTTAAGCTCTCATTTCCTGATTGATTAAAATAAAATACTTTTACTTTATTGGGCATTCCATTAAGCATAAGAATTACTCTTTACAGATTCTTATTGTTGCTTTCCTTTCATCTTTTTATAAATATTTTTTATTGCAAAGGTAAAGCCTATCCAATTTTTTGTAAGATTTTATATAACTTGTTTTTCCATTCCTTGGCCTTTCTATGGGTAAACATAGGTTTGATTGTAAGTAAGACCACAAAAAAAATATGCTTGCATACATTTTAAAATTTTTGTTGTCTTTTGTTTTCATGAATTATTAAATAAAAACTAATGTATTTTAAAAGAAAATTAAAACATGTATAATATTACTTTTAAGGATTTATTGAAGCTTATTAAAAGTACTTTTATATATTTTTTAAAATATTTTATAAGAAACAAAATTTTTTTATAGAAATTCATCATCTCATTTGCTAAACCACATTTCACATGAAGCATGAAGTGCATTACCTTAAGATTAATGCTGAAAATGCAAATAAACTATAAGTAGTAAATTGAATAAAGGAGCATAGTGAACCATAAGAAAGCAAGTTGATATTTGAAATGAAGAGTTGATAGCATAGAGGACATGTGACCAAACTTAAAGAAAAACATAGAAAATTAACAATTTTGAGAAAAAGTTTTTATTTAAAAATTTTTAAAATAGACAATTCATAGATATTAATTCCATTATTTTAGGCATTATTGATTTTCAAATTCATAAAAAATGTGCATTTTTACGTGGCATTTCAAAAGAACATCAAACTTAAACATCTAAGCGATAGCGAGGTGATAACAGTTTTCAAGTTTGGTGTGAGCATGATGAAATTTGAAACATTATTCGAGGGTCATTCCATTATTTTAGGCATTATGAGTGCATTTTTCTTTGTGCCTTTCTTTTATGGCGAATCTAGAAAAGTTCTCCATCGTTGCCCAACATGATAATGCCAATGTCTTTGAAAAAGAGGTCTTGTTTAATGATGACTTTGCTTCTCCCTTGGAGACACTTGTGCTCTTGAGATTTTTACTAGAATTGGACAACATTTGACACTAGATGCATAATATTTGGAAAATCTAAATCTTTCAAATGAGAAACTTAAAATGTTTTACAATGTTTTTGCCCAATATAGAACTTTTGAAAGTTCTAGTGTGGATCTTATTGGAGAACCTTCTAATCCACTTGGTCAACAAGTAGTACCTGTTCTCAATCATGTCAATAGTCAACGACCCATTAAAAGTAGATTCTACACAAATCAACTTAATAAGGCCTAGTAGGACTCTTGTCTATGTATTGTTCAATCTTGTTAAAGATCTTCCTTTAGATATTAGAATCTCTAGAAAGATTGGGAGGAATAATGGATTTTGAAAAAAAATTAAGTATTTAAAATCTTTTGAAATACTATCTATGCAATTTTAAACAAGGATTCTTAATGTCAAATATAAACAAGAAAATATTTCTAGACCCTTATTTGTAAGAAATGGTGAAAAATGGAAAATCTAATTAGTTAAGTAGTAAGTAATATGAAACATTCAACTTTATTAGTCATCAATGTAGACACTTAAAGGTTGGATAATAATTGAAAATAAATAAGGAAAAGTCAGTGCATAGAAATTGTTAAGTGTATGAGAAGATCTTCACATGCCTGAAACACCATTGCCCCTATAATTGAATTAAATAACACCCTCTCTACATCATAGAACAATAACACTTAATAAAAGAAATTATTTGCATAATGAATCATTGATCTGTTCATTTTTATCATCAATTTCATTGAGAAATTATAAAGTAAGAGTAAAACATTTAAATCTAACTTGAAACAAAGGAAGGATGTGTAGCTTAAACAATAAGTGGAGATTGAATCTCTCAAAAGCGTTACTAAGAATCTCTAGGAAAAAGCAAAGACTCTTAAGCATTTGGAGATAGATTATAATGGCTTTATAGTGGTTACCAACAACAAGACATTAAAGAAAGAAACTAAATGGAATGTAAAAAAATGATTTCCTAGAAAAGACCAAAAGAAGCCTTTAGGAATCTCATAATGCAAATATTGTATATTGTAATTAATAACTTCTTGATTTTGAACATCAAGGGTGCACTTAGCTTTATAGTATCATTATGCCTTCATAACAAGATCAAAATACACCAACTTAAGTTAATTTCAATGTGGGAAGCCTTTACAAGCTATAGACAAATGGACATTATTTGAAGGACACAAACTTTTCACTATTATGACGGCAACATTTCGAACAAAATATGGATGTTGTAGTTGTAGTACTTGTAAAGCCAAATAATGAAAACAAAGAAAAATGCCTTCACATAGTTATAGTGCATAATATATAAATGATGTGTCACCTATTAAATCATGATTGGTTCATATAATTTCCTACTATAATGGTTCAACATATGAACAATATCTTATCATGCCACTCTCTATATCAATCATTTCTTTATCAATAATTAAATCTAATACTAGACAACATAGATTCAAAAGAACTTGGGTTAAAGGCATAGCATTCTATCTTGTGGTTGCTTAGAAGTGGAGACTTCCAATTGCTAGGTTAGCAATGACGGCTCTCACTTACAAGCTAAAGAGAGTTAAAGATCCATCTAAAGAATGAACTAAAACTTAATTTGGCAATATATTCTATAAGATTGAATTATCAAAATAACATGTTATGAAGAGGGAAAACAAATTCAAAGAGTTATAGATGAGTTATAAAGGTTGGAACTAATAGAGCTTTGTATCAACTAATCATGGTTGCTAAAATAGAGATGTATTAGAGCTGTAAGACATTTACTGTATGACTCAAGAATGGCAATAAAAATACTAATGTTTTCAACACAATGGTCAATAATAGGAAAAAGTATCTTAAAACATTAAGAATTAAAGATTCAAGTGGGAGTTGGGTCTCAAAGGAGGATTTAATTGCCAAATATTTGTTGGAATGTTTCACCTCTAATTAGTCTTTACTAAAAAAAATGGGAGGTGTTTTGCTTAAACTCACTAAATAGTATTATGATGTTGATTCAGCATGCTAGCAAGGAGGAAATATAAGAAGTTATTTTTTTGATGTATTCTTTAGGTTCTTGTGGATTGGATGGGTTTAATGGTTTCATTTAGAAGCATTCTTTGACCATAATTAAAATGACATTCGTGATGTTATCATTGTCTTTCTTAACGGTAGCCCATCACTAAAAGAATTCATTAGTACTAATATAATCTTCCTTCCAAAGACTTAATATAGTACATCTTTTGAAGATTTTAGAACACTTTCTTTCTATAGTTTCTTCTAAAAAATTCTAAGGTTTTAGTAGTTAGCTTATAGCATTTTCTACTTAGTATCATCTCGATGGAGCAATCAGCTTTTGCTAAGGGGAATTCACTAAAAATATCTTACTTGCAAAAGAACTACTTAATGATTTAAATCACAAAATCACAGGTAATAACTCTATTTTCAAGATAAAATTTAGGAACGTATATAGTAGTATATCTTAAGGGTTTGTTAAAGATATACTACACAAATTTAAGTTTAATAGTTAATTTATTAATCTAGTGATGAGTATTTAAAATATAAGTTATTGGTTAATCATTATTAATGAGAAAAGAAAATGATTCCTTCTAATTGTCATTGGTTAATGCAAGGTAATGCTTTATCCCCATTTCTTTTCAACATCGTGGTTGAAGTGTTAAGAAGAGGATTAAACAATTTACCTGTAGAAGGAAAAGTGAATCACGAGACCCCCCAAAGAGCTTTTCAACCAAACTCCCATTTGTGCTTCATAGATGGCTTTATCCTCTTTTGAAGAGGTGACAAATAGTCCATTAAAACTATCAAGTTAACTTTCTCTAAGCTCGAGAGGACATCAGGTTTGTAGATTAATGTATAAAAGGAATTCTTCATTAGATTTAAAAACATCAAACACAAATTTAAGAACATAATCTAGGAGCTCTTGGGATTCAAAACATGTTACCTTCCAATCCCTTAAATTGAAAGCACATTGTTTAAAGCTAAGAAATAGGTGGTTCACTTCCAAAACTAGATTAATAATATTTACAAGGAGAAATTACTCTTAATGGGAGTTAGTAATGTCTAGTCATGTCCTCCAATTAATACCTGTTTATACTATAATGATGTTTTATCTTCTCAACAAGATTATTAATATTGTAAAAAGTTTGAAAAATGGTTTCCTATAGTCTAAAATTTGTTAGGTGAGTAAGCAAAATTTGGCCAACTAGAAATAAATTAGGTTCCCCTAGGAAAACTATTGATAAGTGGTTAAGAAATTGAAATTTTGTAAGGATGCATGTAATGCAAGGCTTTGCTACAAGGACTACACCTCAAAGACTATCTGGGCTAGAAACATAAGTGGTAATTACTTCAATAAAAATTTTTATGGAGCATGCTCATAGACAAAATCATTCTCATTATTTTCATACATGGAACCAAATAAACATGGATGGATACAATTCTCTATCAATTCAACATGATACAAGCTTATAAGTAATTCCCTTATACATAAGTTATAAAAAAATAAAAGAGTACTTGTAGCCTTTCAAAAATTAATTACTAATATGGAGACACCTAAATAGTTAATTGCCATTCGCTAACAACTTCAAGAAATTGAATTTTAAATTTATAAACAAATACCATTTTTGTGCATATAGGGATTTTCAAATTAATGCTTTTATGGAGTATCCTGGTTGCACAAACTTATGAAACCACTTGGTCTTAAAGTTTGGCATTAAACACATCCAACATGATACTTCTAGAATGGTGGATTATAGTCACACTCATCAAGAATTTATATAGCAATTGTCTAGATCTAGGTCATATTTATCATGAAGTCAGTACTTTAACTAACAAAATTTTTTATGATTATTATTTGATTGATGGTTTTATATTATGTATCTCAACTTTACATACCCCAAATCTTTTTGGGATTTTCTTGCCTAATAAATACATGCTGGAGGACTTACGACATTTTGGCTGAGTCAAAAGAATAAGAGGTGTGACTAACTGATTGATTTCATGAGCCAAGATTATCCAAAAAAACTTGCATCGAAAGATTCTCAATGTTGAACATGTGTCACAACTATTAGGCAATTATAGTAAAGGTGCATATACACCATTACTTTTAGCACAATGACCATGAAAACATGTAAGTTTAGACTTAGTATTACGATTTTTTAGAATCATTAGAAGTAATTGATTCTATATTCATATTGATAAGTTTTCTAAAATGGCTCATTTTATATGTTAGCATAAGACACGAAATACATCCCATATTATGGTGTGATTTCTTGATGAAATTATGAACCTATGTGGCTTAACTCAAATAATTATTTTAGATCATAATGTTAGATTTACTAGCTACTTTTAAAAAATAATTTGGTACCTAAAGCAATCAAAGCTTAAGTTTTTATGGACTTATTATCAAAAAAAAGAGGGACAAATAGAAGTAGATAATCAAAGCTGAGGCAATCTTTTTTGTAACCTAGTAAGGGAACATGTTGAAACCTAGAATCTTTTAAAGCAATCTACTTATTTCATTTAAAATGATTCAATTAATAGAATAATTGGTTTGAGTCCTAAAAATCATCATCAGAGTCTTATAGATTTTATTCTCTTACCTTATGATTTAGCACTTCTCAGTTTGTTGAGTCTTTTACTCATCATATTTTGTTATTAGATAAAGATATTACAAAATAAATTAATTTAAATAATAAAATATATAATTGACTAGAAAATACTTATTCACAACTTAGAGAGTTTGTTTAGAGTGTTTATGTAATGGGTTTTAATAGGCCTGAGAGACTATATGTGAAAATCTTAAAATAGTACATGACTATAATATTGTACCATTTACAATTATATAAAGAATAAGAATCAGTATGTATATTTTGATTTACCTAAAGATTATAAAATTTGAGCTACCTTTAATATCTAATAGCTTTTGTCTTATAAAAAACAATGCATAATACCTAGTGAGCCTTTTTATAATTCACCATCATTGCCAAGTAAACATATCCCAAAAATACATTTAGCCACATCTTATGAGCTTTGAAATCAAATGGTGCCAGTCTTAGATGATCAAAATTTCTTAGCATAGAATCATGTATAATAAAGATTTTTGGTAGGTTGATAGGTCCATCAATCCTCTAATGACACTTAGATTACTAAGGAGGACCTTCACTACCTAAATTTAGAGATGTTTGAGAACTATTAGAGATTTTAATATGACTCCATGGAGTTCAGCTCTTTCTCACCTAGGGAGAGTGATGTAGTAGTTATCGTGTTATTAACTCCTAGTTATAATACTTTGTTTGATGATAACAAACCTAAATATTTTTATTAAATTTGTTTAAGTGAATTTTTAGAGTTTAGATAATATATGAGAAGAGGAGTAAAGGTAAAAATTGCATGATCATCATCTTAGTTATAGTCACAAATAGTCTTGCCACTTTTCCACCAATATCATTATTTTTAGTGTAGGTTATTAAAATCACTTTCCTTTTAGGGTAAAGTCCCCAATGTCAATGATCAATTTAAGTCTTTGGCTTTTGAAAAAGTTTTTACTTGTGTAGTGATACTATGATTTCCAATTTTAAAATAATAGAATCTTTGATTAGGCTTTGATTCAAATATATTGTTTGAAGTTAAATACTTTTTAATTATTTATGAGCTAATAATAGGTTTAGCATATTATCTCACATTAGGTTGGTGCTTGAGCCCTGTAAAAATCTCATAAAGATAATAGCGTTCAAGCCCAAACATACCTCAAGAAAGGAGGCTATGCCTCAATTCCAAAGACATGGCAAGTGATGCAATGGCTTCCTCACTAACTATGATGAACAAGAAAAAGGATTTTGTAAGCTGAGACTAATTAACTTGGTGTTAGTTATTGGCTCACTTGGTAACAGCCAAAAAGCAAAAACATTTTTGTGCACCATTTAATTTACGTATTATTTCCTATATATTTATTAGTATGGCTTTTGTGAATTTCATTACAACTAAAAATATTTTGGTATCTAATGCATGATTCTTCAAAAAATTTTCACTAAAATGTCACTTGCCCTCTTTTGAGTTCCTTTATTGCTGGTAGTGCTATATATATAATTTAAGAAAGCTTATTGTATTAAGGATCACTTTATTGTTTTAATACTCTTGAATATTTGGATATGGTATCATAAAAATGTTGGTAACTTTTGCACCATGTGATTAAGGGCCCAAATATGATTTTGACCATACCAAACTATTTAGGTAGCTTATTTTTGTGATCTTATGTGATAACTAGTGCATGATTTTTTATTTAGCAAACTAGAAACTTATAATTGATGATTTTTATCTTACGACGTCAAATGTTTCTTGAGTGGAGCTTACAAAAGTCATATGAATGATATCAAATAAGTTCTATGGTGTGGAAGATTGCTGCGAACCCAAAGGCTGCCATAAGTTTATGTTCAAGGCATTGTTTATTTTTTTGTGCACATATGTAATGGATAAATTACTTTTTATTAGATATTGGCCAAGAACTACACATGAGCCTTATCTCAAGCATACACTTTCCATTCTTTTAAGGCATTGACAGAATTGATTATAATACTATTTACTATATTGAGATAAAAGATTTAAATTCCAATAATAGTGAAATGTCTTAGAGGTAAGGTGCTCATGGAGTTCTTTAATTTTTGTAGTTGCAAATATTAAATTTTTAGATATATACGGATACATAACATCAACAAAAATTCATGATTTTGTCCAAAAAATATCTTTAAAAAGTAATTAGTACAAAATAAACTTTTCTAAATAAAAATTACTAAAAGAATCTTTATTTGATGGTCCTTCGATCATATAATTAGTTATATAACGTAGTGTATTATGGGTAATGAACCACTAAGTTGGGCTACAAATAAAAAACAATGGTGAAATTCTTAGATGGAGATTTCTTGAAGGCCCATTAAACAACTTGATCAATAATCTAATATTCAATTTAATGCACAAAAGATAATTCAAGGTTTAAATCCAATAGAATGTATAAAGTTTGTCTTCAACTTCACTTTCTATAAGATGACCATCAAACCATATAACAAAATTTTAAGTTCAATCTGATGCCAGTTTTGAACATGAAACAAATCATCTAATGTATAAAAATGAAATTTAGGCTAAAACTTGGTTTTTATCAAAAGCTAATTTGAAATTAAAATGGATAGTTTGTTGAATTTAAAAAATAAAATTTGAAGGGAATTGATGAAGTAGGAGTATCATGTGTTATCTCACAAACACATATTCATTGGAATCATTCTAATCCAATTAAAACTTGAAGCCATACCAGAGGCAAATCTTATTTCGATTAATCTTCTTTGTCAACCATAAGGGTTGACTACAATGGTATATTTTGCCCATCGCTACCTCTATTATTTTTGCTTTCTTTGTCTATACAAATTCCATAGTAAAATATTTCATCATTAATGTTATTTCCTATGCATCACGCACTATCGATAGTTGTCTTCCATCACTGAATTATCTACTACTCCCAATCATTGCTACATAGCTTCCAAACATCACCAGTTTGCCCATCATTGCTAGGCCATCTACTTCTCCCAACCACCTACCATCTCTTTGCCACTCATTTGTTGCCATCCTTTGATCATCGCCAAATGCCTTCATCCGTCTTCTTCACCACTGGCATTCTAGTCACATCATCATTGATGTTTGATCATCATATTGTATGATTGTTTTATTTTTCTTATGTCATGATGTTTTTCATACCTTTTTATATTTTATTTTCAATATGATTGATCTACTTTGAGTTAATTTCATGGAATTCAAAAGATTTTTATAGATTCCTATGTGATTTAATTAAAAAATTATCTTTTCTTATATATTTTTTATTTAATGTGGTTGATCTTTATAAAATTAAAGTCATGAAATTCTAAAGATATCTTTTAGATTCTAAAGTGATCTAACTCCAAAATTATCATTCTCTTTTATCCATGCTTATGATATTTTCCAAAGGTGTATTTTCCTTTCGTTTTTTCATATTTTAAGATCTCCTTCAACTATAAGCAAGTGAGGCTCTCTCATTATAATATAGTTGTTGATGACAAAAATTTCTCTTATTTTTGTGCTTCCATCTTCATGAGTAAAGTGTGTATGGCCAACTCTTGTTGTAGAGATTCAAACTTCCCTTTTCGTGTAAGGGATAATGATCGAAAGTGATAGAACTTCTACTAAAAGTATTGAAAACCACACAAATTCACCTTTCTATCAATGCCCGTAAGTCTTCACCCACTTGTCTACTTATTTGGCCCAATCAACAAAATATCACTCGTCTCAATATGGCTCGAGACCTTAGTCTAACATCTCATTACATCCTTATCATCCCCACTAATCTAAACATCCAAATCATCACTCTTTTCCATCTTTGACACTTTACATGCTAACTCAAGAGGAAATATAAGCCACCCCACCAAAAAGGTTCACTCTTTTTGTAACTTTTATCTTCTAAGTGATACTCTAAAGTAAAGGTTGCTCTTCCATCTATTTAAGTACTACAAATAAAGTTTTTTTAAGGTCTTTATTTTATTTGAGTGAAATTCAAGGTAATAAAACTGGTTAGTAAAACTTTATACTTAACTCTTAATGCAATACCACATGATCTAGTTAATAATTTATACTACAAATTTAGAGGTAAATGTTTGAATAATTATAAAATACCACACACAACACAAAATCCTATTTAGTGTATGGTATCTTTTAATATTTTTAATAATTTATTAAGAAATCTTATATTATAAGCTCCAAATTATACGATAGTAGAAGTCCAATTTATCTTAAATAATGTTCGATTTAGTGTTATGGTTTTCTACTTAAAATAAAAAATTATTTTTTAAAAGATTATTAGTAATTTTATGTTTACTTCAAAAAAAATTTATGTGCATAGTGTGTCCACTAAAGAACTCTTAATTTGTTTTGGACAACCTTTGTCATAGCAGATAGTAATACAACACTAATATGACTCCCTATCATCTTTCTTGAGAACCATGCAGTTTTATGTACAAGATAGTTTTGTAAAAACAAGACCATGATCACTAGTCATTTTTTGAAAATATATCCGATCTTAGCTTTGGTGGTCTATAGTTGTTATTTTGAAATAAATATATAAAAAAAAGGATATCACTCATTATTCTTCTTTCTTGATATCCTTATGTGTCAAACTTTTATATCATTACAAGGCCTAGTAGGTCTTATAATATATCAAACTAAAGTTAAGAATCAAGTTAAAACTAAAGATAAAAGTTAATCCATGATTGCAACTAGAACTATCGTAATCAATAGCCCAACTCACCCAGATGATTAGACAAATTCTCTTAAATAAATAATGTGAACTAAAACATAAAAGATAAAGAGATAGTAAGAGAAGAAATACCACACTTAATAATCCAATAAAAAACTATAATAGACATAAAAATCATAGATGATATGACAATCCTTCTGATGAATCTCACCAAGATTTCCATAACACAAATGATAATCATACAAGAAGAAACGAACCTTTTGATAAGTTAGAGCTAAATGATGATCTCGATATGCTTAACAAAGAAGAAAGTCTTAGGAGGCATCAAAAGAGAGAGAGATATAGCATATCCCTAATATGAAACTAGATGTCTTAATGTTTAATGATAATTCTAATCATAAGGATTGTAATGACAAATAGACTAGTATGGATAATTACTCAACTCGTACCAAATAATTTAATAGATAAATTATCGTTTTATTAATACTAGCGCCAATGATACTACATATAGCTTTTGTAAAAAGTTAGTAATATGTTAATAATTATGAGCAGTTATCCCAAACTTATAGAAACCTCAAGATTTGTTTATAAAATAAGTTTGTTCTATTAACCTATAACACTAAATTGTTAGATAAATGGCAAACATTTTTTTAAGGTGGTAAATCTATTAAAGAATATACTAACAAGTTTTAGGATTATAAACTTCGAAGTGATATAGATGAATCTAAACATTTAGTATTCTTCTACTTTAGGGTAGGTTTAAAGAAATATATATAACTTGAGCATAACTTAGAAAATATTACTACCATAAAGAACATTTAGTACCCTCCTTTTAAAGGCTTGCACCACCATTGCTTAATCCACTCATACTTGCACTTCATCTGTCCCCTCTATCATTGTTTCTAAATCTCCTAAGCTTATATTATCATCTAATTCTTTACACCCTTCTTCAATTAAACCCATTAAGTTCCAAATCACCTAATCTAGAATCTTCTATTTTAAGAGCCATGAATGAAACATGTAGGCATCAAATACTTAAAGAGAGCCATGATCATACACTTATATAGTAATATGAACAAGAAGAGTCAAAGGAAGAAGAAAATATAATGTCTAATATGGATGTAGTGCAAGAATTGGAAAATATGAAAAATTTACTAGTTAGGTGCAGCCTTATAACCCCATAACTATAGGCTGACTAGAGGTGAACCAACATTATTAGTACGAGTACAAAAATTTAGGGAGAACTATGTAGGATAATCATCAATATTGGTTGTTGCATCAATGCAATAGAAAAGTAGGCGATAAGAGTTTATCTACTAAAACACCCAAACCTGTACTCTGCCATAAATAGATAAACCTAAATTCCTATTAAGTAATGATGTTATGTACCCTTAAAATAAGAAAGATTTAATGATAATATTTTATTCAATATCATACTAATGCAAGTAAGTCATCTTATCCAAGAAACACCTAGGCTTTTTTACTGGGATATGACTTTGAAGGGTAAGACTAACATGTGCTCTTTTATTTAAAAAAACATCACATTATACCCTTCTCCACCTCATCAAAGACCATAATCTCAAAAGCCTAACAAATCGGCAAATAATTTTAAGTCCATGAACAAAAAAAGAGGAGAAGACAAAGAATTTGAGCTTGATCACACTGCCTTAAGTTAAGAGGACCCTTGATCAAGAAGACTTAGTTTGGTTTTTTATAATTAACAACCTATCCACCACTATACCAGACCCATCACTTCTTGCCTACGGCCTTTTAAATGACTTTTTTTAATGCTTTTCTAAATGATTTACCTAACGCTCCACCACACGTGAAACACATAAAACAAACGACAATCTAGTTCCAAAAGTGAGGCTACCCAACCTTCCCTATTATAGATTAAACCAAGAGACACATACTATGTTAGCTTATAAGATAGAAAACCTACTTAAAAAGCCATTTATCGAAGAAGGTATTAGTCCCTATGCTATCCCTAAACTTTAGCAAACAAAAAGGATGGATCATGGAGGGTGTGTGTTGTTAATCAAGTGGTTAATCAAAATACAATAAAATATAGGATTCTTTTTTTATTTAGATGACATCTTAAATCAAATGTTACGTGCCACCATATTTTTTAAAATAAACTTAAAATGTGGTTATCTTTAATTAAGGATTATAATGAGAGATGAATGAAAAATAGTATTTAAGACTAAAGGTTGTTTGAATGAATGGTAATTGGTGTCATTTGGCTTGTAACACAGACTAAGTAAATTCATGAGATCGATGACCTAGGTTTTAAAACGATACTTAAGGTAATTGAACATATATTAATTTCATGATATTTTTGTCTATAACTAGTATTTTGACCTCTAGCCTGGGTTAAGAAATAAAGTAGTTCTTGTATTTAATCAATGTGTTCACTTATTGACCATTTTTTTATAAAGGCCTAATATTTAATTGAATTAAAAACTAATATCTTGATTGTTATAATTGTGAACCAATTTATCAAGAAATCAAATCAACTCCAAACCTTGTATCCATGAGATTTTAGCTTAAAAGATTGTTATTTATATCAGAATAAAAGGTTACATAGCCCAAATTCATCATGTAAAGATTTTTTTGTTTGGGAAATATGTGTTAGAGGATTATCTGATCCATCTTAAAGAGATAAGACTGATAGAGATAGTTTTTGAGAGATTTTATTGCCTAAAATGACACATTAGGATCTATTATAGCCCAATGTCACATATGCATAACAATAAAAAATTCAAATGTAGGCCAAGGAATTTACATTCCATTAGATATACCTAACAAGCAATGGGAGTACATGAATATAGATTTTTTATTTTGATTTCCTATACCTCATCAAGGATTGACTTTATCATTATGGTCATTGATTGATTCTCTAAAATTGCTTAATTTATCCTTCGTTGTAAGACTTCAAATACAACAAAAGTAGTTAAGAGTTTTTTCATTAAAGTAATTAAATTACATAGTGTTCTAATGACCAAAGTTTCGAAATGAGATGTTATATTTAGTAGCTAATTTTTGAAGATCTTATGTCATTTATTAGGAACTAAGCTAAAACATTTTATAGCTTACAACCCTTAAAGAGATCGACAAATAGAAGTATTAAATCATAGTTTAAAAAATCTTGTTTGTTGCTTGATAGGGAAATAACTAGCTTTGGGACCAACTACTACTATGAGCAAAATTTGCATAGAAAAACTCTATTAATTATAGTATTGGTCTAAGGCCCTTCAAAATTGGTCCTTGTAATAAGCATAGGTCTTTGATTCATCTTATTCCCTTATTAGTAGACTTTCATATTTCTACCTCTACTTCTTTCTATGCTTATCATATATTTTTATTACAAAAAATAGTATATGAAAAACCTAATCTAAGTAATAAAAGATATAAGAAACTAGTAAATGCTCATAAAAAGTTAAGAATGATTCCCATTTGAAGCTTACAAAAAATTAAAAGCACTTGGAGCTAGAAATTTTAAGATTGTTCAAAGACTAAGAACTAATGTGTATGTAATAGTTTTGTTATAAGAATATGCGGTTAGTAAAACACACAACTATATGGGTGAACTATAGTACTCCAGATTTTTCTATGATTATCTTCATTATTTTTACTCTGTTTGCCCAATCATATTTTTTAGTAAAATATGTCAACATCGATGTCACTTCTTATACATGTATTACCTGTTATAATCTCTCATTCATCATTTCTTGCTGATTAGATCCTTTTGATTACTACTACCTAGTTGCCCAACATCACCAGGGTGTCCATCATCACTAAATTGGTTGTTGTTCCTTGGCTACCCACCATCACCTTATTGCCTATTAGCTACCACCCTCTAGCCTCTATGAGTCATCACCATCCATCTTGTGTAACAATTGACATCCTAGTCATATCATCATTAAAATCTCATAATCATGTTGCATAATTGCATAACTTTTTCTATCAAATTTTTTTCATGCTTTTTTAACATTTTATATTTAATGTGGCTGAACCACATGAAGCTAATGTCATAAAATACTGAAGATCTTTTTAGATTCTCAAAGAATTTTATTAGAAAATTATATTTATCAACATATTTTATATTTAATATGGTTTACCTATTGAGAGTTAATGTCTTGAAATTTTAAAGATAGCTTATTGATTCTTAAGTAATTTATCTTGAATTTTTTTTTTCTTTTTCTCCTTGCTTATGAAGTTTTCCAAAGGTGAATTTTTCTTTTTTATTTTTTTTATGCATTGGGCTTTCTTCCATCTATAAATAGGATAGGTTCCCTTATTATACTATAGTTATTAATAAATAAAATTTCTCTTATTTACATGCTTCCAACTTTGTAAGAAAAGAGTGTATGTCCAACTTTAATGAGAGAGATTCGAACTTTTCCTCTCTTGTGAGAGACAAGGATCTAAGGTGAGAAACCTTCCACCAAGAGAAAATGCCACTAAAGAAATTCTTACTTTTGCTAACACCTACAAGTGTTCACCCACCTTTTTTACTCTCCTTATCCAATCACTAAACCACCAGCCCCCTCAATGAGGCTCCATATCCTATCCTACAATCTTGTTATCCTTCTAACTAAGCCTCCTCAATAACACAAAAATCAACCTCATTGCCCTTTTCTATCTTTAGTGCTCACATGTTAACACCGAAGGAGACTACATGTTGCCATCACTAAAAAAGTATACATTTCCCATAATTTTTGTTTTCTAAGTGATACTATAATATTAGAGTTGCTCTTTATTTTATTAGACTACTCAGCATAGGTTTGCCTTTAAATGTTTATTTTTTTTGTGAAATTGGATGTAATTGAACTACTCAGTAGAACTTTATGCTTGACTCTTAATGTGTTGTCACCAATTCTACTTAATAACTCATGCTAGAAATTTTGAGGTTAATCTTTGAATAATTATAAGATACCACACATGGAACCTAACCTTGATAAGTATATAATATCTTCTAAAATTCTTTAAAAATTTGTAAAGAATTTTTATTATTGTAGGCTCTAAATTTGACCCTGATAAAAGTTTAACTTGTCATACAATAATTGATTTCTCGTAAGGTGTGGCCAATGGAGAGGTATAACATTTAGCTTAACAATTAGTTTAGAAATTACTTCATTATGCCAATGGTGAGCTAATAATATACTTGCTACCATAATGAACACTATTTAGGCTAAAATAAATTGTTATAGTTTAATACTTTACTTGAAAATTTTATTTTAGTTGTTAAAATTTGAAAAAGAAAAAATTTATTTTCTTTGCCTATATGTTCTTTTTTTGGCCTCTAGCATTGCTTCACTTTCTTAATATTTTTTTCATGGAAGTGCTTAGGCCATTTTGGAAGGGCTTGGAAGAGCTATATCACAACATTCGTCATACAATAATTATTAAACATTCTTTGGTAAATGTGATTTAATGATTTTGTTATGACATATTATTTTATATCTAAAAAAGGATACATTAAATTTTATTATTTTCCCTTATTTTTTTATTATAATTCTTATGTTTTTTTCCTCATAGCATAGAATAAGAGAACAATCTTGTGCTTTGTTTCAAGAAAGGAAGAACTCTATTAGAGCTTAGTTTTGTGTTTTGATATAGTTATGTTTGACCCAATAGAAATGTAACAAAGGTAAGTTATTGTAACCAAGAAGTAATTATCGTAATATTTGGGCTCATGAAAATGTAATGAGGACTTTATACTTTAGCCTATGTAAATAGAAATTGCAAACTTTTCTCTACTTATGAAGGATTGGTTAGGTGGTGACTAGCTTAAGCTTGGCATCCTAAGGACCAATGTAGTCCATAGTTTTGTTGGGAAAACCACGTAATGTTTTGTTAGTACTTTTCTTTTGTACATATTTATCTTTCTTATTTCTTCATTCTTTCCAAATGATCCAATCATTACATGCAACATTTGATGATCCATTTTAATTCTCTAAAAAAGATTTAAAAACTCTAATAACACAAAATTCTCCACAAACATTGGTTCAGTTATAAGATATTTAGTGTGTTGAATTCCATTCCTTACAATAAGTACCATAATTACCTAAAAACTATAAAATTTAATATCAAAGAATCGCATGAGGCTTAATGGTGGGTCAACTATAACTATTGTATAAATTCTTTTCTCATAAAAACTAAGAGCTTATAAAAGCACATCAATGTAAGTATGTTGGACTTTTTTATGCAATCAATAAGATGAGCATTTTAGTTAAATGCATGCATCAAATAGCTATTTGTAAGACAACCTTAGATTTATGAATTATATTGTCAAATGACCATATTCATGGATTGCATAAGGAAAGCAAACAATTATATCATTACTATTAATCATAACAATAATAATGTTATTTAGATAAATGATTCATGTTAATATTAGATCATACTTTTCATAGCTTCGCTTCAATTGACTTATGCATCACGTGTGTAACAGAGTTTGAAAAAAATTATATCACAGTACAATCATATCGCACATTAATCATCACTTGGTCTATTTTGACACTTGTTTGAGTTGACTAAAAGTAAGCTAAAAATATCATTAACATTTATACAAAATATTACGCCAATTGAAAACCTTTGTTATCATAATATTATGAAATATACAAGCTTGGAAAGATACATAATGTGCTGATGAGTACTATTACTTGGTCATGCATTGTGCAATGACAACTTGCATAGGCATTGTGTGATGAGTGATCTCATGTGTCAGAGGCATTGGAATGCTACATATTCTTCTAAATTTAACTTTTATAGGGTAGGTGAATATTCATTTGAGGTAAGTCTTAGAATGTAAGTTATGCTTATGTTGTACAATAATATGTTAAAAATCTAAAATCTATGAAGACTTTTATGAATTGTGAGGGGAAAAAATTTTTGGTTAGTTGTATTATATCAAATTGGAGGAAATTTCGAGTTCTAATGTTAATATAAATAGGCTTCATTTTTCTCCAATAATGTTGTTAAGAAAAATATGATAGATTTGAATCATATTCAATCATCTAGCATCATTTCATTTAAAGGGTGGTCTTTCCATCTAGCATCATTTCATTTAAAGGGTGGTCTTTCGTGGGACTTTAGCTCAAAAAAAATTTTTGGACAATGTTCAAGTGCATTCTTCTACTACTGTAAAGTAGTACTTTCATACATTCATAATCATACAGATCTTATGATTTTCTTTTAAAATTCTAATCTTAATGAATTAGTGAAATTTATTACATATCCATGAAATTTACATAAGGTTAATATATTCTCAATTTTATTGTAACAACATTCTTAAAAATTCCCTTGGCTATACTTGTGAGCAAGGAAAGATCCTAAATCAAGTCATTCTAATGAGGGCAAGACTACCAACCATACATCGAAGCATTGTGTTGGACTACCATTGACTGCTAAAGCATGGCCTTTTGTTGGTGGAGATTTGAATGATTTACTCCAAGACTTCATGTAAAGTTTATTATTGAGGTAAATACATCTTGTATTATTTTTTATTAAAGATTTGGCATAAATTGTTTTAATAAAGGAATTTTTGTGTGAATCCTTTTCGTTATGCTGAAGTTAAGTAAAGGAGTGATTATATTATCTGGGCTTTAAAACTCTTTGGGGCATATAATAAAGCCAAGTTGTTGAATATCTTAAAAAGTTTAGGGTGACTTGCTTTCTTGTATTTTGCTTCAAATTTTATTTTTATGAACAAAATTGCTAAAATTCAAAATCAAGTATGATTTTGAATAATTAAAAAAAGATTGATTAACCCAAATTATCAACCTTTGGTTATGCCTGACGATGAAGAAGTTATACCAAAGTAGGTTGTTGCTTTGTGTAGAGAGAAGTTAACTATTCCATAGGCTCAAGATTGTGGAGTAGATCCTTTATAGGTAGAATACATTATTGCTTTAAAATTTTGCAAAATCTCATTTGAGAGCATGGTCTGCCCACAAATGTTCATAAGTCAACAATTTTCATTTTGAAAAATTCTTTCCAACTATCATGGTCAAAATGTTGATTTAAATTTTAGGAAATTATTTGAATAACTCTTCTCATTATTATGAATATTGCTTATGAATTTAATGGAAAAACAATATTCAATAGGTATAAAAAACTTTTTTCGTGCTATATAATAATAACTTGCATTAAAATGTTAACACAAAGAACTTTCCTTAAGGCTATGTGTTTGTTAGGTGGGTAATATGGAAAAGAAAGAAATAGGGTAATAAGAACAAAAGAAAGAAGAAGAAAGAGAAGATAAAGAAGAAAAAGAGGAGCCCTAATAGTATGTTGTCCATTTCTTATAAAAAAAGCTCATAATCAAGGCGAATGTTCTTCATATAGTAAAGTTAATTCAAATGTTTTATTTTATAATGAATCAACTTCTTCAATTGATGAATGACATTACAACTTTGGAAATCATAGGAAGGAATATTTTTTTGCAAAGGAATATTGTACATTTCATGAAAATAGCATTAAGATCTAGAAGTGAAATATGACTAACTTAAGAAAAACATGAACCATTATCATTGATGATTATTTGAACTTTTCATTAATTAGTTAATTACATTAAAAAAAAGGTTGACTATGACATTGTTCTTTTAGAACATGATTCAATTTTCTATTATTTCTATTGTACATTATTTTTCATGTGACTTGAAGTTCTTCACTCCCCACATACTACTACTTGTAGTGAATCCAAAGTTTATTTCGATTGCTAAGTACGAAGCTTAGGTAATTTTGAAGTTCTCCTTTAATTTTATGCTCTTATAGAGATTAACCTTAACTTTGTTTGCTTCAAAATGACAAACCTTATAGCTTATTAAGATTAACATCTTTAGCTATTTGATTTGGGAATTATTCTACGTGAGTAGATAATATTATCCCAAGTTAGTTCTTTACATTATAGGCTAATTCTAAAATCTATTTTTAATATATGTTGTATTTCAATATTTATTCACAATTATTTACTATATGTCATAAAAGTTAGTGCAACTATGTTCATTATGATTAGTTCAAGAATTTATCATGTATGCAACTCCTATCATCAAACAATAAATATTTAAACATAGAATAATGCCTTAGGATTTCAAGATCATAATCAATAATGATAAATATTTTGTGAATATAATTCAATTATTCTATTAATTTTGATTCACAAGAAATTAAGCTTCACAAAATTGACAAGGATTCATCCTTTGTGAATTAACTTAAGTTAAATAAGTTATCTAGATGAATTGGAATTCAAAATCCTTAAATACATATGTTGTGTATCATGTTCGAATTTTTAATATTCTAAATTCATATGTGTTTTAGGAAAACATAAATTTTTATATCTCAACCCATTATTGAGCACTATTAGTTATGGAACTAAAATTATATTAAAATTAGTCTCTAGTTTCATGACAAGTTGTCATGTTAGAGGCTTGATTATTGCACATTGTATAGTGGCTAATAATATTTACTTATGATTCACACAACGGTTTGGTTAATAAGGGATTATTACTCAATATTGCATATCCTAAATTATATTTCTTTATATTTACTTTAAATACATGAATAACAATATTACATTGCCAAAAATAAAATGATCAATGGTTATTATAGGTAGGTAGCAATAGTATTAACAAATAATTCGAATTTCTTGCCATAGTGGAGTGATTGAGACTCTTGTAGGTGAGCACTAGACCAAATTTTAATTATACCAAGACAATTCACTAGTTAGTCTTCATAGTAGGATTGGAGGGCCTTACCTCCATCAACTATTCATTTGTTGATGTTGTTGGATACATAGCCAAGCTTTCACTTATCTGCATCAATGAACAAGAATGTCAAATGTTCTACAAAATATTATTTTTAATGAAGAAGAAATTGCTAAAAGCTATACCATTCAAGCTTGAATTGATTAGGAAATTTTCAAACAAATTCCTAAATATGGAAATAATCCTTGTGGCATTTGAGAATATCAAAGTTTTAAAAACTTTTAAGGTTGGATCTTTTCATAACTGACATGTACTAATTACATTGCTAGATTAATTATGATTTTATGTTCACTAGGATGGAACATCAATGACTTTAAGCAAGTAATCTTTAAGTGGCATCCTAAGTTTTACTTAAATGTTGAATCATCATTAGCTCTAGTTTTGGTTGAGTATCTATTCACACATTTTTTTAATAAGGTAGCATTGTACTTCTTAGTTTTGGTAATAAAAAAATCCTATACAATTGGCAATAGCTACTATAAACCTACCAAGATCAAGCATGGTAAGAATGTGTGTTGATGTGGATCTGGTAATGAAATTACCTAGTTTCATCTGCATAACAAAAAAAGTGAAAACTCTAATGGATTATGCCAATGAATTAAATATGATAATTAGTTATTAAACTAACTTCTATGTTCAAGGACACACAACCATTCAACATAAAAAAAAATAAAATGTCATCTAATATTCAAGTTGTAATTGATGCTTCCAAAGTGCCAACAATTGCAGATTAATTAAATCTTAATATGACACATTTATGCATTTGTCTATTATGGTAAATAAAAAGACATTTCAATCTAATAGTTTAATGTTAGGTAAGGATGCCTACGAGAAAATAATAAGGCACACCCACATTGTTACACCACAATGAAGGAGTATATAAAAGTAACAAATGGTTGTGCTAATAAATGGGTAAAATAATTAGCACATGCTCAAGGAAAACATAGGTTGCCAATCAATTCACATGGAACAACATGAAATTTTGATCCACATTACTGATAATTAAATTTCTTTTAAAAGAACCCAAAGGTAGAATAAACAACTATATTTGTTTTTTGATTTAGTAGCATCTTTAGATAAAGCTTATTTGCAATTTGACTTAAGAATCATTTAAAGATTTTAGCAATGACTAACTTAAAAAAGCAACAAATTCTTGTCCAATGTAATTTAAAGAGGAAGATGTCAACCAATTTTAGAATAGGCACTTAAAGAGAGACTAGAAATGGTTAAAAGGAGCATCTCAATTTGAGCAACATTCATAGAAGTTCCTGATTCTATCAAATTCTATAATATAAATCTTTTTTGGATAACATCTTAGTTTAGTATATATGAGTTACAACAAATAAGAGCACTATAAGCTCTTTCATTTACTCAACACAAACAAAATAACTCTAATTGCTGTCAAGGAACCTTTGATTGATTATAACAAATTACGTAAACTATCTTAGAGATTAGAATTTAAGCACAAGTTAGGAATACATCAAATAAGATTAAGATTTTTTGAATAAAAGGCATCCATTATTAAACCTTAAATGAGGATGAGTACTCAATTGGTATGCTCATTTATAATCCAAGGGAGCAGAATGGTGCCTATTATACTTTTATGTATGCTAAATTAATGGGCGAAAGAAAAGGCACTTTAGTACAAGTTAACTCAAATCATAGAGAAAACTAAAGCTCTATTGTTAATAATAGGTGACTTTAATATGAACACTACACTTGATTAATACAAGGGTTTGTCCAATCCTATGTTGGAAGTATTGAATAAATTACATGATTACATCAATCAGTAGTGCATAAGAGAACATCAATTCATAAGGCCTTTAATGACATGATCAAAGAAAGGAAAGGGCAAACAGGTTTAGAAAATATTGGATTGATAGTTAGAGAATCAAGCTTTAATTAATAAATTCCCAGTAGCAGTAATGCAACAATTATGTAGAACTAGATCAAATCATGCACATCCTCTTCAATCTACAAAGGGTCCTACTCCTTTGCCAAAGTTGTTAAAATTACAAGGCGTGTTAGTGAAGCATCTAACATTCACCCAAACTACAAAAAATTTTAAAAAATTTTGTTGTCATTAAAATAGTGATTAAATTTCACACTTAAAAATTCATTTTTGTTATCACTTATAATGGTAAGTTGTGACCCAACTCATTTCGTAATTTAGTTATCAAGATATTAAATTTTCAACATGATTTACTACTTTGCCTTAAGAGAAGTATTTATTTATACTTAGAAAAGTGATCTAACACAATATTTCATATTTCCGACATCCCATGCATATGGGTTGAATATGTCAAAACAATTTATTTGTAAGAGATCTAAGAGTGTTTTAGAAGTTGCAACCTTTATTATTTTAAAACTAATTTTTTGTTTTACCTAAACTATAAGGTTGACATGAATTATCATCTACAAAAATCAATTTTGCTAAGCCTCTTACTAAGTTATGTTTAATCATCTCTCTTAAGGTATGTGTATCAGCATGACAAAGTATTGAATGCCCAAAATTAGGTCACTAATATGTGATACAAAAACTTTTATTTGAAAATTATGTACTATTTTCAAATCATGTTGCAATAACTACTACATTTCCATCCTACTAATTTTGCATATAATGGTGTCAAGTGAAACACTAAAACTATTATCACATCATTGATTTATAGTAACTAAATTATAGTTTTAACTTTGAACAAATAAAACTTTATTAATAAAAAATTAGCATTTCTAGTGGAACATATTCCTTTGATGAATTTCTTTGAGTTGTCACTAAATACCATTTTTCTATCAAAATAGGCTTGTAATGGGTAAATAGAATGAAATATCTAGTCATATGTCTCAAACACCTGCAATCTAAGAACCATGTCTTACACGACCTTCAAAAGAAAGCTTTTCTATAATTATAAATTGATTTTTTAGATTTAGGGAGCCAAATCATTTTTGACCCAAAACATGTAAGAGTACATAAACTATAATTTTTCTTAACTACCAAGTATATTTAGAAAATTTAGATTAACTACTAGCTTCAATATTATATGTATTTGATGAATAGTGTGGTTGTAAGCAATGATGACATGCAAAATTATTATTGAAACTATGTAAAATGTTGACATTACCATTATTCAAACAAACTTGAAATCTTTTAGTATTTGATACAAACTTATTTCTACTAATAGGTTTTCATCTAACAATGAGCAAGTAGAGTGCAAGAATTTGAAGTCCTTAAATTCCTTAACTAATGATGCATGCTCCCTAATTGTTTTTGTTGATATATCATTATCCTTTTGAATGTTAATTAAATATGTGTTAGCTTTATCTCTAAAAAGTTCACAAAGACATAAATGTTCACTTTTTTGTTCTATAAGTTTCCAATATTCTTTACATAAACTTTCATATTTAACAGAAACATAAATTAATTTTTAATGAAATCTTTCATTAGAGTAACTTATCTCCTCTTCACTTAATGTTATTCTCTTTTCTTCATCTTCCTCTAGAGCCATCACACAAAATGGCCTCTTATTGTTCTCTTCCCTTTTAATTATGCTAATCTCCACTAGGTCACTTGAAGCTATATTCAATTATTTCTTCTTCTACTTCTTCTTGCTATTCTTCATTTCATTCTTGTCTTTTTCATTTCTTTCTTACACCATAAGCAATGCTACTTTGATATGTTCTAGTTTGTCACATTTATGGAAAATGATCGCTCTTTTCTCACTCTCATCTTGCACCTTTGTTTATTATATTTTTCTATAATACCAAAAACTTTAGAAAAACCTTTTGAAAATAGTGCTATACAATCTACATCTATAGTTTCCTTTTTTTAATGAATCTTCCTATTTCCTTAATTTTATTATTTGCACTTTCTTCATTACTTTATTTTTTTCATAATCAAGCCTTCTTTTAATTTCCAACTCTCCATGTCTAGCTCATTAGTCTTGTGCTCACCTAAAAAATATCCAATATCATGATAGAATTGTTTGTAGCAATCTTGATGGTTGTTGTGAAAGGATCACACTCGACAAAATTCTAAGGAACTTTTTTACTTATTCATTTATTGATATAGGCTTTTCCAAACTAGCCAATCAATTAGTAATGTTAATAAAACTAACAAATATTCTTTTAAAAAATTCATTGGAAAACATTCTAAATAACTCATAACCTTATGACATAATATATATTTTAATTTCTTTAACAACACCTGTACCTTTATTTGTTACTTTTAACTTGAAGCAAATTTCAAAAATTATTTCAATATTCAAATTTCTATTAATTTAAAATATTTATAGTATTATCTTTTAATTATTTTTTTTCTCATTTGCTTTAGTAAAGTTTTTTGGTATTATTACACCTTATCAATTTTTTCAAAATGTGAAATTTGAGTGAAATTTGTAGTAGCTCCTATAATTCACTGTCCACCTACTCCAACTGAGTAGCAATTCTAGCTTTTTAAAAGAGATTGAAATGACCCAAAAAGTCTTGTAACTTTTTGAAAGATGTACCTTTACCAAAACTTACTAAAGTTTTCTTTTGAGCCACAGTTGTTGTTGGAGAATTTCATCTCAATAAATTAAAATGAACATAAATAGCATGATTGATTTTTAATATAGATCATTAGATAAAAAATTGTGCAATCAAATCATGGTAAATGAGAGCCGCCTAGTCGATTTTAATGTAGAGTATTAAATCAAAAAATGATATGGTTAAAAAATGGTAAGTGATAAATGCATGTTTGATTTTAATATAAATTGTTACATCATAAAAAATGAAAAATAAGATAACTTGATTTAAATTTAGTCTATTTACAAGGGTAGATAAAATTTGATAGTTTAAGCATAAAAATTGCATGACCAGATGACTAAATTTAAAACTACACATTTTTTAAAAGAGGAAAAATATTTGAATGATCATGAAAATTGTGTGATCATACAACTAGATTTGGATCTATGCTTTAAAAAGGAAGATGAATTTTAGATAATTCATTCTAACAACAAAATTGAATAGTGCACATTCACTTCCACATTTTTGAAGTGATATGTGTGAATCGAATTGGGAATTTTGGACACACATTATTTATTTGCAACTGAGATAGTTATGTATAAGTTTTACTTGTGCGTATGCAATAAGTACAACATTTAACGTTGCGTATCCCATGGCTTGCTTTGAAGATAATGACCCTTTCTTTTTAATAAGTGCATAAAGGTTTAAAGAGTGATTTATGACAAAATACTATAGCATATGAGTTCAGGATTCATGTCTTTACTTAATACTTAGGAAGATTTTGGCTTAAGTTAATTAGAGCAAGCTTTCTTCTTATTGTACTTTTTTTATCATTGAAAAGCAGTTTTCAATGATGTGACCAAGGTAAGATGATTTTTAAAAAGATTAAATTTTTGAATCATACATTTTCTAAGATGAATACATTTAAGTAAAGATTTCAATAAAAATGAATTTTAATTCTAGTGCATTATAAAAATGATTTCAATTAATCTTAATAATTTAATTAAAAAATTGAAATTCTTAAAATAAAATTAAAAATAAATTTCTTAATAATCTATTACTCTAACCAAGATTATATTTATAGAATATAATAATTGCTCTTTTAAAAGTTCTTTCATGAACATGGAAATTATTTGTCTAAAATCTAAAAATATTCTATATAATGTTAATTAGAAATACTTATATTTTATAATCAATTAAAGCAACATAACTATTGTTGAACTCCACAACAATTATGTTAAAGGGCATATTATTGTTGGACCTATATACATGTTGAAGTCAACGTTTTGTGTCGACATGATTACTATTCTAGTTTGTTTAACATTAAACTTATGAATAATTTAACAATTTAGATTTTAACTATTCACAATTATTTAGCCATTTGTTTATTGACTATTCAAATTAATAGAGATTGACATTTTAGCTTACATATAGATCACGCTATGCAATGGCCCTTATAATGAGCAGGATGAAAATAAATCGACATGTAATATTAGTATCAAATGACTTGTTTAACAATTCTAATACAAATTATTAAGCAAAAGACATGCTTTAAATGAAAAACTACTACACTAAGAGATCTTTCCATAAGTTGCAACATTTGAAAGTTGAGGCACTCTTAAGTAGTGTCTCCAATAGGCATTTACTTGTGGTCAATTATGAATTCACCCATAAATTAATTGTTTAACTTCTATAATATATTGATCTACTTGACCTTGAAAAACAAGATTTGAAGCACTCAATAAAAAAACTTAATAAATAATATAATGACTTTTTATCATCAAATATGGTGTGAAAACAAAATAATTATCAGAAGAAACAATAAAAGTTCACAATAATTAAAATTTTTAATTGAATAAATTCTTTAATAAAAGAAATAAAAATAATAGGAATAAATGAAGATTTAGCACTATCCATAAATAATAATCTTAGTTCTCCTTTTCCATTGTTGTACCATCCTATTATGATCCAATATTGTAAGTATACTTATTTATGTAATTAAAAGTTTTATGTACGTAATATTTAATTTTTTTAATAATTATTTATTTTGATTTATTTTTTTAAATCTATGGCATTTTAGTTTCCAGTAACTATTTTGTTATACTACCATTAATTGAAAAGCTATTTCATTGTGCATCATATTTAATATTTATCTTTCTGAAATAACTAGATTTGTATTTCATATTTTATTCTAATGCAAATGTCTTGGAGTTTTCCATTTGATTATTTCATTATATTGTTTACTTTAAATTTTATTATGTTTTTACAATTTTTATAAAAATGTTATTCTTTGTTTAGTTAATTATTTGGTAAAATTAATTTTTAAAATATAATTTTCTTATGATTTAGTGTACATTTCAAAATACTATCATTAAGTTAAAAACTATTTCATTATAAATGTTTTGTTAATTTTTATCTACCTTGTATAAAATAGATTATTGTTTCACTTTTTTTAAATTGTTATAAAAGTTTTGCATTTCATTCTTTGCCCTGCTAACCTTCAACATATTTTTTGTTTTAAGCTATTTTTATTTCTTTACACATTATTTCTCTTAATTGTGAATCCATAATTTTTTTATTGTAGTATTTATTTTAACAATTTAATATTTTTTTACATAGATTACCTAATATGCTTTCATGCAATTATTAGGATAACTTATTCTAATATATTTTATATTTGGAAAGTTTAATTTGAAATAAAAATTTTAAAACTTTGTATGTTTTCACTTATGTTACAATGTATTCTTTTCATCAATTGTTATGATGCTTTATATTGATATATTATAAAAATAATTAGTTCAAAAAAATTATTTTTTACACTTTATTCAAATTATTTGAAAAAATTAAAAATTATTTGATGATGATTTTTTTGTAAAAGTTTATTTCTTTATTTAGCAATAATGACAATAAATATTAATTACATATATCATTAATTAATTATCACTTTAAAAGATACTATTTAAGGTTCTTATTATTTTGATGTATTCCATGTTTTACATTCGTTAAAAAAATTATAAATCGATTTAAAATGTTGATGTGCACTTAAATTTGAAAATTTTAAAAAGTTAGTTATTTTGATAGTTGTTTTTATCATATCTTTTATTTTATAACGTCAATCAAGTTGATTTCTATTCTACAATAAAAGCTCACTAATTGCTTGTAATTACCAAGATTTTATTTTATTTTTTCATTTCCAAAATGTTATTTCAATTACTCTTTTAAATATATTTTCACTTCAATATAGTAATTGTTAAATTTTTAATTATAGAAATTTTTCTATGATGAGAATTTACGTAAATTTTGCAAAATTTTACTAATGTTTTTTTTGTACATATATGTTAGTTTTGTAACTTTAAAATTGGAAAAATCAGTCAAATATTTACATATTATGAATGTTGATTTCAATATTTCAAATATTCAAAATTCTAAATATGTTTAGGTTTTATTATCTTTTTTTCACATGTTTTAATCCAAAAGTAGTTTCATAGTGCAATATAATTTTATATTCTTTGTCCATTTTGTTGTTTCTTTCGTAAAACTGATATTTGTTGTTGTTATAATTTTGTCAAGTAATAGACAATGACTGTTTAAGTTGATTTTGCAAAAAGAAAGCATTCACCCACAAAATACACAACAAATTTAAATATTTGATATGAGAAATTATGTTCAAAATTTTCCTTTTTTAATCTTGTATATTTGTCTTTTAAATCTCGCACATGTTTTCAATTGTTTGGGTCTAAAAAGGAAATTAAATATTTAAATAATTAACGTTTAATTTATAATAAGAAATTTTTTTTTTCATTTTTAAAATATAATAAATATGAAATGGAAACTATCAAAAGTGTTTTAGATAATTAATAAAATTTTAATTTTTAGGTACGAACAAAACTAATAAAAATCCTTTTTATAATAATGTGATATATCTGTAAGCATATCTTCGCAAAATTTTGTAAAAGTGAAGATTAAAGGTAAAAAACATTCAAAATAGGAAAAATTCTAAAAGGATTTTAAATTAAAAAATGATTCATAATTTCATAATTCTAAAATTATAGATTAGTGATATCAATGCCAATTGAAAATGTTCATAATATATGTATATAGAAAAAATAAGTTGGCATAATCATCAAAATTGGTGAAATTTGCAACTAAAAAAAAATTATAGGAAATAAAAATAAATAATATAAAAATTCTAATATTTAAAAGATATGCAAAATTATTCCATAAAATTTTGCAAGAATACTTGCTTTATAAAATAATTCATACAAAAATATTTGATGAATAAAAATGGGAACTAATAAATATTATGAAATAAAATAAATGCAAAAGTTATCAAAAATAATAAAAGCTTATAATCATAAGTGATATTGGTTATATAAAATATTAAAAAATAATGAATAATATTATGTTATGATAATTAAGAATACTTTACAGTTAATGTATATCATTATTAATAAAATTGAAGAACTTTGAATAGCTCAAAAAGGTATGCAAAGTTGTTGGTTATTTATGATCATACAAAATGAAGATCGAAATTAAATTTTTTGTCACAAATCAATGTCCATTATGTGATTTATTAAGGATGAGTTTAGCATCCCCATGTTTAATGCTTACGTTACTTGTTTAAATATAATGCCATTAAATTTTAAAATTTTAGAGTTTAAATAAATTAGATATATAGTTTGTTTCTTGGTAATTTTACAATACTTATCAAGATGAAATTATTTCATTATTGGGTTATAGTTTTTAACAATTAATATTACATAACAAGTTTTTAAAATTTTAGATTTTTTAAGAAATTAATACCTTGTTTTTTGTAACTTTGTTACTTATTCTAAGATATAAAGATTTTTTTTGTAAATGATTAAAACAAATATCTTTCGAATATTTTTCATAGTTTATAATTTTGAGATTTGTTATAGATTTTTAATTATAAAACGTTTTTATTAGTAAAATCAAAATTTATTTTCAACTATTAAAAAATGTTTTTTGAAGAATTGCATAAGTAACATTTAAATTGTTTTAATTTTTTTAATTAATTTTAATTTTTGATTATATGTTTTATCTTTTATGTATTCTTATTTATTCTAAATTATTTTATTTAAGATTTTACTTTTTAAAATCTTGTTATATTATTTCTTTTAGGTTTTTTGAAAACAATAATTTCTAATACCTTTTTTATTTATATGTTAGACAATAGAAATTTTTTATTTAAACATAGTACATTTTTTTTCACATCAACGACAATATTTTTAAAATATTATGATTTTTCCATGTTAAAATGTATGGACAAAGTTTTGATTATTTTGGGCATTTTGAGTATTTTATATACGAACATAGTTTCTTTCTTTTATTTATGTTGTTAATTTTAAAATTTCAAAAAAATTGTCTTTGATAGTTATTTCGCACACAATTGATTTATTTTTTTTAGACTAAGTCATCAACCATTTTATTTTAATAATATTATCTAACTTGAAATAGTTCTCAAGAATGTAAATTTTGCTACATTAAAAGCTTTTTGTTCAATGGATTGGTGCGTTATAAAAATGATATTATAGATATGACTTTTATGGTTATATTGTCTATATAATTTTTAGAGGAAATGTTTTGTAATTTATATATTATTATTATTATCATTGATATATTTTGTTTGTTATGTTTTCAGTTTCAATTTTTCATTATTAAGTATTACACAACAAATTTCAAAAATTATTTTTTTTGTTATGATTTCATTTTTTGTGATTTTCATATTTATATATTATTTGTACTTGCTTCTTTTTATGTTATATTTAAATTATTATTCTGTCATTTATTGAAACTATTAGCATATTAATTAAAAACTGAATTGGTTACTATATTTAATAACTGTCATCGTTCAATTATTTGAAAGGTTTGATATAATAAGTTATTTATTGAAATTATAATATTAAAAAATTTGAATATATAATATATTGTTTATTGAATTAACTTTTGAAGTTATATTATTTGACTTATCGTAATATATTTTTAAACATGTACTATTAAAAAAACCTTTTTCACGTACTATGAAATAACTTTTATAATTTTAAAAATCTACAATATTATATTTTTTTTCTTAATTGCAAAATTTCATTTAAACTAAGACGAATTGAAATTCTTTCCCCAAAAAAAAGTAATTTAAAAAAGTTTTTGTTTTTAGACCATTTTTAAAAGTTTATATAATAATTAAAAAAAATTATAACATAAAAATAAAAAGAATTCTTAACATAAAAATTTATGTACATTATTTACTAAACTATTTTAGATTATGTTGTTCATTACATTCCATTATATAGAGCATTTAAAAACAAAGAAAAAAAAATTAGGCATCATTATTATTAAATATTTAAACAATTTAATCTAAAAAAATAAAAGTTTTTTTTAAAAAACAATTGATCTATTGATCCAAAAAATGAAAATATAGCTATATAATTTAAAAATCCAAAGGAAATAAATTGCAATTGCATTGAAAAACAACATAAAAAGTTTTAAATTATCATGCCATGTTTCATCGATAAAGAATTATAGAGATGCATATTTTTTGTTCAAGCAAATGTTACAAAAAAAGTTTTTTGGGATGAGAAAAAAATGATTAGCAACACAAAATATTAAAACAAATTAAAAGCCACTCTTCAGAAAAAAGCACTTAAATTTATTAAATATTGATTATTGTAAGATAATAAATAAACTTTACAACAACAAATAGACTTAAATATTTGAAGTATAATAGTTATGTTTTTTGTTAAATTAATAAAAACATAAATAACTATCAAGAATGACAATTGACATTTCTAGTAAAAATTAGATAAAAATGCCTATTTTATGAATGATTAAAAGATATGATAGAAATGACAAGACAATCTTAAATCATATTTACTTAGAGTCTAATTTGACTTGTTAACATTATTTCAAAATAGTCACTAATAATATTAAATACATAAATATTAAGAGAAAACACTACTTAACCTTGTCAATAATCTTCCCTTTATCTGTCACATCTATTGTTGAATGTTTGTATTAGACAATGACTTTTAATTTGTTATAATATTTAACTTTTTGATAAAAGTTTTCTTTATTATTATAAAATTTAAATTAAATCTATACATTTATTTGTCTTTACTAAAAGTTTTGTATATTTTTAATAATCAACACATTTAGCATCTTAAATAATTATTATTTTGTTATATTTTTAATTTTTAACAATCTTTATTTGTATAGTAAGTATTTGTTGCTTGAACTAAGAAAAGATTTATTATTATTGCATTTTATAAATTGTTTTTATTTTTTAGTGTATTAATATTGAGTAATATTAATGACATCGTTTTTAGTTTTAATATATTTTTATTTATCATGTTTATATTTTAAATTTAATTATTTTCCAAAATTAGAATTTTATAAGTTATGATTTTTATTTATGAAAAGTCATTTATTTTGAAAATTGCATTGAAACCTAAAATTCCTTGATGTTTTAAAAACTAACCAATAGAAATGTTTTCTTCGAAGATCTTATATACATAAGTATGCTGACATTTTATATGCTATAATAACAAGTTTACATGGCACTATCGCATACAACCAAATAATATATTACATGCACGCAAGATTTGAGCTAATATACATTTGAAATATCAAACTTTTGCATAGAGAGTCAAAGGAAATAGTAGCATAGTTTCACAAAAATACATTGAACCCAAAATGGCTTAAGTACTAAAATCTAATAATAAAATTCAAGTATTATACATAAGAACTTTAATTAATAAATTTTAAATAAAAAAAATTATTTTAAACATAAATGATGGAAAAATATGATTTAAGAAATAAAATTTAAAATATTCAAAAAAACTAAATAGGGAAAAAGGATTTTGTTGAAACAAAATCCTAAAACTTAAAAACTTATTTAGGATTATCATAAAAAATAAGTTAAACATGAAATCTTGATTGATTTTAGAGTTAATTTTATCATAATAATTAATCTTTTTTCAAAAATTGAATAAATAATAATAAAATATACCTTTAATAATATTTTGTTGTAATTGCTCTAAAAAAACTAAAACAATTTGAAGGGAATTGTGTGAGTTGAACCAAAACTATCCAACAAAGTGTGATTGGAAAGAAGTGGATTGTTTAAAAAAAATAAACTAGTTCATTAATTATTTGAAAAATTCATAAAATTTAATTTTATAAAAAATTTAGAAAAATTACATTGAGTAAATATGAGTGGTAATAAAAAAGGAAAGTGAATAGAAATTGAAAGAAATAAGTATAAATTACGAAAGAGCATTAATCTAGTCATGATATTTATGTAAGTAGAGTTTATCCTTATTTATTTTTGATATCCTTTTAAGAAATAATTGATTTCCATTATTAATTTTATTAAAAGTTTTTTTTATCATCAAAATTAAGAGATTATTCTAACATTGACCATTAGAAAAGGTGTTTTGTTTGTTGATAACAAATCCTAAATATTTTAAATAAATTTGTTGAAGTTAATTTTTAGATTTTAGAAAATCGATACTTGTGTTCCTGAGAAAACTTGAAGTGGAGCAGTGGTGAAATCCCATGAAGATCATCTTAGTTAAAGTAAAAAACTACTAAGAGATATATTCTCAATTTAAGTGTAGATATTTCAATTTTATTTCAATTAAAATATTAAGTTTCATTAAAATACATATTACAAGACACAAAAATTAAATTTTATCATTAATGTTCTTAAAATAATATTTGGTTCTCAAAAACTTAATTCATTCTCTTTTACTATTTTGGAAATCTTTTTTTTAGCAAATCTTAATATTGATTCAATAACATTTGTAAAATATACATTATAAGTATAATAATTAAATACAAAAAAATGCTCACTAAAATAATGCAAATTATTAGCAATAAAAAAAAATGTCGCTATAGTTCTTAAAAAACAATGGTTGTCGTTAAGAGGTATGGAATGCAAGCCCCTAAGCTCATCTGTCGGTTGGTGTACTAAGTATAATTGCAAACATAATTTTGTTGGGTCTTAGAACAGGTTAGAACTCTCGTATCCACATATACAATGTATAAAACAATTTTGACAACACTTGTATTGACTTATCAAGAAAATCATGGGGAAAAAAAATCCTACTAAGTGGACTTTGTGGAACAAGTAGAGCTTTATATACAAAACATCTTTGTTCACCTTCGAATATAGGACTAAAGCAAAGCCTTCTTTTCACGCAAAGAGTTTCAAAATTGTGGGGGCAACTAGAACCATCTGATCGTGCAATTTAATGATTGAATGACCTTTATCAATTTTTTCCATTTGTAAGATCTAACGGTTTTAATCAAATACTTTTTTTATACATCACCATCGAATCTCATTGGTCTGATCATACAATTTTCCAAAACAATTAGTATTTGTTCATTCTGTTTAGGTGATTCATGTGCAACATCATTTTTATCTAAAATTTTTAGCTTTTAAAATATTTTCTTTAAATAATAATTTTACAACTAAAATTAAAAAATAGATGAAATAATAATTGCAATTTTTCTTGTTTGGTAAATACCTTTAGTAGTAAAAAATGTTTATAAATAAGAGAATTTTTTAATGAAAAGGATTGACAAATTTTCATAAAATTTAAATAGAAGTTTCAAGCTGTGATATTCAAGCCGTTAGTAGCGCATAATAATTGTTGCTAATATAGTTGTTTGCCTCAGTTGGGAAACTCCTAATTATAACTTTCTTCTTAAGTTAGTTAAGTTATTAATTTTTTTATTCATAATAAGTTCAATTAAGATACTTTTGTCTCTTTAATTATTTTGTCAAGAAAAAGATTTCGATTAAATTAACTTATGTTATGAGACCTTAATAACTTGCTCCTTTTCTTTTGTTGTTGTCAGATTTTAGCTTACCGTTCTTTTGGCAAATGTTTTATATTTAGTGTAATTTCTTAGATTTGGTAAGGGGTGAAGGTAGGCTTCTTTTAAGCTGAGCCACATAAGTATCGCTTCTATCTATTTTAGTTCTTATTGATTTTTTAGTTTATGTTATTTTATAAATTCTTTTAATTAAAAAAATTAATTTATTTTAAATTAAATTTAAATTGTTTATAAAATACTATCAACCCAATTATTTAATTATTTTTAGTAAGAAGGTTAAATTTTTATTCTTCATAATTGACCCACTTTTGTAGATCTAAATTTCATCGTACACATATTATGAAGTGCTATTTATTTAGAAAGGAGCGAATTATTAGGAATAAAAATTATTTTTAAAAGAATATTTTACAAAAAATATGTTAATATATTTTTTAATAAACTTGAGAATATATTTAAAAGTCAATTTTAATAAATATTAATTTTATTTCAAAATATGTTAACTCTTTTAAAATATGCTGATTTTCTTTTCAAAAAATAATTTTAAGAAAATTATGAAAAAAATAACAAAAATAGAAATAATAAATGAAAGCTTTTCTAGAAGTTAAAATTGAAATCAAGTCAACATTTACCCGCGACAAAAATTATAAAAACAAATAACTAATACAAGTATTTTTTTCCAAATGATAAGCAGGTTAAAGAATTATAATAACAACATAACAAAAATTTACTACTATGGCCTTGCAACAAGGCAAACTTACGAAAAAGATAAAATAATTAAATGACGTAAAAACATAAATTAATGTAAACAAGAACACTATGCTTGAAAAATGATTAGTGAGGTACGAATGTTTTAAATGAATAAATTACAAATAAAAAAATTGAGAACTTTACTAATTTTTGAAGAAAGTAAAGATTATGAGTTTTATACTTTTAGGACAAAGTATAAGGATGTGATGATGAGCATTCAGTGCTTATGGTTTGAATGTCATGATTTTGAAAAATTTTCTTTAAATTTTATAAAATGTTTATCAATCTATTTTGTTCAAGAATTTTCTTATTTATTGATATTTTTCTAATTGCTAAAAGCACTTATAAAACTGATCAAATAGCCATTACTAATAAATTATAAAAATCCCAATGTCTTGAAATAATGCATAAAAGAGACATATGAGAAAAAAAAGCAATATGAGAATCGTTGGATTAAGCAAGCACTTTTTGATGAGCACCAATAGATCTAAATTGTTATCTAATAGCTATATTTTGATCTTATGCATGGACAAAGCATGAAATGTGCCATCACAAAATTTCATTATCGAACAAGAATCTGATTAGGCACTTTAAAGAGGATAATGAGAATACAACCATTTCATTGAAAAATTGTATCATCAAATGATAAAATCACTCCAACAATTTTGATTATAGTCGTGCAAAATGAATATTGATTTTAGATATAGAGTACATGAATGATGGATTGTTATTCCTTCATGAGAAATTTCTGATGGCACTTAATAAGTGTATTGTTTGGTGTCAATTACCCTCTGATTTGCTCATAAGTGATTTCCATTATTATTTGATGATTTTTGTAAATAGCCAAAATTATCCAAGGAGTTATGGAGTTATTTTATCAATCTGATAAGCACAATTGACCTTTTTTAGGAGCTATGTTCTAACTTTGCAATTTCCATATTATTAGTAATAGGGTCTCCTTTTCCATTATTTTAATTATATTATCAATTTGATTAATTAACTATTATAAATATAATAATTTTTAAAATAAGTTATTGAAATAATATTTCCAAAGATATGATCTACAATAAAACATGTTTTTAGATGGTTTACATACTATAAAGATTTTAGAATTCAATATTTATTCTAAAATAATTAATTTAAATAAAATTTTGTTTTTGTGCCACAAATTGTTATTTTAATGAAGCTTAATATTTTATCAAAATAAAATTGTAATAACTAAAACTAAACGAAAAATATTTGTTATAGTTATTTGTCACAATAACCAAGATGATTAGCATAGAATTTCACCTCTGCTTCTTTTTCTTTTTAAATTTTCCCATGAACACAAGTATCCTCTATCTAATATCTTAAAATTTATTTAAACAAATTCATTAGTAATGCTTAGGGTTTATGACAATCAAAAAAAGCATCATGATGAACGATAAACACAACAATGTTTTCCACTTGATAATAACAAAACTTTTTTAGAAAAATATGAAAATATAAACTATTTATAAAAGTAATGTGCAAGACAATTAATGCTCCCCAAAATGTACATCATGACTAGAGTAATGATCCAAGTTAATTTACGCTTATTTTAATCTCTTAATTTCAATTCTCCTCCTCTTTGACATCACTTAAAGAGAGTTATTCTATATTTAATAAATTGTTAAAAAATTTAGAATTGTGTAAGATTATCAACCAATTCAGTTTTTTTTCTTTGAGTCCATTTTGTTCAAATTATGCTTTTATCAAGTGCTCTAGTATAGAATTCCTTTTAAATTGATTTAATTCTTTCTTCATAATAATTGCCAAACTTTATTTTTCATGCTATCTTGTGTTATTAATGACATTAAATTTATTGCAAAGGCTTAATGGTTATGATAAGATTAAGTTTTAACACAAATCATTATTCTATCTATAACTTATCCCTTTGAAAGATCTTTATTAAATTTTAAAGTTTTAAGATTTTCTTCAACTCCTTTCCATTTCCTTAATTATTTTATTTGAATTTTCTAAACTAAATTTCTTAAATCCTATGTATACATCATATATATATATATATTAATTTGACTTAAATCATCAAAGTTGCAATGTAAAATACTTCATTTAAAATATTAAATTTAAGAACATAAACCATTCTAGCTCCAACATATTTAAGATAACTGAGGTTCTATTTTCATTCATATATTGTATTTTTCAAAGGAGGTAAATCCTCAAAAAGAAACAATAGAAAGAGGCTACTGTGACTTTACAACGAAATAAGCTTTGCAAAACAATAAAACAATTTGATTTCACAAAATGTAAATTTTTTACACACAAAAGTCTTATGAATAAAATGAAAGATTAATGAAGCACAAGTGTTTTAATTAAATGAATTATAATTAAAATAATTAAGAACTTAGCTTATTTGTGAAGAAAGTAGAGAAGATTAATATGACATTTGAACGGCGCCATAAAGAAGTGTTAAATAGCATCATGCACTAAAAGTTTAAATTTGATGACTTGAGAACTTTTCTTTAGATTTTGTAAAAAGGTTTATTAGTCCATATTATTCAAGAATTTATCTATTTATAAACATTTTCTAATGACTAAAAACACTTGTCAAATTGACCAACTAATCAGTACTATTTTAATTAAAAAACTCTGCAATACTTTTTAATTAATATATTATAAAAATCACAACTAAAAGACTCACTATATTGGAGCTGCTTTTTTAGAAGGCTCTTGGACCATTCGATAATGAAAACTTCACAATTAGAAGGATAAGGATAAAAAATGCTATTTAGAAATGATGATTTGATCTAAGTCATTACATCTGAATCATAAACTAATGGTTAGAATTTTCTCTTACATGTAGATAAATCAAGGATTGAGAGATCATAAAAATAAATGATTGGATAGAAGATCAAAACAAGTGTCTTTAAAAGGTGGATGAGATTAGAATCTTTCGATCACATAATTGTTCAAATAAATAGCAAAAATCACTACCACAATTTTCAGTATAATCGTGTGGAATGGATGTAAGTTTTAATCCTAAATTGAATAAATGATGGATTATCACCACGTTATTAGAGCTTTCCTATGTTAAACATTTTGCATATTTGTTAGGGTTTCCTACCTCGTTCTTTGCTCGACATTTAAGTTATCTTTCTATACTTAGGTCATGAATAGAACCAAAATTGTTCCATAGGTTTTAGAGTTATTTTTTCAACATGATAAGCACTACTAGTTGTATTCAGGCACTATGCTCTAATTGATAGTTTTGGTACTTTTCAGTAATATGTATTTCTTGTTATTTTAATAGTATTATTAAATTTTTACTAATTAATTTTTATAATTAAAATACACATTTTGCAATATGTTTTTCAAAGAGGATTTTCAAAGGTATGATAAGAATCGAAGAGTTATTTGGATGGTAAAGATAAGATTAAGATTTTAGAATCCTAAGAATTTTCAAAGATGATTAATTTATATAAAATTCATTTTAATTCCTTATATGAGTGATTTCAATCAAACTTAATATCTAATGAAAACAACATTGAAGGAACAAAAATTAAATTTAAAATAATTCTCTTTGCCATAATCAAGCAAAAACTCTTCTACTTTTTTAATTTCTCCCATGCATGAACACGAATATTAGTTTTCTAAAATCTACAAATTTACTGAAAAATTATAATAGTAATTCTTAGGGTTTGTTCTTATCATACAAAATACCATAACTAAATGTCGACAACATAATATACTAAAACATCCAATACTCTATGAAATGATCAGAAAAATACCGACAATCATTTGATAATCACATAATCTCATTTCTACAACTATTTTGGACCATTCCAATCATATATGGGACCACTTGGTACCCACATGAAATAATGTCTCTTTTGCCTCAAGGCTTTACCATTCGAAAACTCCCCTTACAATGTACTTCACCAATGAAAGTATTTTTAAGAATATTAAATGTCTTCTGTGACATACATATTGACTTTGAATATTATTAATTTTTTGAGAAAGTAAATCCATCATTAAGATGGGATTGACCTTTCTTCATTAAAAAAAACATCATATAATCACTTCATCAAACCTGTTCATTCTCCTTCTTTAATGGCACTTTCATAACTTTTTGATTTGTCTCACTCTTCTTTTATTATTTAGCTAAGTTTTCACTAGTTCTTTCATGCAACAGTTTTAATTTTAAAAGTATTATATTTTTCTTTTCTCTTTTTCATTTATTTTTTTATTAACATTTTAAAATTGTAGACCATAGCAATATAATTTTTTTAAGTATGATAGATTTACAAAATAGATATATAATACCATTATGTTTAAATACCTATATTTCATTATAACAAATCTATAATACCTATATGTTTTTTGTCGTCAATTAGTACCTTTATGGAAATATTAAAAATATTATCATAGCTTATTAATTTAATTTTCTTAAATATATTATGTGCATCTTTGATTGCGTTAGCATATTATCCTCCAATTTTTATTAAAAAACGATTTTCTTTAGTTATTTGGAATTATTTTTAATATTTTAAAGATTGTTCAATATAACTTTTTCTCAATTTTATGCTTTTATTAAAATTGAAATATCGTTTATTTTTGTTGTAAAAAAATCAATATTTAAAATACCCAAAGATTTGTTTATAATCTATTAGTTAATAATTATTTTTTATTTGAAAGGTAAGAAATATGTAAAGGAAATGATATTATTACTTAAATATAATTAATATGATATCTTTAAGATAATAAAATGATTGTAGAATTCAATCTATTCAATTTTTTTATCATTTATTTTTCAAGTTAGGCAAGCCACTGATTGTCCCAACATAGAGAGCTTTGTCTAGGAAAGAATTAAATTATTGTAATATCGAAATGTGTAAACTATTCAAAATTATAAACAAATGGTAAAATATTTTTACAAAAGACTAGGAAAAATAAATTTATTATTAAAATTATCGAAATTTTTAATAGTAAAAACTATAAAAGCAAAAAATTATATAGGTAATAAAACATATATAGCATTTAAATTATAAAACATTATAAAAACAAATTGACATATAATTGCAAACATAGAAAATAAGTAAAGTAAAAAAAAGCCAAAAAAATTAATGAAAATAAAAGTAAATAAGAACACTTAATATATAATATTACCAAAGTATTCATAGCACAACATCAAAATAATGTGATAAGAAAACATCTTTTATCAAAAGAACATAGGTAGGAGTAATGCTTTTAAGAGTCAAAAAATAAAAAACTATATGCTACAAAATATCAAAAAAATAAAAATAAAATGTAAAATTTGTCATAAAATATAACACATATGTTTAGAAAAATATTAAATTAAAAAATATAAACAAAAAATGATGAGAAAACAAAACATTAAAATTATCAATAATAATTTAATATCATATTAGTTAAAAAATATATAACACATTAAATAATGATAGGTATTTTATTAGAAATAAAAAAATAATAACGATGGAAGAAGAAAGTAGGATGGGAATCTAACAATTTAACTTAGGTCATTCCTTCATGCCACAAAGATAAAGAAAAGTGGACGAAGAGTAGGAGAAAAGGAAACAAGGCCAATAAATGCCCTCCACTATAATTGCATGCTTGGGTGCAAAATCTCAATGATGAAGAAATCAACTATTATAAAGCCAATTTCATATCCATTTATAAAAGTTTTTAAATTATTTATAATAGGAATCCATCTATCAAAAGATTAATTACCTTGTATAAAAAACTTACCTTATACATAAACCATTGCAACAAATAAATTATGCAGTTGTAATCATCAAAACATATCCATATATGATTAATAGTAAGTCTCCTAATACAACTTGTCATATCTTAGTTCAAGAAACAAACTAGTTACATAATCTATACATTTATACTCTTAGATTACTCATGGAGTTAAACATTTATTTTAAAAGTGTGACAAATCATTTTATCTGCAAAAATATTATTTATTTGCAAATAAACTTTTATGCTTTGTTTTATATTCTAAATTAGAGACAAGAAAATTTTTAGAGGTAAAACAAATTCAAATTATTTATCTTTCGATGCCTTTTTTATAATAATCTTAAGATAGATAAACTCAGGAGGATGCTTTATAGAAAGGTAATGCTTAATAGTTTTATTACTACAATAAAAGTAAAATTAGGAGGACATTATTGAGACGTTAAGTTTTATTTAGAGTAGATTTAAGTGGTTAAATTTCTGAAAGTTCTTAAAATTTGCATTTGCATCAAAGAAAGGTAAAACTTCACTTAATTTATTATCATCGACAAAATGTAAACATGAAGTGTTTAACAATAAGATTAATATTTGAAGTCATAGAAATTACTTGATTAAAGTGTTAAGCACCTACTAATACGATTATGTTCTTCCAAGTATAATATAAATGTAGCCATATAAATCAATCACATGAAATATTAAGTAAGAAATTTCCAACATTGACAACAACATAGTATGTTTGAGAGTCTTTAAGTTGAATGGATTTATCAAAGATCATTAAAATGGGTAAAAGAAGGGCAATATGATTAATAATATAGATGTAAGTAACCACAATAATCCCTAATAAATAATAATATTCTCACTAATAAAAATTATAGCATCAAAAAAAAGTTTTAATATTAAACATATTAAGAGATTTCACATAATAATCAAATAGATTATGGTAGTAGGTTAAGTAATATAATACATTAAATGTGCAACACAAATCATTTTACGGTTCAAGCGTATTTGAAATGCATGTAAATAAAACATAATTATGGATGTTATTGTGAAAGTATTGTTTTTTCAAGAATGATAAACTTTCATAAGATAATTCTAAAATTGATAAGAATTTTGGCAAATACAAATATAAATCTAATCTAAACAAAATAAAAAGCAAGCCACTAGTAGCATAAGAATTACATCAAAATATGGTAAAACTTCAATGATACATTGTTTGAAAACTTTATTTCAAACTAAGCTGGAAATGATTTAGAAAGAGGATTCGACCATTGAAGCCAATTTTAATTTCAATTTATGTTGAAGTAAATGTAATTACTTAGCAAAAAAATTCATTAGTTTTGGGGTAAAAGATACAAGTAACTTGCAACTATTACTCTCTTGCAAGCCACTTTGTCAACATGATGCATAATAAGAATATGCCACATAAACAAGATAGCAAGGCCATAAGTGTGGTTGCTTAAGTATTGTTGATCAAAAATAATTTGAGGAAAGCTCATAACAATGTGCTAACATCATGTATGCAATGCAAACTTCAGTGATCCATAGCCATGATGATGGTAAGAAAAAATTGTTAAAAATGAGGAAAGAGCAGCCAAGTTTGACAATGTAAAAAGTAGTGGTCGTGGATAATCATGGTCATTTGAATAACACAAAATTTGTTTTGATAAGAATATAATTGTAGTGAAGATAAATATGGTAGGAATCCTATAATTAGAATTGAATTTAGCTCTAATTCTATAAGCAAGAAGAATAATGAAGGAAGAAAAAAACATTAAGTGAAGGAAGTGTAACATATGCCCCAACTATTTAAGTCTACATGCAAGCTAGTGATCCACAATGTTGAGATCAAATGTCAAATGCAAAATGAAGTTAAGAAGAACCACGAAAGCTTGCAACAAAGGAAGATCCTTTGCAATGTCAAAGAATTAAGACAAATTTTGTGAAAACTTTTACATGTGGATATTTGCAAATATTGATCTCATATGATTCAATTTGTGTGCATTATGATTTTAAAAACATGTAAAAAGACGTCATTTGAATGTATCAACACCTCACTCATAAAGTGGTTTGAAAAATTTTTAAAATTATAACTACTACAATGACTACATGCATAGTCTTGAAGAAGATTTACAACCACACACATCTAAGGTATTTCTAATATTTGTTAACTAAGCACAATTCCAAGGTATATCCAATAGAAGTTTGTAAACCTTCTGTAGAATAAAACAACATTATGTTTAATAATGCTACACACCTACAACAAAAAAAAAAGATAGTACATTGCTAGATATGTGTGGAATATCAAGAACAATGCGTAGATACAAGACAAATGCATATAGAAAATATTCCTAACATAAAGTGCATCTAGTTTATTAGAAATTACTGTTCATTAGTCAACATGATCAAATAGGTTAATCATAAATTTGCATAGTTTGTTGATGTTCATGGGCAGCTCCTAATAACATTTATGAAAGTTTAATAGTTATTTCACATTTGGAAAGGATAAAATTAATTTTGTGAATGCAAAACAACTCTAAAGTTATCATAAGTTAAATAGAGAAATTTTGGAAGTAATGCTACATAACATTTCTAATGTAATCAAATTCTACTATGCCTTTTGCAAATTAATTTTAACAAATTAAACAATTTTAAAACCCTTACAAACTTTAAAAGCCTACATCTACTTATTTGAGGTCTTATTGAAGAAGCATTGTGCATTGTTGTACATAATTTTCACATCAACCTCAAGCATCAACAAGATTGTGGTAATGTTTTTATATTTTCCTAAGTTCTGCACATGAGCCACATTTTATAGGATTATTGAAAGAGAGTTCTTTTTGAGAATTATAACTTGATTAGCTTTTAGTTACAAAAGTAGCCACTTTTTTGAAGGTCGAGTTTAATGTGCAAAGACCCAACAAAAGCTGGCTTTAGTATAACAAGAGACAAACTCGAATAATGTTCCAATTAGCAAAAAGTACTAGGGGTTGTGGACTAGCATTTGGAGAAAAATAGTCAATGTGAGAATATGTGTTTACCTTAGGAAAAGGACCATTGATGTTTTTTAACCTTGATGTGGAAATGGCTCACTTGGTTAGAAATTAATCAAACTAAGATACTCTAGGTGTTTTTTTGATACTACTATTGTTCTTTTCTTTTTTTACTTGCCAAGAATGTGATTACTAGTGCTATTACAAGTTGGGTCATTTGGGACAACCAATTATTATCATAAACAAATTATTAAGCTTTTAAAACATATAATGTAGGATCTTTAGAACATAGAACACACCTTTTTTCTAAGAGCTATAGTTCTTGTGAGACAATCCAAGCAAATAGTTTTTTATAGAATTCCTAGTGGGGACGTCAATTAGAATTTTTGATGCCAAGATGCTAATCAAACATTTGTCTAACTTTTCGACAATCAATATTTCTATTCTTCTTATACAAAGTTAGCATAGGACCTAAGCATTTATAATAGGCACAAAATTGATACCAAGGAGGAAAAAAACCAAAAAAAATGGCCAATTGAGCCCATTTTTGTCAATGCCTTCATATATTACTCATCATCAACCTGACTACACCTTAGGGCATTAACCACATTTTACAAAAATAGATCAATGAATAAGGCCTCTAGATCTAATCTAGATCACAAGTTCATATAACCTACAGACACATCTAGATTTGCTATGTCAAGTTTACTAGTGCAAACCAACATAAAGCAACATAGTCTACAGAACCCCTCAAACAAACTCAGATCTACCAAACTATGTTAACCTACTATTCGATTCTGCCATGCATTGAGGCGGATCTAATCCAAGGCACTATTGTTGTCATGTAGACCCATTCACATGATCTATGACCCGCTAACTTAGATATAACATAAGCACCAAAGACATTGCATTAACCCTGCCACTCGAACCACAACACACAAACTTTGGTCTACTTACGACACTTGAGTTGGCATGCCATCTAATTAACCATATCCATGAAAATGCAATTAGAATATCACTTGCAACCCTCATGAAAACTTACCTAACAATGAACTAAACATATACCTACCTAGAAAGATATTTTGCAACTATTTAGGACAAAGCTTTGGTAACCACTTTTTAGAAAATAGATATTCAAAGGGGAAATGGTGGTTTTTCACATTGATTTTTGGTAAAAGCTTGTTAAGTAAATCCATATTTTTACATTCTTTTTTATCTTAGGCAATCTAAAAAACTGGAGTTATACTGATATAGGAGCATCTAAAATTATGTCAAAAGTACACATTTGCTGGTGTTGCACTAGTTTCACAAGTCCACTGGTACAAAACTTATTTGAAAATTATTTTAAAAAATAGTTAAAATAAATTTTTTTATTAATTTCATTGCTTCCAACATTCACGAATGTTCTTTCTCCTCAGCATGGTCATGTGCTTACTTGAGAACGCTGATTGACTAACATTCAACCAGCATCAACTCGTTTTGCGCTAACCTGTGACAACTTGCACCAACTCACCAATCCCACAAATCCTGCCAACCCTTTCAATGTAGTTTAGACGTATTGAGACCTTCGTCTACACTGCACTAATTTCATGTAGTTGTTTTTCCACTAGCCATTTTCCCACCCACTGTTATCGTCGCAAAATACTTATAATTTACTTATGAACAAATTCAATTAATTTCGTAGGATTTTTTAATTAGCTTTCATTTTTTTATATTAGAGATGAATACTTTAAAATCCTTATAATTAATGATGTTCATCATTTTAGAAAAAAATAATGGAATTAAATTTATCTTGTTTATGTGCTTCCACCATTATGAACAAAGTGTGTATGCCTCACCCTAGCTAGAGAGACTCCAATTTTCCTTGTGAGAGAGAACGATCGAAGGTGATAGTCCATCCACCGATAGAGCCCACAACCAAATCACTTGTGAGAGACACAAATCAATGGTAAATACCCATCAAACAAGAGATTCGACAACAAAATCAACTCTCGATTCTCCTAACATTCAGATAAACATCAAAAGGTTTAAACTTTTAGCAACTTTTATTTTGTAGATAGTAATCTAATTGTAAAGTTACTCTTTTATATTACAATATTTTAAAGAGTTTATCTAAATTCTTTATTTTATATGTCTATACTTAGATGTTACAAAAACTATTTTTTTTGAATTTTAAGCTTAATGCTTAAGGAATAATCAACTCAACTTAATAATCTATGCTATAATTTTGGAATGTCAGTCATTGAATAGTTCTAAAATACCACATATATCATCTTACCCAGATTATTATATAGTACTTTTCTTATATTCCCTAATAATCTTTTTAATATCTTCAATATTGTAGAATCTAATTTAGATAGTGATAAACGTTTCATTATGCCATGCACCAACTTTCGAATCAAAGACTATGATTTTCTACATAAAAAGTTTTTTCTTCTATTTACTACAATAAACTTTGCTATTAGACATAAATTTTTCTATTAAAAAATTCTACTAAATTCATAAACTTTTTTTCAACTAGTTATTTAATATTTAAAATATTATTATTTTTTATTAAAAAATTTTCTTAATTTTCTACTTAAATGATAAATTTTTTTCTACAAAAACATTTCAACTAAATTTTTTTTTTCTTTTTCCTTAGTTTATCAATTAAGAAACTCATAGCTTATTTTGGGTAAACCTTTTTTGGAGGTGACACAAAAACAACGTTACAACTCCCTGTCATCTTTCCTTGGAACTATCTTGTTCTATCTAAGTGGCTGTCTAGCAAAACCAGTGACCTTAATCATTTGCCATTTTCCTAGAAGCACATCCCATCTCAACTTTGCTAGTTTATAATAGTCATAACTTTGATTTGGTATTTTTTATTTAAAAAAAGAAAGATATCCCAGATTATTTTCTTTCCTTGATATCACTTGTATGACAAATCTTTGAATTACCATGAGATCTATTGGTCTTATCAAATATTAAACAAAATCAAGAATTAGTTCAAAGCAAAGTCAAAATTTAAACCAAGACCTATTATGCCAAAATATTAGGATTTTTCTAAGGTTGTAGATCTATTGAGTACATTAACAAATTTGAGGATTATAAACCTAAGTGTGATTTAGATGAACCTGACCATGTAGTATTATCTCATTTTAGGGTAGGTTTAAAGTAATACATAAGTGTTAAGCTTAACTTAAGACATATTACTTCTTTAAAGAAAGCTCATCACAAAACTAAAAATAGGAAAAAAGTAGAACTTCTTATTTTGAACGAAATGACAAGCCAAAACCTTTAAAGGCCCACACATTATTTGTCAACACACTAATACTCATGCTTCATGTATCCCAACTATCAAAGTTTTTAATGCTCACAAACTCATATTGCCACCCACTCCTTCGCAACCTTCTTTAAGCCAACTTACATAATCTAGAATTGCCTATTTTATGTGCCATGAAAAGAGACGTGTAGCTACAAACTACCTAATGAGATCCATGACTATGAACGTAGAACGTGTTAATGACTAAAAAAAATTAGAACAAAAGAAAAAACATAACTCCTGTTGAGGGAATTGAGTAAGAATTAAAAAACATAGAAAATTTAAAAATAAAATGCACCTTCTGCAACTCCATAATCATAAGATTACTAGAAGTGGACCAATATCTTTAACACCAGCATAAAAATTAAAAAACAATCTTATATGATGATCATAGATAATGATAGTTACATTAATATAACATCTCGTGATTCCACTAAGCAAATAATTACCTCTTTATTAAAACACCCAAACCCCTATTCTATATCTTAGATAGATAAAATCTTTATACTTATTAAGAAATGATATTATGTACTCCTAAAGTTAGATAGATATAGCGACTAAGTTTTATGTGATGTAATACCTTTGCAAATAGGTCATCCTATCTTTGAAAGGTCATGGCTCTTTTATAAGGATGCGATATTGAAGGATAAGATTAACAAGTGTTCTTTTATTTATGAAAAAAAGATCATCACATTACACCCTCCCCGCCTTAAGAGAGACCTCAATCACTTAATCCTAGAAAATTTATAAAACTTTTGTAGGCCCACAAATAAAGAAAGGGAAAGATAGAATTTAAGCTTGACCACATACCCACGTTAGAAATATCCTTAATCAAAGAGACTTATTTTGGTTTCTTGTAATTAAGAAGTTAGCCACCACATTACCAAGTCCATCACCTATTATATAGGCTCATGACAATAGGCTAATACCTTTTATTTATCTTATTCTTTTACTTGTAGACTTTCAAACTTTTATTTTTATTTTTTCTTTTGCCTCCAATAAAATAATATAAAAAAATAATCTAAAGAATAAGAGATGTCAGAAACAACCAAATGCTAAAAGAAATATTAGAAATTTTCATAAAGGAGACTATGTTATAATTAGAGTTAGATTACTTGGAGTTTACAAGAATTGCAAGCATGTGGATCTAGACCTTTTAGGATTATTTAAAAAATGGAAACTATTGTGTATGTGTTGGATTTATTAGAAGAGTATAGGATTAGTACAATCTTTAACATTAAGGATTTAGTTTCATATAAATTATCACATTTAATGCCTAGTGAGCCTTTTGAGTGTTATGCAACCATGTTGAGCAAACCTATTCGTAGCATTACATTAGCCTTTAGAATAAGAATGGATAATGCGTAGAAAATTATAAATCATGACATAATTTTTGCCAAATACAGTAAAGTTAAGAAATTTTTAATTTATTAGAAGGGCAAATCTCTAATCAAGAACTCTTGGTCTATCTATAATTTCCTACACCATATCATGCAACACCTATTAGAACACTATTGAACCCATCACCCTGAGCAAGCTCTCTTTCACCAAGGGAGGACGATCTAGGAGCACTAAAAAATAGTTTGCAAATATGCATTTGTTGATGTCATACTAGTTCCACAAGTTAATTGCTGAAAATTTTGGATGGAAATTATTTTAAAAAATACTTAAATTTAAGTTTTTATTAATCTTTCTACTACCATCGTTCATCACCATTTTTTATAATAAACGATGTCGTCTGAAACTATTACCACCTACTTTCATTGCCGAGTGGATGCACTCTCCTGGATGACTTGAATTTAAACCAGAACATTGATTGACCAACATTCAACCTCCACCAACCTGGAATGACCCATGCCAACCTCTAAGCTCACCAACTTGTTCTTTCCACACCACCTGTGCCTACCCAAAACTAAAAACGGAGGTGTTGAGACCTCGGCCCACACTTCACCGATTTCACCAAGCTATTTCGCCACCAGCGATTACCATTGCCTGAGACTTAGAATTAATTTAGGAAATGTTTAATTCCATTAATTTCATAGTTTTCTTTATTATTTTTCATTTTCCAAAATAACTAATGAATATTTAAAAATCTATATAAATAGGGATGTCCACTATATCAGAAAAAATGATAAAATAAAATTTATTTTGTTTATGTGCTTCCACTTTTATGAACAAGGTGTTACGCTCAACTTTAGTTGGAGAGATTCCAACTTCATTCGTGAGAGACAAGGATCAAAGGTCAAAGACTTTCAACCAAGTGAACTAGAAATAAAATCTCATATAAGAGACAATAATTAAAGGTGAGAGATCTTCTCTCAAGAGTATTGGTAACCAAAGAAACTCTCACTTCTACTAATATCCACATCATTGTATCAAGGTTTAATCATTCAATAACTTTTATTTTTTAGGTAATTATTTAAAATTAAAGTTACTTTTTTCAAATAAAATACTTAACATAGTATTTTTCTAAACTCTCTATTTTATATGCATGAAATTAGATGAGACAAAAATCTTTTTTGTGGGATTTTGTGTTTAATTTTTAAGGAGTGGCTTCTTAGTTAACTTAATAATCCATGCTATAGTTTTAGAATGCTAATCTTTAAAATGTTCTGAAATATCATACACATCACCTAATATTGATATCACATAGTACTTTTCTAATATTTTTTAATAATTTATTGAACATCTTCAGCATTGTAGGCTCTAATTAAAACCTTAGTAGAACTCCAAATCTACTTTACATCATATACCCTTTGAAATGGATTATCTTTGCATGCCTAAAAGTAAATTTTTTCCATTCCTCTTATTGAGGTCTAGGATTAACCTTAACAAGAACTACAATGTATTAAGTCATCATTCTTCAAAAGTTGTTACCTGCAAGTCTATTGCAACACCTTCTTATCACTACTGAATAATGGTTTCTTTTACTTTGATTTTCCTTTCACTTTATTGATTCCTTTTTATTTATGTTATTTCCCTACACTATGCTTCTCTTTTCACTTCATGATGTGAAGTTTTCTTAGATTCACTTCTAAAGTTTTTGAACAAGCTTTGTGTGTAAGTCAATTCATTACTAAGGGTTTTCCATAATGCTTACTACTATTTTTCAATTCTTTTAATCTACACCCATGTGAAATTATATTTTTTTATTTTTTATCAAAAAATAAGTTTTATCAAACACTATTTCAAATAGCCTTTCTTTGTGCTATTAACGTGGTTGTAAGCTTAACATATGGAATGCCCCTTATGTTGTTCTTGATTCCTTCTTCTCTAAAGTTTCCATGGAGGACTGTCTTATGTGTGTTGCCTTTCAAGGTTTCTTGATATGCATCACACCTTGTTTTAGAGCTTGATTACACCAACGTTTGCAATGTGGATAAAAAAAGCAAAACTAAACTAATCCTTCTTTTGAATTTTCTTTTGTTGGCACCAAATTTGGAAAAAATAGAGAAAGCTTAGGGGGTTTTTCTTTTCTTTTCTCGAATGGGTATAATATATCCACATGATATCTTGTAGAACATGCAACATAGAGCACCTACATAACAACAAAACACAAATGACCCTCCATGATCTCCTAATTAGAATACAATTTGTCAAAGCCAAGGAAGAGGAATATTGTTTTAGGATTGCCATATAATCTGCTCAAAATGAGCCTACCATTTTCTATCCTAATATTGCCAACCACCTTAATAAAATACTACTTATAATCTACAACCCTTTCATGGGTTGATACTAAGAAAATGATGATGCAAAACTCATGAAGTCTATAAAATATGACACTCCCTTCATTGAATGCAGCATACCCTAAAGACTACATAGAGTGGAACATTTCCTTAGACCATTGCTTCAAATGGTTTTGACTTGATGAAAAACATAGGTGTGGTTTTACCGAATGAAGCTTGTTAAAAAACAGAGTAATAAATAGAAACCATTGATACCCACTATTAACAAGGGATTCATCACTCATAGAAATAAAAATAACTTAGATAAAAGAATCAATTACATGACCAATGACTTGCCTAACGTAACAAGAAATATATGTTAATGAGTATATTACTCATTTTGATGACTACCATTTATGTTGTGGTGTTAATGAAGACCCCTGCGGTCATCTTTTCCTAATTTTGAGCTGGGCATAGAGAATATGGAAGCCAAAATAATTACTTAAGATAACTTGTTTTTGACCTTTGAGGCCATATAGTTGTGCACTAGCACACATAATAAGATATATAAAAAAAGTGAATTATGGGAAATTTAGCCATAAGGAAGAGTAACAAATCGAAGAATATGCTTCTTATTCCTACCAAGAGATAAACTACTCCAATGAGGCCATTGATGACACTTGGCCATTATAGTTATTAGACCTACCTATAGTTAACCTAAGTGTAGTGAGGATTGTAGATGTGCCACTACTTTCCACACCTTTCTTAAGCTTGGAGAAAAGGTTTGTTAGTTCAATATAAATAGTGGCATTATAATCAATTGCATTTTTAGAAATGGTTTAGCATGCAACAAACTTGAGACTAGTGATCGCCCAAACCCATACAATATTTTTTATTAAAAAAATATCCATTTATGTCATAAAACAAAGAACTATACAACTTAAATTTTCCGTTCCTTTAAAAGAGATTTTATATGATGTTGTTTCTATGCCATAATGACATATTATCTTACGATGACCCCTGTTATATGATTATGATGTCCTTCTTGTTAGCAATGCATACACCTATAATTTACACATCATTGCTAAAATTTAAGGTACTCCCATCAATACCTATAAACGATATCCAGCCTATTAAAAAGAAACCACGACAACACCAAATACAAAAATCTTATTTATGACTTATGATGAATTAGATCAACAACTTATTGATAGGGCTTTTGTTTGAGCAATAGTAGTAGCTAAGGTTACAATAACTCCCATGACAAAGTCGATTTTATTTTGCTTCCTTGAAATTTTTGCAAATGGAACCCGAAGGTTTGTTGCACCTTCATGATATCAAACGTGTTGTGGACCAAATCAAAATTTGTCACATCGTTGGATGAATTCTTCTAAGCATCAAGAAGTCACCAAACAAGTCCAAGACTTCTTAGATAAGGCATTCATAAGTGAAAGATGTGGTCAATGTGTCACTAAAATTTGTCAAAGCCTAAAGAAAGATGATTCATGGAGAAATTGTCATATTATTTTTCATAGATTTAAAATTCTAAAATTGCATTAGTCAAGAATTAGTTTCTATTATTATAAATATGTTTTTATCCAAATTAACTACTTGTTTTACTTAGCTATTTAGTTTTACATAAATTTGAATATTTTTAAGTTTATTTTCACAAATCAAATAAAGAATTAAAGTTCCTAAAACATTCTTTATAATTTACTAAAGAAATTATTCTATAAATGATATTAATATTGAAACAAAAATAAGAATTTATAATGAGCACAAATATAACTAAATGTTTGACTGTGTTTAAGAATTTCTATAATTATAACAATGCACATAAATTATGAAACAAATTGAGTCAAGCTTTATATAGAAACAAATATATAAGAAAATATTGTAATGAAAAAAATAAAAGTAAATTTTATGATATACTATTTAAATTAATCAAAATAAGGAAACAAAAATAAATTACTTATTTTCAAAAATTTTAAATATTGAACATTTGAAATGTTGAACTTGTTTGTGTAACATATCAAAGAAATTGGTATATAACTGTGCGCAATGAAAAAAATATTAAAAATTCAAATTAAAAATTTAAAATATGAAAATAAATAACATAAATAAAAATTTATCTTATTTCAAAATTTCCATTAACATCATTTTGATAAATTTGGAAAACAAAAAATATTGTGTTACATAATGTGAAAAAAAATAACAGAATAAACTTAAGAAAGTAAAGAAAAAACTAAAAGATGTGTAAAATCCGCAACACAATATGCAAATTTTGGTAATGCACGGCTTATGAGCTCGCAAAAAAGGAATAAATTTTTCAAGGAATATTAATTTTGTGAAAAAAATAACACAAAATAAGAATAATTTTATTAAGTGAAACAAATTCACAACTTTTATGTAAAATATATTTTTATAAATAAAAAATAAAAAATATTTTGCACTTCCAATATAATATATTAAAATAAATCTCCATATTTTAAATTTAGTTTTGTCGAAATAGTTTTATATGTTTTTATTCCTTACATTTGTGATCCTTTTCTTTTATTGACATATTTTCGGTAATATATTATTATTTTTAAATATAATTGTTACCCTTTTTTTTACTTTTTTAAATTTTTAGGATTTTAAGAGGCATCACAAAGTATCCATGTTTTAATTAATAACCTTTTTTGATATATTATTTAATAAGAAGCATATTTTTAATAAAAAATTTTATTGATGTACTAAAAACTTCTATTGAGCATTTTAAGGTCATTGGCTAAAGAATATTTTAAAATTTTCTTATATAATTGAAGTAAAATATCTAAAACATTAAATATTTTTTACAATATATTAAAAAAATTAGAATTTTAATAGAATAAATGCATAAAGCAAATACTAATATTATGTCAACAAAAAAGCATGAACAATTAAGCTAATATAAAATTTCTAATAAATAAGTTACATGTATATGTAGTACATTAATCATAATTGTGAAAGAAAATTCAATAATCAATAGTATCATCATACTATTGTAAAATATACATATTTTGAAAGTAACAAAATATTAAATACTAAAAAACCTAAAGCCATTTATATTATTGAATATTTCATATTTAATTTATAAAATAATTATATGGCATATGAAAAAAAAGTTGCATAATTCTGAAAAACATACACTTATAAAGAAAACAGTAAAGTAAAAATTAATGAATTTTTACCGATTTAAGGCATTACAAAAATTTGTAATATAATATTGATAGGTAATGATAAGAAAAAAATGTTTAAACAAATATAAATTTTTTGTATTTCAAAAAGAAAAATAATAAATATTATATAACATCTAAAATTTTTAATCTATGTTGATACATTAAAAAAATGATAAAATATTAAAAATAAATAGAATAAAACAAATGATAATTAACTTTATAAAATATTAATAAAAATACCGTAGTAATTAAGAAAAGTCATCTAATGATGTCAGACGAGTTCACGGTCGTGGTATGTCCAATTCAATCGCTTATAGTGGATGATGTAGTAACCCTCTCGTCAACTCATCAAATTGAGTATTGGATCAATTAAGATTACTATTTAATGGGAGAGGTGATCTACTTTGTGTCATCACAGAAAGTGTGATCGGATGGCAATGAGCAGTCTCAATTTTGGAAGTAAACATGCATCGAAGAGTAGTTCCACATTGGATATACCAAAAAAGATGTGCTCTTTATAAGCATTTTTACGACGCTACTTTGTGAGCTAAAAAGGTGGAGTCTCCCCCTTGTGTGATAGCGATTTAAACACCCGATTTACTCATGTGGTTATAGAATTACATGTCAATTATTTGTCATATATAGCCTCTTAACCTGACTTTTTTCGAATCACTGGTCCCAACATTTGCAAAGGCCTACTTGAGCTTAAGCTGAAGCCAAGAGCTCTACATTTTGGCATAACTATGATGTAGCTTAATTTTTTTTACTTTAGTTATAAAAATTTTAACAGAATTATTTTTTTATTTAATTAAGGTTTAACAAACAACCTAAAATAAAATTTAAGAGAAATATTAGAGATGATTTAACCAAGAGAATAATGATTACAAAGGACTGCTTTGCTTTAGCTCAGCCCAAGAACACTACATTCTATCACAACTATTATGTAGCTTTTTATTATTTAGTTACAAAAAATTTAATAGAATTATTTTTTTATTTAATTAAGGTTTAATAATTAGCCTAAAATAAAATTTTATAAAAGCACAATAGTGCTATTTAACTCGGAAAAAACTCAATAAATATAGAAAAATTTTTCTTAAATCAATTAATAGTTTTAAGTAATATTTAAGCTAAGTTTTACATTTAAAGATTAAAAAATTGAATCCTATTCATTCACTAAATCAAGAAGATGATTGAACAATTTAGATGCCTAAATATGATTTAAAATTAATAAGAAAAATATTGTCTTAAAATCAACAAGCTAACACTCTATCTTGTAGTAAAAAAAATCTTACAAAAAGTGATAGACATGTCTATAATTCTTGAAACTTGCAGAATGCTCCAATTTATTTTGAAGACTATTAGTTAAGCCATTTTCAAAAATGCATGATTTTTTTTTTGCACATAAACCTGTTTCACAATAATTAAGCGTGTTAAAATAAAATGTTAAATATTTAAATCTTTATTCATAAAAAAGAATAGTAACCCAACAATCATAATAATTATCTTTTTTACAAATTTTGAATCAATCATAATACAATATACCTTAAATAATTTGTTTCGATAATTGCTTCAAAAAAAAACTAAATCAATTTGAGAAGCATTGTGTCAACTAGACTATTGAATAAATTGTAATTGGAGCAAAGTGTTTTTCTTAAAAAAATAAACTACTTCAGCAATTTCTTATAACTTTCATAAACTTTTAGGGCTATTAATAATTTACAAAGTTTCGATTAAGTCACTTTAAGTGATAACAAAAAAAAGTAGTAGAGTTATATCTAGCGGCTATCGAAAAAGTAGTAGAGTTGAGTGAGGCGCATTTTAGGCCACCATGGGTAACAAAAGAGTCTTTTTGAAGTTATTCCAACATCGCCAATGCTAAAAATTGGGTGCTATTTAAGGTTTCGCTCATAGTTGGGACAATAATAACTGTTGCTAATTGAAACTTATTTTAGTTGATTAAGAGAAATGCTAGCAATAGTTTTATAGAAGCACCTAAAAACATTTCTGCCATTTGCTTTTGTTTAATTTATTTATTGTTTAAGAATAACAATTTTGTGCCAGCTTACTTAAGTTGAAAAAGACTTTCAAAATTTTATTTATTATAACATTCATGACAACTAAGAGATTTCCTTTATGGCACACTTCATTTTAGTTTGAATTATTTTTAACAAAAAATTTATTTTGTGAAATCAAAAGAAGTTTTCCAAAAACTACCTTCTTGAAAGAATAATTAAAATTAATAAAAGATTATTAGAGTGACATTAATTAGTTTGGTATAAAACAATTATATTAAATTGTTGAATTTATTTTCAATTTTTTCTTCAGAAATTAAAAAAAGCTTATTAAAATTTATATCATTAGTTGACGTGCCAAAACTGCGTTAATTTTAATTAAGTTTAAATTTCTATAATTCAGCCCCTCTCATTGATGTCGTGTTCACAAATTTCTAATTTTAAATATTCTTTTATGTTTTATTATTCTATAGATTATATGTCTTTGTCTTTCATATTATTTATTTATATGTGTTGATATGTATTTTTTTTGCAATATAAATTTTAACTTTTTAATATAATAATTATTTTATATTTATAATATTTTGTATCTTATATTTTAATTACATAATATCTACCCTTCAATTTGTTAGAACTTTTTTATCAAAATATACTATAATTAGAATGTTGCTAATATATTTTGTTTTCAACTTTACAAATACTTTTTAACATTAAAAATTCATTTAAATATTTTCATCTATATTAACGAATTTTTTTATTTTATTTCTTTGAAGAAATGTCCTAACATTTTTGCATTACTCAATCATTTTGATTTCTTACATATTTAAAGTTCTTTCCTCTAAACAGACATGTAATGTTGTTGTCTTGGTATAATAATTTTTTCTTTCAAATATACATAATTTTTTGTGTTCTTAACTCTCAAAATTAGTAATTCCTTTCAATTTAAATTTGGTCTCTTGTACTCTCAAATTATGAAAACATATTAATTAATTTTATGTTATTTAAAATAATTTTTTTAACTAATTAAACTTATTTTGCTAAATTAATTAATTGAGTTATTATCTCTAAGATTTTAAATGTTCCGTCGCTTTTACACCTTTTATCAATGAAAGATCTTTGTAATTGGGATGCTTAAACAAATACAATTAAAAAGCTGTGATGTTACGTCATCTAATAGATTTTTTTATTGTTAGTTTTTTAAATTACTTGAAATATTGAGTTAAATAAGTATTTATTTCATTTACTTGTTATCATTGTTATACATAATGTTTTGAATATTTATTTTTTTAACTTCTTATATGCTTTGTTTTTACATTTTTAATAATTTTTTATTTATTTACTCTTATTAATTTTTATTATTAAAATACCTTTTTAAAGCATCAAAAATAAAAATTAAATTTCAATATCTTATGTACCATAAAAATATAAATTTTTAAATTAATTATAAATTTTATTATTTATGCTAAAATTATTTTTTAGAAAACTAGAAAATACTTTATTCAAGTAAAACACTTTTTTGCTAATGAAAATATCATAGTTCCTAAAAATTTCACAATTTTCTGTGTTTTTGAATAATAACATATCCGTCACAGATTAATAAAGACAATATTTTTATTATTTACCTAAATTATATTTTATATTCTATTTAAACATTTTTTTTATGCATAAAAGTGTTTTTGTTGAAACATTAATATATATACCTAATGGAATCCTTAAAGTATCCCCATTACATGGAAAAACGATCTTGTGAGTATCGATAGAAATGATTTTTTACCTTACTTTTGACTATAGATGAAATTCCCAAATCGAGAGTCTGTGGCCTTCAAGCCCAATTCCAACAATGCACCTCTCAGAACGAGAAAGAGGAACTACTTGGTGCTGCATATTGCAACTCATTAAAACTTGATTTGCATCATTATGGTCAATAAATGAAATGAGGGAAGCTCAAATAGAAAATTATTTTAATGAAAAAGCACTTCTAAGATGAATCTTTTCCCATGCAATAATAGGAAGTAATTCTTGACGATATTTAGCTGGAACAACCTATTACACTTGAATACCCTAATGCAAAGCCAAAGAATTTCCTATTGCTGCCAAGCAATTTTCATCTCAATTTGGGAATAAATAAACCATCTTTGCCATTTTGATCTCTAAGATAATTCATACAATAGCCTCTTGATAGACCCCAACAACTAACCTTCACATGAATAGCTAAGGATCCCATAAGTTCATCATTAATTCCTTCAGATGTATCAATTGGATAAATACTTCCATAGTGACCCGAGTGGATATCTCTTATCCGAAAAGCTAGAAGTTCACGGCTTCAATCCCCTAGGACCCAAATAACTCCATTTTCATGCAAGAACATCTGTGTTAATGGATTAGCTTGATTCAAAATTTGTGAAAAGGGATGTAAGCCTGAAAAAGGATTCATAAATAGTTGTTAATGAAGTGGAAATTACAAAATTTTGAGGAGTCAGAATCCTTTTATGTCTGATTGCTCCACATGTAGTTCTTTGAACCATATTTCTAAATGAATAAGAGCAAATCCCAATTGAACCTGCAATAAATCTGTACAAATTGAATATTTTTAGTTTGCAAGTGATTCATATTATCGAGTGTAACCATTCCAAATTTCATTCCATTCAAATGATCCACAGTAGCCAATAGATCTTGTGGTAACAAAACTATAATGTTTTGGGTAATATCAAGATTGAGTCTGATATTCATATTTCATTGACCAAGTTTTCATAATTCATATCTTTGTTTAAAAAGTGTATTTTGTAATTCCATGCATAAGGAATCAAAAAATATAGGATTCTCCTCTACATAGGCAAATGGTTGATAAAACTCCAAAATAGTATTTTCTTTTGATCTAGTCCTTTTTTTACCTTTATAATTTGGAAAAGAAAAGATAATGTTACGGTTACAAACATTATCTAAAATTGTTTTGATATTCAAACCCATAGCTGATGATAGAACTAGAGTAGATATTTTTTATTTTCTACTTACATAGGGCCATATCCTAGCTTTTCAATCAGTTTCTAATTCCAGCATCCCCCCCTTCCCCCACACACCTTCCAATATTATAGAATTGATATAGCCAAAAATTCAATTATGTTCCAATTCTAAATGGTAGAAAATTCCAAGACTTTGCAATATTTGGTTGATCAAAATTTGGTATATTACATTTACTATAAAAGTTCTAAAAGAATCCACTACAGGGATGTTTGAAAGAAAAATGGTTTATTCTTGCATCTTTCTACTAGTTTTTAAAATTAATGGCATGGGTACATATAATTTAGAAGAATATGTAAGTGATTCATAAATGACAACCCATTCTTTTTTCAAGGGTTCCAACAATTGACATGTTTCAACAAGAAATTGAAATTCAATTTCTTGATCTCTATTTTCAATTATTGGAAACTTCTTAAAGTCTTTTGTCAAGCCCTAATTAATGAACCTCAAAAATCCCACCAATTTTATATGACAAAATCCAGGTAATGTGTACATTCTCTCATTTTCATTCTGAAGCATATAAATTTGAAGTTTAGTCTTTATTTGACTGACAAATTTTAAAAAGATACATTCTTTCCTGGTCTAACCATTCGTCGACCTATACCAATCAATAAAGCATTGGTGGAATCAATATTCTATTTATCAAATCACATAAAGTTCGAGCTCATAACATGCGTATATAATGAGAGCATGATAGAGATATGGAGGGCATTGTTGAGGCAACTTCAAATTTGAATTGGAGCCAAGTACAACAAAACAAATAGAAAGAAACGTTAGAAAGAAATAAAAATTGAATCGTCGATTTTTTTTTCATAATTTTTTTGTAATTCTTGTTACGTTATGTAAATAAAAAATGATATTTACTTTTAACAATAACAGTATTTTGATATCGTAATGTTTTTCTTTTATGATTATATTTTCTTGAAGGTATGACATATTAATGAAATTTTATTTATTTTTTATAATTAATAAAATATTTTGTTATTGAACCGTATAAGTCCTTTTATATTATCATATTATAAGTCTTTGGCTGTCTTAATGATGGCCTTTAATTATTATTTAATATTCCATAATTTATTTTAGATATCTGAGATTTTTAATTATATTGAAACTTTTCTAAAACTTTTTTTAAATTAAAATTAATTCGTAAAACATAATTTTGAATACTCCTTGTTTTTTATAAAAGTATATTTTGTAGTGTTATCTAATTAATTTTAGATGTTAAGTATTTTTTTTTTTGTTATCTTAATATTTTGATATATTTTTATATTTCTTGTATTGTTTTTAGGCAATAAATTTTTGATAATGTATTGAATAATTGAATACTTACTAAATTATTTATTTGATATTCTAATTATTTTTTGGAATATTGTTTTATCACATAATATCTTTGAATCAAATTCATTTTTAATATATTATACAATAGAAAAGATTTTCTAAAATAATACGTTATTGAACTATTATGCTAATTCCTTTGAAGATATTAACTAATTTTTATCATGATCATTTTCGACTTTATTATTTTTATGTACATTTTTATTTAAAAAAATTGAATAAAGTTTTTGCTGTGTTTGTCATTCAAAAGTCACCTAATTTATTTTGAACATTTTAAATATTTTAATTATCTAACTAACACTTTTTAATACATATTTCTTTTTCATTTCCATTGTTATAACTACATGCATATTTTTTTCTTGAAAATACAAAGTTTTGGCAATTTTATACGTTGTCATCTATATTGGGTTTTTTTATTTTTTGTTGATAACAAAGTAGATATTTGGACAAAATTTTAATCATTCTATTTAAATGTTCAGATGTGTAATTGTCTTAATAAATATATTTTATTACATTGCTTTAAACTTTCTTCATCTACATCAACATATTTCTTATCATTATAGTTTAAAAATAACAGTTTTAGTAATACATTTCAAATGTTTTATAAATATCAAAAGCCTTTTAATTTCTTGTATTTAAACGTTTTTTAATAAAATATTATTTAAAATTCAACTAGCCAAAAATATATTTCATTTTTTCCTTTCATAACTCCTATTTATATTAACATGTTTATTAAGCACTTTTTAGTAAAATATTTTTCCTATGACAATTATAGTTTTTACTTACTTTTTTTATGGAGAACTTTTCTTTTATTTTTTATTGTTAGTATTGTTTTGGGGAATTTTTTTGTGCAAAGCTTTTTGTAGATTTAATATTGTATATCACTGTTTTTTATATCTAGTGATACAATTTTTTTTCAATAATATTTCATTTTTTACAATAATGAAATCAATCATTGAAGGTGCGCGCAAAATTTTTCAGTTTGCTAAAATATAACTTTTTTGCAATGAAAATTTAAGAGATATTTAATGTATAAGTATAAGTCTTAAATTTTTTTTAAAATAATAGAAATCATTTATTATCAAAGGTATGATTTTGGTTCTAAAAAATAACTTTTGGTTACAAGCTTAATGAAAAAACCCGTATTAATCAAATTCTATGAGTATGACATAAAAATATCTTTTACGGCTAAATATTTCAATAAATCAAAATATTGAAAAATTTTAATAAAAATATTTAATTAAACAAAAAAGAACTATATTAAATATATTTTCAAATTATTAAAGATTCAAAACAAAAAAATATTTAAAATTTCTTGGACAGTTTAATGTTAAACTTCTATGAATAAATTATCTAAAATAAATTCATGTGGCATAAAGTGAAAAAATAACCATATTTAAAAAAATAAAATTTTAAAGTAAAAAAATCAAATAAATGCTAAGCTACATTAATATGACAGGAATCTCCATAAATATTCTACCTTAAGTTAACAAAAAAAATCATATTCTATGAAATAATATATTTAAAAGTTTTCACAAAATAGAAATAATGCAATGAGGTCTACCAAAGTTACATAGACTTTAAATTACTGAACATAATTTTTCAAAATGCAAGGTAAAATATTTTCAAAGACAAGAAGTGTAAAATAGTCAAAACATAAAGAATAATTAATGAACAAAGTTTGAAGATATTAAAAATAAAATATTATATTATCTAAAAAAATTGTTAGAGACAAGTACAAAAACAATGTTATTATAAGTTAGAATACTAAAAATACATAAAAGACTGCAACAAAACAAGATTTTCATAAAAAAAAAAAATCTAGCATGACTTATTATAAATTATCTAAATTGATTACTAGCATGAAAAATTATCATTTCCATAATGTGACAAACCCCACTGTTATATAAACATTTAATTCTTAGGAAATTATGTGCAATAGCTTTTCACTTTTGTCTTGATACTACAATCATTATCAATAATCTTATACTTGCTTATTTAGATAATAACTGCAAAATATTAATTTTTTTTCAAAAAAGAAAGTAAAAGCTTCTTAAAAAATATCAATGATATTATTTTTTAAGAAGAAATTCTATTCAAAATTCATCATATTGTACTAAAAAATGGTATTGCATGCTTTTAATTATCAACATATAATAAATGAAGTAATGTTTTTCAAAATAAGAGTTTGTGCTAGTTATCATTTTGATAATATCTATCCCTTTTAGCTATTATTCCTAGTCAAAATAATTGATGCTCCGTAACGAAAATATGCCTAAAAATATTATTTGATGTAAGATAATAAAAATATATTTCCATTACAAATTTAATTTCTAAGTAAAATAACAAAAATTTTATACTTTTGCATGTCTTGAAATAAATGAGCAAGCAACCACTTACATTGCAATCCTTTATGATTTAATTTATCCACCTTAACTATTTTGAAAATCTACTTTTAATCGTATCATAATATTATTTAAATAATTTTTACAAAATGTATATTATAATTACAATAACAAATTAGTAAAAGTAGTACAAATTTTTATTAATCAGAACCAATAGCCTTCACAATGCCTAAAACATGTTTAATGTCATTAGAAGGTTGGGAATGCATGTCCACAAATCACTCAACCAATTATGGTACTAGGTAGAACTATGAAAATAGTTTATAAGGTTCATGGATCAAGCTGTTACTATTATATCCTCATTTGCAGTGTGTAGTGCATCACTAGTCCTAAGTGAACAAAAGGCTAGACAACCCCGAATGGTATGGGACAAACAAAGCTTTTTTATTGTGAATCATGCTTATGAATTGTAGTATTAGCCAAAATTCTCAGGTTGCATAATTTCATGATAAAATAATTCTCATATGCTCTTCTTTTTTATCAAGATAGATAATATCTTTCATTAGATCACATTACTTCATGTTAACATGGTCTATGTTGTTCTACACATAGGATCAAAATCTAGTCCTTTCATTAGGATTAATGTTTATTGGTCATAATAAAATCCAATTTCTAAATAGCCCAAACTGAATCTTATCCAATTGATCGTGCAGCTTTTGTGATCAAATAGTGCTATATTATTTTGATAATGTAGCTAAGGCATAACAGCTCTTTTAGTCATTATTTTAAGTTGCTAGAACAATTTATTTAAATGTTAATTTTTTATAAAAAAATATCAAAATATTAAGAATAATAAGATTATTTTGTTGTTTAGTAAGTACATTTAGTTGTTAGAAAATGTTTATGAATAGAAGAGTTATTGAATGACATGGATTAATGAATTTCTACACACTCTAAGAAAATTTTCCAAGTCATCTTATACCAGTCATTTATAGCATGTGATCATTATTGTTTCAATGCTTTACTTTCTTTAGTCATCAAACTTTTAAAAGCAATGTTCTTAATCAGCAAAGTTGTTAGATTTTGCTATTCTTTATTGATTTAAATAAGATCCTTATACCTCATTAATCATTTTTAATTTTGTCATCTATTCTTTTTATTTTATTGCCATTTTATATTATTGCAAGGTTGTATACTATTTTTTTGTTTTAGTATTGTAATAATTTAATCTACTCATCTTTTGACAAAAAGCTTATATTGAGTGTTTATTATTGTCAAAATTATTTTGTGGGTGACATAAGCTTGTTTTAAGTCAAACACCTAAAAATCATTTTTGTATATTTTAGTTCTTGTTGATTTTTTATTTCAGAATTTTTATAAAACTAAATACAAAAATAAATTAATATCTTTTAAATTAAATTTGAAATTTAAAAAAAATCATTTTGGAGACCTTCTTAAGCATTTCAAATGTACCTTTAAGTTATTTCTTTTAGTATTTTTGTAAAAAAATAGAAATTTTAATTCTTAGCAACTCATTGTCGTCTTGTGATACCAAACTTCAATTAGTATAAGAGTAAGATTGCATTCCTATGACATGAATTTCTGCAAGTGATCTAAGGCTCAAATTAAATTTTCAATAAGTTTAGTCGAAGTTGGTTCCTCTTATAGGCCACCACTTTTTTGTGATGATTTTTATCTCTATTGGAGGGATAACTAATTTAAATCACATTAATATAGAAATATGTGAAGTAATACAGATTCCTTCTAGTTTTCCTACTAATAAAATCTCACAAGATATTTTTTACTACTAAATTTAATAAAATCATACTTTGAATACTAGAAAATTTAATAGAATGATGAATTTTAAAAAAGCTACTAAAATTTGGCATGAGTTAGTGATGATTTATGAGGGGTTATTAAAAATGAATGAAATTAAAAAGTATAAGAAAAAAGAAGACATCATTCAAATAGCTTTGAATGAATCAAAAGTGATTATCACAAGTGGAAAAGAACAAGACAATGATGGACTTTTTGCATTATGGTTAGAGAAGGAAAAAAGAGGGCATATCTTAATGTGAGGTGAAAAATTACTACAAAAAGTAAGCTATTCAATTACTTTATGTTTGTAAAAGATATGAAAAGTTTAATAAAAAAAATAATAGAATTTAAAAGAAGAATATAATGAATATCTAATTCATTATTAAAAAAAGTTAGAGAATAGGTTGACATCTATTTGGAGAATGTGGAAAGGCCCATGATTTAAAACAAAACATTAATAAGCATGCATCATTAATTGAGGAATCGAGTGTTTTTAAATACTAATACTCTACTTAATCATTTTCAAAAATAAAAACTGAATAGTGGAGAAATTTTTGTTCCACTTGTTAGAATATACTATATGCACACACATGTTGATAATTTACATGCTATAATCATATTAAATGACACTATTGCATGCATGAAAGATTAAATACAATATTTAAATAAAATTTCTAACTTTTGCATTGAGAGTGAAACAAATAATAGATTAGTAATACAAAATTATGTTAACCCAAAATAGCATGCATTCTCAATTCAAATAATTAAAATGAAGTATTGTGCATGTAAACTTTGATTAATAAATTTAAACTAAAAAATGAATATGAACAACTTAAAAAAAAAAATTTCTATTAATAATATTAAAACTTTAAAACCTTTTTAGGATCATAATAAAGAATAACATAAATATTAAATTTTGATTGGTTTTACAATTTATTTTTATCATTAAAGTTAAAATTAATATGCAAATCACACAAAATGGGGATCTTAAAATAATGTTTTCTAATAAGGAATGCACTTATTTTTGAAATATGCTTTATAAAATAATTTTATGTCAGTAGAAAACTCAAATTAATAAATATATTAATTTATAATTTTTATGATTAAGAGAAACAAATATAAAATTTGAAATGGCATAAAACTTTTTTAATAGGCTCGGTTCAAACTAGAACCTACGTCTTCCCCTAATGAAGGTTGAGAAAAATTATACTATTAAAAGAGTTATAACATGAGATTTTTTCTTACGATTCATGTCAAAGCTATTTGAGATTTTTTTTCTATAATTCTCATGTAGCTTACTAGCTTTTAGGGTTCAAATATAACACACGCTTTTATGACTCAACCCCAACAAAGTTTTTTTTAGATCAAATTGAACTTAGGTTTTTGCAAATACTCGATCACCCAACCTAATAGAAAAATACAAATACAACAATAAACAAATCTTTGATAAAACCTTACAAATTTTTGCATGTTTATTTTTGAATATAAAAAGACTAAAAAAGTCAAAATTATAAGAAGAATTGAGAAAATAAAAGCTTATAAGAATTAGTCTTACCTTAAAGAATTTGAAGTTTCAAGTTGTAGTCTGTGTGTGATGCTAAGAGAAATTTACGTTAATAGAATATAATGCAACCCTTCTTTGAGATGTTAAAATCTTATTCATATTCAATTGTCATTTTGCTCATAATAGTTGGCTATTTATAGAAAAAATTTTGTCATAGTCATTAAAAAATTAAGCAAAAGCTATCTGAAATGCTACTACAAACATCCTGGAATGCTTATCCAAATGGCTCAAAATTAAAAAATGACTACTTCAATAACATATATATGGACAAGTTTTTTAGCAATTAGGCATGATTGACTAGAGTCATTGGATTGACTTAGAGGAGATTACAACCATCTAATCAAGCATTGCGATGGTGGATGAGTTGTAAGCAGTTGGATCAAGCTTGGTTTGATCTAGGCCATTCAATCAAGCTAGATGAGATCTAGATTGTTTGATTAATCAACTGTAAAATTGAGAAAGATCTCAACTATAAGGTTCAAAAAGGATTATTTAAAGCCACAAGATTCTAGAATAGAATTTTCAAAAGAAAAGTGATCTAATGATGTCAGACAAGTTCATGACCATTGTATATCTAGTAATGATCAATCACCTATAGTAGATGATGTAGAAACCCTCTGATCAGCTCATCAAATTGAGTGTTGGATCAATTAAGATCACTACATTTAAAGGAGAGGTGAGCTGCTCTGTGCTATCGCACAAAAGAGTGATCAGATGGCAATGAGCACTCTCAATTTTGGAAGGACAAAAGAAGCAAAGAGTAGTTCCACATTGGATATACCAAAAAAGATGTGCTCTTTATAAGCATTTTGACGATGCTATTTTGTGAGCTAACAGGGAGTGTCTCCCTGTTGTGCGCTAGCGATTTAAACACCTGATTTACTCCTATGGTTACAAAATTACATGTTAATTTTTTGTCTTATATAGCCCAACAGGATTTAGAACAACTTCAGACTACCCTAACCCAATTTTTTTCAAGTCATTGGTCCCAACACTTGCAAAGCCCTACTTTAGCTTAAGCTGAAGCCAAGAGCTCTACATTTTTGCATAACTAAGATGTACCTTAATTTTTTTAATTTAATTATGAAAATTTTAATAGAATTATTTTTTTATTAAATTAAGGTTTAACGAACAATCTAAAATGAAATTTATGAGAAATATAAGAGTATGATTTAACCAAGAGAATAGTGATTACAAATGACTACTTTTTCTTTAGCTCACCCTGAGAACTCTACATTTTATCACAACTAAGATGTTGCTTAAGTTTTTTTATTATTTAATTGCAAAAAATTTAGTAGAATTATTTTTTTATTTAATTAATGTTTAATAATCAGCATAACATAGAATTTACAAAAGTACAATAGTACTATTTAACTAAGAACAAAATCATTGAATATAGAATAATGTTTCTCAAATCAACGAATAGTCTAAGTAAGATTTAATCCAAGAAAAACTTTTAGAGATTAGAAAAATTGAATCCTATTCATTTGCTAAATCAAGAAGATTATTGAACAATTTGAATGCCAAAATATGATTTAAAATTAATATGAAAAAACAATGCCTTAAAATCGACAAGCTAACATTCTATTTTTTAGTAAAAAAACCTTATAAAAACTGATAGACACATCTTCAATTCATGAAGCTTGCTAAATACTCTAATTTACTTTTAAGACTATTAGCTCACCATTTTCAAAAATGCAGGATTTTTCTTTACACATAAACTTGTTTCATAATAAATAAGTGTGCTAGAGTAAATCCTAAATATTTTAAAGCCTGATTCATGAAACATAATAGTAACCCAACAATCATAATACTTAATCTTTTTTACAAATTTTGAATCAATCATAATAAAATATACCTTAAATAATTTATTTCAATAATTGCTTCAAAAAATAAACTAAATCAATTGGAAAAGCATTATGCAGCTAGACTATTCAATAAAGTGTAATTGGAGAAAATTAGGTTTCTTAAAAAATAAAACTACTTCAACAATTTCTTATAACTTTCATAAACTTTTAGGGTTATTAATAATTTAAAAATTTAAATTAAGTCACCTTAATTGATAAAATAATAAAAAATTTGAATAATTTGAAAGAAATAATCATAAATTAAGGGAAAGCATTAATCAAGTAATGTCATACAAGTAAGTGGAGTTTATCTTTAACTTTTTGTATATTCCTTCTATAAATAATTTGTGTCTGTAATAAAATTTATTAAATTTTTTATTATCATCAAAATAAAAATATTATTTTGTTCTTGACGTCTTCTCATGGTATTTTGTTTGTTGAAAATAAATTCTAAGTAACAATGTTTTAAGTTAATTTTTAAATTTTAGATTGACAATGTTTGTATTAAAGGGAAAACCTGAAGAAGTGCAGCATGAGTGAAATCCTATGAAAACAATTTTAGTTAGAGTAACAAACTCTCAAAAGATATATTTTGAATTAAATTTTAGGTACTTTAGCTTTACTTTGATTAAATTGTTATGCTTGATTAAAATATTTATAACAAAACACAAAATTAAATTTTGTTAAAATTAATATTGTAAAAATATTTGGTCTTAAAAAATTTAATTCTTCTTCATTTATTATCTTGAATTCATTTTATTTTTTTATTATATCTTAGTATTTATTCAATAACTTCTATAAAATGTATATTATAATTAAAATAATTAATTAGAATAAATAATGCTAATTAAAATAATACAAATAATTAATAAAAGAACCAAAAGTTTTTACAGCACCTAGAACATGATGGCTATCATTAAGAGGTTTGGAATGCTAGTCCTAAAACACATCAATCAATTGCAATAATAAGTACAACTAATAAAATAGTTTTTAGGGTCTTAAAATGGGTATGTAGTCTCGTATGCATATATACAATTTCTAAATCATCACTAATAGCATGAGTAATGATCTTCCAAGTAAACCTAGTCAACCCCAAATAACCTTACCTTCAGGAACATGAAAGTTTTATATAGAAAACATCTTTATTCACTTTCATAATATAAGAATAAAACAAAGCCTTATTTTCACATAGCATGCTTACCTTCTAATCCTATAATTTCATGATCAAATGATCTTGATCTCGTCCATCTTTTTATAAAACCTAGAAAATTTAGCCATTAGATGAAGATAGATTTTACTGTTCTGATAAAATTCTTTTTTTTAAGCATCCTCATCAAATCTCGTTCATCCAACATGCAGTTTTCCTTAACACATAGTCTTAGTTGGTTCTAATGTAGTGACTCATGTGCAACATCTTCTTTAGTAATTTTAAGCCTTTAATATATTTTATTTAAATAATAATTTTCAACAAAATAAAAAAATTAGATGATACATTAATGTCTATTTTATTGTTCAATAAACGCTTTTAGCTACTAGAAAATTCTGTAGATAAGATAAGTTTTGAACCAAATGGATTGATGAATTTTTATGCAATATGAAGAAAATTTTTAGACCAATATTAGCCCGTGGTAATAGTCACTATTGTAGCTACTTCGTTTAGTCGCCAAACTCTTAATTACAGCTTCTTCACAAGTCTCGTGAATTATTAATTTTCACTATTACTAATTGATATAATTATGATAGTTGTGCCTCCTCAATCACCTTCATTAACTATAGGATTTTAGTTGTGTAGATTTTGATTTTATGTCACTAAAATATTTTTCCATTATTGTCAATTTAGTTTCTTGTAAAGCACTCGTAACTTGTTTCTTTTATAAGGGTTTAGTCTAAACGTCTTTTGGCAAATAGTTTTTATAAAGTTTTTAAATTTGCATTACAAAGAAAATTTGTGTACAATTCCAAGCATATAGAGATTATTACTTAAATCATTTTAATGGTTTCATTGTTTTGCAACTCTTTTACTTTTTATATTGAAATATTTGTCATGATTTAGTGACATAAATAATTTTTAATATACAATTCACATGTTTAGAAATATAGGCTCACATATTTGATAATGATTTGCTATTTCTTGCCTCACAAATATTTTATTGAATTAGTATTTAATATAGATTTTTTTATTATGATATTTAATTTACTAAATTCTACAAATTTCATCCATTTAATTTCTTTATTACAAGTTATTTGAAATCATTTTAGTTAGAACAAAAACATCATAGATGTTAAACAATATTTAAATTATTGGTACAAAATATTGAAAGAATTTATATCGTATGAAAAAATTATAGAAACATAACTATTTTCATGTAATTAAGATAATCATTAAGAATAATGCCTCAACAAAGAGTTTTCTAATTGGTACAATGTAACAACTAACCATTCATTATTATAATATTTAAATATTAAAAAAAAAGTTTAATTTAAAATATTAGTACGTAAAATAAGTTTTACAAACATTACATAAAAAATGTAAAAAAAAATACAAAAAATACGTGATAATTAACATGCCTTTACACATTAAAATTTAATCACATTCAATATGGATAAAAGTGTTGTAAGAAGATTATAGAGCATATATTTTGCCTCTGGTGTTTGATCTAGATTAATAATAGTTATTAAGATTGATCATCGTTTTCATCATGTTGAGTTAAGGTGCTAACTTTTGTCGTACTATTTTATTTTCTATTAATTTTTTAGGCATGATGATCTTATGATTCTTAGTTTATCATTTTATTAAAAATTTAAAATTGCTTTTTAATTTTGAAGTATTTATTATTAATCGTGATATAATATTATTTTTTTTTGAGAACTTATATACCTAATGTTTTTACATCACTAATGTTTTTTTGATTTTTCAATTATTTTTAATTACATTACTTCGATTGCTATACATTTGTTTTTACACCTCAAAACAACTTTGCAAGCATTTTTTATAATATCATAAGCTTTTTGTCATTTTAAATGATTTTACAATATTTTAAACTTTAGACCTGTCCTTAGCAATGAAATATTTTGTATGCATGCTTTAAAATTTTTATTTGCTTAAAAATGTTATAGTTATCATTCAATGTCAAAAGAAATGTTTTATTAACAATACCATACTTACAAAAACCATTGAGGAAAATGAAAACATATAGAAAAACTAAAAGATAATAAGATATTACACCTTCTATAGTATGATATGTAAACATTTTGTAGAAAACATGTAAGCAGATAAAAAAGGTGTCGCAAAAAAAATTCTTAAAGTAAAAGAATCTGTTAAAATAATTAAAATTTGAATTTTTATAAAATTTTTTCTAAGAAATTTCTTGCAAAATTAATTATTGATAATGTTTTATTTAAAGAAAAATGTTATATGAAAATATTATTGAAAAAAGGGTGTTCAGCACCTTCATCAAATAGTCCACATAAAAAATCATAGAAAATAAAATAAAAAATTTTATATGCTAGATGAAAAAATTTAAATTAATATAAAACATTAAGAGGAATGCAATGATAAGTAAGTTTATGTGGTTAAAAACTAGATGCATAGTATGCGAAATAAAGTTTTTAGTTAATTTAATCATGAAAGTAAGTAATTTAAAAAAATAATAAAAAGAACTAAATTATTAAGGTAATTAAATATTTTCAAAAAAATATATAGAATATGCATTATATAGCAATAGAATTTTTTGGTGACAATAAGGAAAATTTTTTTGTACAAATTTTAGTTCTTATGAAAATATTTAAACTAAAAGTTATAATAATAAGTTACATTTCAATAAATGAATAACATGAATAGTGTGATTTGTATGTATAAATATGGAAATACAGTCAAAGAAAAAAAAAATTTAGTGGTAAAGCTTGAAAAATATTATCAATAGAAAATTTTTCCAGAAACAAAAAAAAGTCAAGAGTAGTAGTTCTAGCTTAAGTAAATATTTATAAAAATTTATTAAGAAGAAAATAAAATATTTTAGTTATTGAAATATATGATTAGCACATACAAAAGACAAATATCTACCATTTATTAAAATTATAAGAAATAAAAGAAAAGCTTCTTGTTAATGAGTTAATGACTTTTTCGAAATTCCTAACTATACTTCTACTTAAAGTCAATCAAGAAGATTTTTTAATAAAATAAGCTTGATAAAAAACATTTGCAATAAAAGATAAGAAAAATAATAAAATACGATAAAAATAATTCGTTAACATAAAAACTTTTATACTATAAAAATAATGATTCTCACATATCAAAAATCATTATAGTAAAACAATAATGCTTACTCTCTCTTTTGTAAAAGAAAATTAAAAGTCATAAAAAATAATAGTAATATATTAAGATGCCATTACAACTAAAATGGGATAAAACATTCACAAATTACGAAATTATTAAGACAATTAAAAAACTATTCACATGAAACAAATTGTATCTAATTACAATAAACAAAAATGATAATAAAAACATAATAGTAATCTTCAGTATATGGACAACATGATAATAAAGTTTCTCTACTATACCAATCTAGTAGGTAAGAAAGTCCCAAACGAAAAATGAACACTTTGATGGTTGACCATACAAAAATCATTGCCATTCTTATCCTACACATAGTTATATCAATATATTTATTCAATAGACTTATTTTTCAAACATTAATCTCCTTCCAGCATTGTTCACCTATTCTATCTACAAGCAAAGCTACAAAATCAATTATATGCCATTTAATTCGATTATTAATGTCAAAATATCTTGGAGTATTCCGATTGGGACCAATGACCTTTTTTTATGATTACTTACCATCTAAGTTTATGATAATGTAATTAATGTTGTGCCAAAAAACATTTGTTGGATATTATCATGTGATGTTAGATTTGAAAGTAATCGAAGCACACAGATGATCTCCCTTTCACTCAAAAGGAACTTCTCTTAAAATCAAGCTTAATTTCTCTTTATTTTTCCATCATAAAAAACCTCTAATTCCATAGAATAAATCTTTACTAAGAAGCTTTGTTAAGGTGCCAACTAGTTGCTTGTTGCTAACAACAAATTGAATGTCTACCATATTTCATTTTACATGGTCCCTGATGAAATGGTGCCTAAAATTAGTTTGTTTACTCATGTAGTACATTATGGGGTTTTGAGTGGGAAAAAGGACAATCAAATTGACATATTTTTTGGGGACTTTTTTAAATGTAATCCCATATAATCTAATTTCCTTTTCAAACAAAAAATATTTACTTAAATCATCCCAATGCTATGTATTGTGGATTGTTTGTTCCTAAAGAAATAATTCCTTTATTTTTTCTAGATCATTAGTTTATGAGTTGTAAAAAAATATCAAATTCCTACAATGCTTTTTTATGTATTTGAGAACCTACATAATCTTTGTAGCTATATCCTATTAAATCATGGCATAATTGATATTTGGGATACGAAAACCTAGTACCTTTGTGTTAAGTAAAAACCAAAACATTCCATTTATACCTTCTTGATGGATGTCCATTAGGCTTGATTAAAATTGACCAAAAATTCCAACACTAAATTCAATGTTAGGTCATCTTATAGTTAAGGAAAGAGCATATCATCCCTTGGTATACACAAATATCTACAAGTTTTTTTTTCCTTATGTTTATTTAATAGCATGGTGAAGACTCTTGAATGTAGAAATGCCATTGAGTTTCTTAAGATCTAGCAATTTTAACAACTCATTTATATATTTTATTTAAGATAAAAGGACACCTTCCTTATCCTAAAAAACTTTTAATTTGAGAAAATAGATGACATAACCCATATGTTCATCTCTAATCCAACACCCATAAGATTACCAAATCATTCACATGAGTCCAAGTTGGTTGATCCAAATATGACTCTTCTTAAACATGGATTAGAAGAAGTTCATCAGCATAGTTTGTGATGAATAATGTTATATCTAAATTCCCATCCTGAAAAAATGTTTTAGTAAATATTTACTAAGTATGTCTTACTGGGACCTTTGTTCATGCTACAATTCATATAATTCTTTCAATAACTAATACACATGATTTTGATGAGGATAATGTTGTCTACAATCCAATTATTCTACATACACTTTCTCTTAACAAACAACATCTAAGAAGGTGTTCTTAACATCCATTTTTGTATACTTTAAGTAACAAGTAATAAGAAAAAGTTAAAAAAAAGACCATGTTGCCATAAACCTTACCATTGGTTCAAGTATTCCTTCTAAACTTAATCCTTTGACTTAATTATAACTATTGGCTGCTAGATTTCTCTTATTTTGAATGAAAGATATAAGATCATTTATTTTTTTTTTTGGGTACCCATTTTTTGGCCAAAATAATATGTGGTCACTTGGCCTACCTTTAAAAAAGTTGGGTGATGCATACTATAGTCATCTAATGTTTAACACAATATTCTATGCTAAAAATAGAAATCAATGAAAGAGAATATTTTAAAAATTAAGAATGTGTTTAAGGTTATGAAAATTAGGTTTCTGATGTAGAAAGGATAAGTATTTGACTTTTAATTAATTTTTTGATATAATAATAATTATTAGTTTAGCATTGAGATGACATTTTGCATAGTAGTATGTAATATCTTGTATTAATTATCGTTATATTGATATGAACAAATTTGGAATGCTCTCCTTGATATAGCTATGAGTTTAAACTACTGACATCGACATAATCAAATCATTAGTTAAAAAAAATAAGTTTACTCCATGGAAAGTTTGAAAAGAAAATTAAGAAAGTAGACTTTTAAGAAGATGATCATGTATTCATAAATGTATGCCTAATGAAATGCTTTATAATGTTTACAAAATGAGGATAATTATAAGAAAGGAATATTGTTCCTTTATATATTATTGAAATAAATTATTACATTACTTACGAGATAGTTTTGCCATTACCATTAGCAAGAGCACATCATGTAATTTGTCTTTCAATTTTAATAAAATTTTTTGCTAATACTACATTTATAGCATGGTGGTCCATCCAAGATTGTTTCATAGGGAAAGGCCAATGGGGTTCTTAACATAAGAAATCAAAAAGATAAGGAAGAAGAGCATCCCATGTTGAATGTACAATGGAGAAGTTATACTAACTAGTAGCTATTTAGGAAGTAAACGAACATATTCTTTAAAGGGATCCGAACGTTTCTTGAATGTGAGTGTTTAAATTCTTATATGTAGGAAAGTTTACAAAATATTCAAAAGTCTTTAAAATTTATTTAATATTTGTTGATTAATGTAAGTTCATTTTAAAATTTATTTTGAATGTGATGAAATGAAAGTTACATATGGATATTTGTTATAAGATCAAAAGGTCTATAATTTCAAAGGACTAATAATGTGGATCACAAGTTAAATATGGTAGAACAAATGATAACTAACCCTAAATAATAGTTCTGCTTCAAATTGAAGTGGATATGTCATAAACAAATACTAACACTTATTAAAAATATAATTAATTTAATTCTAAATTACTATTTCAAGAAAAATAATAAAAGTTCCAAATGATGTTAGAGATATATGAATTATTTAATTAAATAAACAACACTTGGAGGAGTTTTTTTTTTGAATTTTTTCAAAAAAACTATTAGTAGTAATTTTAATTACAATGTCCAAGACTATGTAATCTTTATAAGGTTTTTATCACAAAGGATATCTAACAAAATAAAAATATATACCTAATATGGAAAATTATGAGAGGAAAGTAACTAATTACATAGATATTATAGTTGGGAGTGAAAGGGAAATTTGCTATAAAGGTCAGGAAAAGAATGACAAATCCGATAATTATGAAAGGTCCTTTAAAGAAGGAGAAGGAATAGGTTTGATGAAGTGATTATATGATGATTTTTTTTGAAGAAAGGTTAGTCTACTTTTAACAGTGGATTTAACTTTCTAAAAAAATTAATAATGTTTGAAGTCAATATGTATGTCACACAAGAAATTTCATATTCTTATAAATACTTTTATTGGTAAAGTACATCCTATGGGGAGTTTTCGAATGTCAAAGCCTTGAGGCAAATGAGACATTATTTCATGTGGGTATCAATTGTTGGAATTGTCCAAAACTATTGTAACAAGGAGATAATGTCACTATCAAATTATAGTCGATAGTTTTATGATCATTTCATAGAGTATTTGATTGTTTAATATGTTATGTTGTTGATATTTAATCATGGTATTTTGTTTGATAACAAAAAACACCACGAATTATTAATATATTTTTTTGATTAAATTTGTGGATTTTAGAAAACTAATATTCGTGTTCTTGAGAGAATTAAAAAAATAAGAAGACTTGTGGTTTGAATTTAACAAAGAGATTTATTTTAAATTTTATTTTAGTTGTCTCAATTTTGTTTTGGTTTGATATTAAGCTTGATTTAATTCACGCATACAAGCAACAAAAATTAATTTTTTTTAAAATTAATCACCTTAAGAAAGTATTATGATTCTAAAATCTTAACCTTATCATTACCATCCAAATAGCCATTCAATTTATATGATACCTTAAAAAATCCTCTTCAAAAAACCTATTACAAAAAGTTTATTTTAATTATAAAAATTAATTTGTACAAAACTAATAATATAACTAAAATAATTTAAAATACATATTACTAAATTGAACCAAAAGTATTAATTAGTGCAAAGTGCCTAAATGTGGCTAGCAGTACTTATCATGTTGATAAAATAACTCTCAAACCCATCAAACAATTTTGTGCCGATTCATAACTTAAGAATCCAAAGATAACTTAAATATGCAGCAATGCAGGGGGTAGGAAACTCAAAAAAATATTCAAAATGTGGCATAGGAAAACACCAATAATGCTATAATAATCCATCATTTATTTAATGTGGGATTAAAACATATATCAATTCCACATGATTGTACTAAAATTTGTAGGAGTGCTTTTTCCTATCCATTTGGACAATTATGTGACCAAATGATTCTAATCTCATCCACCTTTTAAATACTTATTTTGATCTTCTGTCCAATCACGTAATAATGTGATCTCACAATCCAAGGTTTATCAACATGTAAGAGGAAAATGTAACGATATGTTATGATTCAAATGTTAGGGCATAGATGAAATTATAATTTCAAAATATCATTTTTTATTCTAATCCATCTAAATTGGATGTTTTCATTTTCAAATAGTCCAAGGACCTTCCGATCGAGCAGCTGCAAAATAATCAGTCTTTTAGTTGTGATTTTTATACTCTATTAATTAAAAGGTATGGTAGAGTTTTTTCATTAAAATAGTATTGACTAATATGACAATTTAACAAGTTTTTTAGTCATCAAAAAATTATTTATAAATAGGTAAATTCTTGAATAAGATAGGCTAATAAAATTTTTTATAAAATTTGAAGAAACATTTTCAAACATCATACTGAACCATTTACTTGACAACGCTCATTAAGTCTTTCTTATGGTGCACATTTTAATTGTCACATTAAAATCTCTACTTTCTTCTCAGATAAGCTAAGTTCTTTATTTAAATTACATTTAAATTTATCAATCCATTTCATTAAAAAATTCTCTTATTTATAAATTTTTTTATGATTAAAGGTACTTAAAAGACAAGAAAAGCAATCATTATTATTTCTATCTATTATTAAAATTTTATTAGAAAAATTATTATTTAAAGAAAATATTCTAAAGTTAAAAAAAGTAGGTAAAAAAAGATGTTGCATATGATTCACTTGAGCAAAATGAGCCGAGAATAATTGTTTGGGAAAATTTGTTCGATCAAACAAACGAGATTTGATGGGGATGTTTAAAAAAGTATTTGATCAAAACCGTTAGATGTAAATCTTGGCATAATGGATTAATTTAGATCTTACACATGGAATAAAGATTGAACATGCGATTATTTAATAGTATCTGGCTTTATAAAAAGACGGATAAGATGAAGGTGGTTCAATCATGAAATTGCACGACTGGACGGTTCTTTTTAGTGCTACAATTTTGAAACATGTTGTGTGAAAAGAAGGCTTTGCTTTAGTCAGTATTGCGAAAGTGAACAAAGATGTTTTGCATATAAAGCTTTATGTGCTCCTCTAAGTCAACTTATTCGAGGTTTGTTGCCCCATGATTTGCTCGAGAAGTCATTACCAGTGCCATCAATATTTCTTTACATATTGTATATGTGGATAGCAGACTACTAACCAATTCTAAGTCCCAAATAAACTATGTTTGCAATTATACTTAGTACTGCCACTAGTAGATGTGTTTAGCAACATGTATTCCAGACCTCTTAACGATAGCAAATGTGTTTTAAGCACTGTAGAGACATTTGTTTTTTCCTACTAATAATAAGAATTATTTTAATTTGTATTATTAATTATTTAACTATTATAATTAGAATCTATATTTTACAAATGTTATTGAATAAATACTAAGACTTGATAAAAAAAACTAAAAAAGATTTTCAAGATAATAAAAGATAATGGACTAAGTTTTTGACAACCTAATATTTTTTTCAAGAATATTAATTTTGATAAAATTTAATTTTTTTGACTCATAATAAGTATTTTAGTAAAACTTAATATTTTAATTAAAATAAACTTGAAATACCTAAAATTAAATTTAAAATATATCTCTATGTGATGTTTTACACTAACTAAAATTATCATCATAGGATTTTGTCATTTCGACACTTTTTCAAGTTTTCTCATGAACACAAGTATAGATTTTCTAAAATCTAAAAATTAACCTTAACAAATTTACTCAAAAGACTTTGGATTTGTTATCAATAAACAAACACCACATCTAAATGTCAATGTCAAAACAATCTCTCAATTTTGATGATAACAAAACTTTTCAAAAAATTAATAGAAAACATAAATTATTTATAAAAAAATATCTAAAATAATTAATGACAAACTACACTTACATATAGATTAATGCTCTTTACTGATTTATATTTATTTCTTTCAATTTCTATTCCCATTCCATTTTTATTATCATTGGTACTAACTCAATCTAATTTTTATATTTTTTTTATAAACTTAACATTTTATGAATTTTCAAATAAATAGTGAGCTAGTTTATTTTTTGGAGAAAACCACATCTTTCCAATTACACTTTATTCGATAGTTTAGGTTCAACTCACACAATTCCTTTCAAATTATTTTAGTTCATTTTTATAGCAATTACGAGAAAATGTTATTTAAGGTATATTATATTATTTTTTATTCAATAGTTTCAAAAATGCTTCATTGTTATGATAAAATTAACTCTAAAATTAATCCAATTTAATATTTAACTTTTTGTTTATGATAATCCTGAATAAGTTTTAAAGTTTTAGGTATTTTTTCGACTACATCCTTTCCCTTTTTAATTTATTTGAATATATTAAATTTTATTTCTGAAATCTTCTTTTTTTTCTTCATTTATGTTTATATTAATTTTTTAGTTAAAAGTTATTAATCAAAGTTTATATGCATAATACATTATTTTTATTATTAGATTTTAGAACCTAAGCCATTTTGGGTTCAACATATCTATCTGCAACTATGTTACTATTTTCTTTCATTTGCTATGCAAACGTTAGAAATTTCAAATATATATTAGCTCTAATCTTACATGCATGTAAAATATAATTGGTTGTATGCAATAGTGCCATATAAACTCATGATTATAGCATGTAAAATGTCAGCTTACTTATGTATGTAAGTTTCTTGAACAAAAACTTCTCTACTAATTAGTTTTTGTTTTTGAAAATGAGCAAGTGGATTATAAGTATTTAAAGTTACTCAATTTCTTAACGAATGATACGTGCTTATTAACCTTTTATTTTAAATCATGAACCTTTCCATACTCTCCAAATACATGTTGGACCTTTCTCTAATTATTTTACAATGAATTACATATTCACTATATTCTTTTTTTTAAATCCTTTTATTTTTTAATAAACTTTTCTTACTTTTTGCAAATATAAATTAATTACATATCTTATTTTTCTTTAAAGTAATTTTCTTCCTTTTTTGAAGATATACTCTCTTCTTTTTCTTCCCTAGCCATCATACAGAAGAGTCCCTCATTATTTTCTTTGTTTTCACTTGTGATAGTTACTTTTGACTCATTCTATTTTCAATTCCTCCTTCTTTTTCTTATTACACTTTTTTTTCATTCTTCTCAAATGATCCGTCATAAGTCATCGCTAACGTATGCAAAATTTTATAAGAAATTTTTAAACTCATAATTCTATTAAATTTAGTTCTATTCAAATGATAATGAATAATATTTATGATTCTATCATTTAATTGTTCTTTATGTTCACTTTTTTATTAATTTTACAAAATAATTTAAGCAAAACAATATCCTACGTGATGTTTTTGTTGAGAATATTAAAAGAAGTTTGCATTAGTACTACTCATTTTGCTCTATTAATTGATTTTATATAAATATTTATTTTCAATAGAGATAAAAATTATCATGAAAGTGTTCAGGCCTATAATTAGAACCATCTTTGCCTAAACTTGCTGAAAAAATAATTTGAGCCCTAGATCACCTCAAAAATTTCTTCTCACAAAAAGAGAATATTGTTATGATATTTTTTGAATTTTATTTTTAGTAAGGTCTGGGTGAATAATTAGAAATAAAAATTTCTAATTCTAAGAAAAATATTTTAAAAAATAGTTTAAAAGTAGTTTTAAAATATTTGAATAACTGTCTAAAAATTATTTTGTATATATTTTAAATATAATTGAAAATATATCAATTTTTTAAAAAATTGATTTTTATAAAAACTATGAAATAGGAAAATCAATAAGAATTAAAATCTCTATAAATTATTTTTAGGAAATATGACTTAAAACCAGCATTCGCCCACCTACAGCAAAAATAAGTAATAACAAATACTCAATATAAGCCTTTTGCTAAGAGAACGATAAGCTAAACCATTACAATTATGAAAGAAAAGAAACATGATACTACAACTTTATAATGATATAAAATAGCAATGGAAGGGATATAATAGGTAACATAAGATTTATAATGATTAAAGAAACATTTTTTTTTAATTAAATCAAATAGAAACAATAAAAATTAATAACTTTGTTGATTTTAGAAGAACATTGCTTTTAGAAGTTTGATGACTAATAGTAGTGTATAGAAGTCAAAATGATCACAAGCTGCAAAACTCCTTCAATGTCATGGCTTGAAAATTTTGGTAAGATTATAAAAAGATTCATTGCTCCATATTATTCAAAAATTCTGTTACTCATAGACATTTTCTAACACCTAGAAGTATCTACCAAGTGGGCAAAATTATCTTACTATTATAAATTTTTCATATTTTTAATAAAACATAACCATTTAAATAAAATATTCTAGTGGCTTGAAATAACAACTGAAAGAGCTATTTTGCATGTGCTTCTTTATTGTAATGATTTAGACTATTTGATTATGAAAACTACATTATCAATGGATGAATTTGATTGGTGTTATTTAGAAATAGGATTTGATTAGGATCATTAGATTTGTATCATAATCAATAGATTAGATTTCGATCCTATGAATAGAACAAGCATGGATACTATGAACGTGAACCTACATGATCGAACGGAGCGTATTATCTTATTTTATAAAAATGTAGAGGAGTTGGGATCTTTCAATTACAAAATTATGCCACAAGACAATTTTGGTTACTACTACGATTCAAAAGCATAATGCATTAAAAAATATCTTTCATTTTCTTACATTATGGAGGTGTACAAATTGTTTCATTTGTAATGCTTTAAATTGTCCTCTAAATCAACCTATTTAGGGTTTGCTACCCTCTAGTTTCATCAAGAAGTCATCACCCGTGATGATAGTGATGAATTATACACTATGTATGAGGATACCATATTAATAACTGGATCTAGGAATCGTATAAATTATTTTTACAATCCAACCTAGTACTATAGGTAAGTTGACAGGATTATGGCCATGCGTTCCGAACCCTTTAATGGCATCCAACATGTTTGAGGGGCTGGTTAGATAATGGTTCCTATTACTAAAAATTAGCATGATTTTTTACTAATTAATTATTATAATTATAATATATATTTTGTAATGGTTATTGAAACAATGCTAATATATAACTAAAAAAATTAAAAATTTTCAAGGACAATAGATTAAGTCATGAAAGATGTAATGTAAGTTGCCACTTATTATTGTAGTTCAAGGCACTCAGAAGTATGATATTTTATTTTACTTACAACTGAAATGTGTAATGAAAACAATCTTGTATTTTCTTACTTCAAATGATTATTTTATACATATTTTTGTTAGGCTATCTTAGACAACAAATAATTTTGACTAAGAAAAATAGTTAAAAGGAATAGCCATTATCAAAAAAATAAGTAGCACAAACTTTTGTTTTAAAAACATTGCTTGATTATAATTCAATATTATGATGCATTTTGAATACAATTTCTTATTAAAAAATGATATCATTGATTTTTCTTTCAAGAAGCTTTTACTTTCTTACTTTGAAAAAAATTATATGCATGTATTTATTATCTAAACGAGCAAATATAAGATTTAAATTGATTATGATAGTGTTATCAAGATAAAAGAGATAAACTATTCTACATAATAGCCTAAAAATTTGATGTTTATATAAACTGTAAGATGTCACGCAATACTCTTAACATATGGAAACCACATTTTATTTTAGTCTTTCATGCTTAGTTCTTGTTTCTAACTTTCTTATTTATAATAGAATATTTTTTATACTTGTGTTCTAATTTGTTTTTAAATAATATGACATTTTCTAATATGTTAAGAATTTGCTAATTCCATATTCTTTATGCTTTGATTATTCTACATGTTTTTTTTGTGAAAACATTTTTCTTTGCATTTTGAAAGATTATGTTAAATAATTTAAAGTTCATGTACATTTGGTAAACATTACTACAACCTTTTTAAATTTCCCAATATTTTTTAATTAAATTATTTATTTGAATATGATTTTTTTTCTTAATTATGGTAGAAATTTACAAACCTTCTTGTCAAATTTCTTTACTTTAAAAATTAATTTATATTTAAATTTGATATTTTCTATTAAAATTTATGGCACTTGAATTTATTTTGGATAATTTATTCATATATGTTTATTACTTGAAATGTCCAAGAAAATTAGATATTTTTTCTTTTTAGTACTAAGTGTCTAATTTCAATGATACAGTTTTTATTTTTCTTGTAATGAAACAATTTTTATTGATTATTTTCATTATTTTGATTAAGTTCAATATTAAACCATGACATTATTTTTATTTTTATACTCAAAAAGATTTATTAATACTGGTTCGCTCATTATATTTGGAATACACTAAAAGAAATTTTTTCAGATGAAGCTACATAGCTGTAATATTAAATGATTATAATTATATTAAACAAATTTTAAGACTAATATTTATTCATTACATATTTGACAAAAATATATTTTAACAAACCAAAACACGTTTGTGTGCATTTTCATTGATTGATTTATTTCTTGACAAAAATATATTTTTGTAGAAAAAACATTTATCAATAAATGAAATAAAACGAAATAATAATATACAATATTAAATATGTTAAAAAAGTTTGCTAAAAGCAACTCGCCAAAAACAGTCTAATAAAGAATAATGAATGAAAAGTATTCTACAAGATAATAAAAAAGGATAAAAAAGTAATTAAAAACTAAGATCGTTATTGGTGAAATATTATACTAAAAAGTGCTTAATAAATGTTTTAATAAAAATAAAAGCTAATAAAAGAACAAATAATAAAATATGATCTAAAATAAATTAAACAAAAGTTATCAAAGCTCAACATCATACCTGTTCTAAATTTTTTTTGGTAATTTAATTATAAATATTATTTTAGTAAAAAATATTTAAATACTAGAAAAAAATGAGTAAGATAATAAAAACCTTTTAACATTTAGAAACATTTCAAATATATTTTTAAAAATGCAATTTTTAAAGAATAATTATAAAGAATATGTTGATATAGATATGGAAAAGTTTAGTGCAACGTAATAAAATATAACTATTAACGCAATTACACACTTAAACGATTAAATAGTATGATTATCGAAAGAAAAAAAATATAAAACCCAACAGACGTCAAGGTATAAATATAAACAAAAATGATTTGGGAATATAATATTGTTATTCATTTTATTAAATGAAAATATAAACAAAAATTATTTGGGGTATGCAATGATTAGTAATAATCCTTTATTAACCAAGCTATTGGGTGAATCATAAGTTACTATTATTACCCACTATACTATGTACCATAATCAAGCGTTCAAATATGACAACTTGTCAAGAGACTAGACACTAATTCTTATATAATTTTAGTTCCATAACTAATTAGTATACATAATGGGTTGAGATATAATAATCGATGTTTGTCTTAAATACATATGAATTTAGAATATTTACCATTGAAATATGATACACAACATATGTATTTAAGGATTTAGAATTCTAGTTCATCTAGATTTCTTGTTTAAGTTATGTTTATTCACAAAGGATGAATCCTTACGAATTTGGTGTAGCTTAATTCTTTGTGAGTCAAAATTAAAAGAATAATTTAATTATATTCACAAAATATTTATCATTGTTGATTAGGATCTTGAAATCTTAAGACATTATTCTATGTTTAGTATTTTTTGTTTGATGATAGGAGTTGTGTACTTGATTAAGTCTTGAAGCTAATCATTATGATCATAGTTACTCTAAGTTCTATGACATATATCAAATAATGGTGAGTAAATATTGAAATAAAACTTATATTTAAAATAAAATTTAGTATTATCCTATAATGTAAAGGACCAAGATGTGATAATATTATCTAGTCACATAAAATAGTTCTAAAATCAAATACTTGAAGATGTTAACCCTATTAAGCAGTAAGTTTTGCTATATTGAACCAAACAAAGTTAAGGTTCATCTTTATAAGAGCATAAAATGGAAGGAGACCTATAAACCTATCTAAGCTTTATGTTTAGAAATCAAAATTAAACTTCGGATTCACTATAAGTAAGTAGTGTGTGGTGACTGAACAATTTCAAGTCACATCCAAAGCAATGTCACTCAAGAATTCAAACATATTTACATGTAATTTAAAAAATGATTTTTCTCAATGGGTAGTCTAATAAAATATAATTTAATTTATATTAATAATTGGGTATTATGTTTCATGATACCTAGGCAAGGCATACAAATTGCTCCTAGGTGAGAAAGCATTTCCATTAATAAACTTTATTTATTTTCAAATTTAGCAAGAGTATATGATGATGCATCTGTATGCACATATGTTGCTTAAACAAAAAAATTTCCTTCAAAGAATAGATTTCATACAAATCAAACAATAGAATTTTTTATTATTCTAATCTAAATTTCCTTTTCTAAGCAAGTTGGTTTTTGCTATCAAATAATTGAAAATTGAATCATGTTCTAAAAGAACAATGTCATAGTAGTCCTTCTTTTAATGTAATTCACTAATGAAAGAAATGTTCAAATAATTGTCAATGATAATGGTTCATGTTTTTCTTGAGTTCGTCATATTTCAATTTTAGATCATTAATGCTATTTTCAGGAAACGTACAATATTCCTTTACAAAAAAAATATTTCTCCATATGTTTTCCAAAATTGTAATTCCATTCATCAATGGAAGAAAATGATTCATCATAAAATAAAACATTTGAATGAAATTTATTATATGAAGAACATTCACTTTGATCATGAGCAACTAAGTGATGGTGGTCAGCCAAGGAAGAACAAGCAATTTAGTAATTATAAGCACTCAGGTGATGTTAGGCAACTAGGTAGTAGCGATCAGAAGCAACTAATGATCAAGAAATGATGAATGACTAATTATAACCGACAGTACATATACAAAAAGTGACATCAATGATGACATAATTTACTTAAAAATATGGTTGGATGATAAGAGCAAAAACAATTGAGATAATCATAGAAAAAACTTGAGTACTATACTTTGAGCCATATAGTTGGCAAAGTTGACTAACCAAAATAAGATTTAGGTCGAGTACAGCTTTGGGTTTGAATGCATCTAATGTGATGCCATTTGAGTGTGTGCTTATAAGCTAACATAAGATACTTCTCCAACACCCTTCATAGGGGAGAGAGAGCTTGGAACGATAGTATTGAGGTGGTAGGCCAAGAGTTCTCAATATGAGACACGCCATTGCGATGAATTAAAAGTTTTCTTTGTCTATAGTCTTTGGTTAGAATTGTCATATGATCTAAAATATTTTGTACATTTTCCATACTATTAAAGCTATTGTAGTGGTAGGAACGAGTTCACTCAAAATAAGAAAATTAAACACAAATGACTTACTAGGTATTAGAAAAAATATTTTGAGCTTAAAATATAGTATTTTTAATAAAAATAACCAAGAAAATAAAATTGCTCAATTATACAAAAAATGTACAAAACATTTAAGTGGTTTCACTAAAACTTGTGCCTACATCCACACCCAATCCCCGATAAGGCTTCTACTAACCGCTCCCTTTTGTCGAAGCTGTTAAAGATAAAAGAAATGTATATCAGTGCTCCAATGAGATACTAAAACCTGAGAAATTCATGTTATATAAAAAAAATTTGAAACATTATAATTTTTTCTTACAAAACTCACTACATATTTAATTTCTTAAACAAGAGTAGTACCACAATAAAATAATTCATGGTTAACTATTCGTCCAGATTTTAAAATCATGAAATTTTCTCTAAAATGATTAATTTAAATAAAATTTAATTTTTGTGCCTTCAAAGAGTGATTTTAATCAAGCATAACATCCTAATCAAAATGAAATTAGAATATCTAAAATTAAATTCAAAATATTTCTCTTGTTATTTGTCATTCGAAAAAAAAGTGATCATTACAAAATTTCACCTTTCCTCTTCTTTCTTTTCAAAGTTTACCTTGAATAGAATTATCGTCTATCTAAAATTTAAAATTTATTTAAAAAAATTCATTAGTAATACTTAGGGTTTACAATCATCAAACAAAATATCATGACAAAGGGTCAACACAGTAATCTGTCTTTTTTTATCATAAAAAAACTTTTAATAAAATTCATTAAAACATAAATTATTTATAAAAGTAAAATGCATAGTTATTAAGGATAAGCTGCCCTACATGTTTACCATACTAGATTAATATTCTCCCATAATTTAAGTTCCTTTTAATCTGTAAAATTATGTTCTCCCTCTCTTCGTCATCAGTTAAAGATAGTTAATCTATACTTAGTAAATTGTTAAAAACAATTACAATTTTATTAAATTATCGACCAATTATTAAATTTCTTTACGTCTATTGTGCTCAAATTGTACCTATAGCTAATCATCTAGGACTTGAATAATTTCTTTCAAATATATTTAGTTCTTTCTTTCTAACTATTACCAAAATTTATAATTTAAGCTGCCTTATGTGTTGGATGACTTAAAATTTGTTACAATGGATTATGGTTATGAAAGATTAAGGTTTAACACAAATCATAATTTCATTTGTCACTTATTCGTTTGGAAGATCCTTAAAAATTTTTAAAGTTTTACGATTTTCTTAAACTATTTTTACTTATTTATTTATTTTAATTCAATTTTCCAAACTTAATAGTAAGATCTTTTGTTTTGTCTCACATTGCAAAATAGTTGAAGTATTTTGTTCTTATAATGCATCAACTATATCTGATAATCAGCCTAATGGGTTGGCTACCCCCAAGTATTCTCAAGAAGTCATGACACGAGATGTCAGTGGGTACGTATGGGTTTAACATGACTCGATTTTCCTAAACAGATTAAAGGGTCTACCATAACTCGTTTCTCTTAAGACTAGTCGTAAGTCATGCCTTCAAAAGCTAACCAAGAGATTGTAACAGTAACCTGACTTGATCAATACTTGAGGTTTTGTAAGGCCCATGCCCCCAGATGCTACATGCTATTTCACCTAGGCCCTTTAGGGTTAATTGTTGAGATTGCTTAAGAGAAAATAATTCTTATAATAATACAAAAGTGAATAAATAAAAAATATTTGAATATTTATAAGATTTTTATGAACTCAAATGCTTTCAAATAAAATATAACTTGAACCGAAGTCAAACATTCATAAAGGATAATAACCCTATTTGTCATAATTATGAAGAAATTAAAAATTTAACTTGTTAATCATAAAAATTAAGAAATTAAGATATTTTTGGATTAACCGCTCCACAAAGATAATTGTTATTGACTCTAAAGTCAATAGATTGAGCCATTAAATTGCATTCATTATTTATGATATAGTTCTTACTTCAACAAATTGAGACTCTTAGAAATCTTCAAGAGATCTAACTAAAATAATAGTAAGTTCAACAAAGTATTAGTAAATACTTGGCCTTGGTTTTGTGGTCATCATATTAGAAGGTATAACAACTATCGCATTAAGGATTATAAAACGAAAGATAAAAGAAAATATAACATTAGTAGAAAAATTAAATATTTTAAAATTCAATATCGTAGTGTATATTATATATCTTATATGATAGCCCATACTTTGCTTTAATTCTAGCTTACCCTCACTCTGAATTCTAACACTTAGTTCTCCACATTTTGTAATAATTCAGTGGGGTTAATGACACCTAATGTTAAATAAAGTTTATTAAATCCTTTGATTGCAAATGACTCAATAAAAATATCACCTAATTAGGATAGCACAAATGACAACTAAATTATTTTTTTTATACATGCCCTCCAATAAAGTTATATCTAAATTCTATATGTTCTATTCTTGATTTTTTAATGGGATCTTTAGTTAAATAAATTGCACATAAATTATTAAAAAAATTAGAACTATATAAATTCTGTGCCATAATCTAAAGATTATTGTTTCTTCCCTAGAAGTTCAGTTTCCCATGGAACTTTACCATTTTTTCTTGCAAAATTTTGTGCACCATTAATTCTTTAAAAGAAAGTGATATTACTACTGAATGAATTAGATGTTTCCAAGAAATGAAAAAATGATTATGAACAAAGGTAGGAGAAATAGAGACTGACTAAAATCTATAGCTCTAGTAATTGTGTGAAAATTTGTCGCTCATAGTATGAACTACATTTCAACTCATATAGAAAAATGCTAGTCTGATTGAATTATCTTAATGTTTGGTAAATGATCCGTATATATAGTTGAAATAAAAAAAACTAAAAAATGACTCCTTAATTGTTGGAATCTACTTTTTATAAAGCTGGTCGATTGGCAGAGAAGACGGTAAAACTGTTTTCTGATTAAGCAAACGAAGCGGTAATCGTCTAATCAGCTTTAATGATAAAGGGTCCAAATCTAATCATAGTAAGATAAGATCTGGAGCATGAGATTTGAAAGTCGGATGGGTAATAACAATGATAAGGCTTTCATTCATGTAAGAGGAGAGACTCTCAACCATTTGATCAACTATTATGGATCAACAGCTAAAGAAAGTTAATTTTTAACAAATGTGGGCTAGATTTGGACAGTTTAATTACCAAAATGCACATCATGATAGAAATCTCAAGTTTGGAAATAAACTTTTTTTAATCCCACATATTGAAACATTCGAAGTATTTCATTCTTATAATACATCAACTTCAAATTATAGTCAACCTATTAGGATTGCCTTACCCCAGTGTTCTTGAGAGGTCATCCCGTAGTCACCAACCCACATCTATGATCTTACCTGACCCGATTTTTAAACAAATTGGTAAGTCTATCGAGACTTTCTCCTAACTTGCTTCATAAGTAATGCACTGAACTTATGACCCAGAGACTACAATAATAAAATGACTTGACTGAGATTCTTGCTTAAATTGTCTTAGAATCGACGTGTTCTTGGTCTATCAAAGTTCCAAATGCCCATGCCCCCAAGTGGTACTAGTCACATGAACTGAGCCCTTTAAGCTCAATAAGTGGGATGCACTTACGAAATTTTTTTTAATAATAATTAAAAAAATTAATCTATAAATTTTTTTTTGAATATTTTCAAGGTTTTCAAAAACTCAAATGCCTTCAAATGAAATACAACTTAAAGTAAATTCATTTATACATAAAAGATTGATAGTTTTATGAACCATAATTACAAAATATTTAAATGTTTAATAAGATAACTATAAGGATTTAAAAATAAAATTCTATGTAGGTTAGTTACTCTAAAAATATCACTGTCTTTGACTGTAGAGTTAATAGATTTAACCATAAAATTGTATTCACTATTTATGCACAGTCTTTACTCCAACAAAATCTACACCATAATAAGCTCAACACAGTATTAATAAACACTTTGATTATAAAGTTTGAAATATCTGAAAGAAAAATTTATCATAAAAGAGAAAAATAAAAGTCATTGAAATTAGAAAATTATAAAATAAAAAATAAATAAAAATCCAAAGAAACTATTAAACAATTGAAAAAATTAAAATTATTTATAAAAGTTTTCAAAAAAAATTGTTGTTCCACTCAAGTTCAAGGTTGATATAAAAAAGAACTAAGGCATTCCTAAAAAAACATAATAACTTATGCAAAAAAACATCTTGTTATTGTTGATGAGATAGTCGTACCAATTTTTTGCAAGTGTACAATAATTATCTTAATTATTTTTATATGTTTTATGTTATAATTACAATAATAAGACGTTTTTTTTGCTTATGTTATTAGGGAACTTTAAAATGTACTATGTAAGTTCACAAAATATTTTAAATATATTTTTGTGATTACCAATAATTATTTTTTTTCTTTTTAATTTGAATTTAACAAGTTCTATTTAACTAAGTACTATTTAAACTAAACAAGTTTTTAAATATTTAAGTCTTGTTAATAGTGATTACTTATTTATTATACTGTATCAATAGAATAAATATTTGTTAAAGCATTATTCTTAATTTTTTTTGAAGTAGATATAGTATATATTATATCAAAATGGTTAAGTCATACACGTGTGACAAGATGGATCCTCACGAAGGATCGAACATGAAATCAGACAACATAAGCTTAAGTAGGGGCTTAGGGAAGGAGTCACTAGGAGCCAAGACAAACTCATTGAAGCATGCAGCATGAGCAACCCAGTCAGCTGGCATGTTCCCTTCTTTGTGGATATGGGTGAACCGGACAGCATCGGGACCACTGGTAAACTGAAGAGTCTCAGCAAAAGCCCCCTCCACTAGGGGGGTGGGAGATTATCTCGCACACCACCTGGAGCACCGTCATCGAGTCAGTTTGGAATTCCATAGCCTGGCATAGGGGAAGGGATTCCCTCATCTAAAATATATAAAATATAATTATTTTCTATAATTTTTCTGAATAATGTAAATTCTTTCGATATTTTGTACCAATAATCTAAATAATTTTTATCATCTATAGTATTTTTATTTTAACCAAAATCATTTCAGATAACTTCGAATTATTTAATTTATATTGTAACATTTATGTTCACATGTTTAATTTCTTAAATAATTTGGCTTATATCACACAATCTAAGTGTTTTGAATCATTAAGACTTTCTCATTTATATATTTAATGTTAAAATGTTTTTAAACAAGTTGTTTAAAAAAATAGGAAAAACATTTGTAAATTTGAATATTTTCAATTAATTTTTTAATTTTATATATTTTGCTTAAAAAACTGTATTATTCTTTAATTACAAAGTTTACCTTTTATTAAAATTCTTAGGAAAAGTTTTCTTGAAAAATATTGTTATTTTTTTTGATATTTCAAAATTTTCGAGGAACCAATATCAAAAATATTTTTAGTGAAAATATTACACATATAAATTATATTTCATTTAGTATTTTATTGGATTATTGATTTTTATAAATTTATCATTTCTTTGATATTTCTTATTTGCAATGGAAAGTTTCTATTTCTGGTTTGTTTAGGAAGTTTCTTATTGTGTTTGTAAATATTAGAATAATTTATAGTATTTTTTTAAGATAATGATGCAATTTTATGTTTTTATATTTTTACATTCTTATGAAACTTATATTTTTCATTATTATTTTTTATGTGATACTTTTGTTTAACAACTATGACTTTGGTATTTGCAAGAAGTTATTCATAAAAAATGTTTTAATTTTTTAATATTTAATATTTAATTATGAAGAAAAATAATCAATTTTGAACATATATAAATATTTTGAAATATTTTGTATTTTCACTTTTATTAAAATTAGGAATTATTAAAATAAAATATAAATGCTTGTTATATAAAATTATATTTTAGTATATTATTTTCTTAGGATATTGCTAATGTTGTTTTGAATAAATAGAAATTGCTTACTAAGATTTTTTTTTCTTTTATTCTCTTTCATCTCATTAAATGGAGATTAATTTGTAATTGAGCCGTCAAATTTTTATTACATTATATTGATAATAGTTTTCTATATTTTCTATAATTTATATTTAACAATAATATTCTATTACAATTTTTCAACTTTTTGAAATATTCTATTAATCATTATGCCTAACGTTTTAAAAATCATAAATCAATTTATTTATTTGTTTTTTATTATGATTATATTTATTGAACTTGTCTTCTAACTACAAGTATATTAAACGTAATGATCAAACATTAAATTATTCAATTATTTTAATAATCATATATCTATTAATTAGTTTAAAATTTTTACGTTAACAAGTTTGTGACCTGACATTACTAAGAAAATTTATGTTCATTTCTAAAGCATTTGGTGATAATTATTTAAATCACTTTTAATGGTGAAAAAATTTTTGCAAGTCTTTTTTTCTTTTATATTGGCATATATGTGTTGATTCAATTATGTAAATAATTTTTTCATCTATTAAACACATTGTTTAAAAATTAAGGTGCACTTATTTTGTCATAATTTTCCATTTCTTTTTTAATAGTATTTAATAAGTTTTTACTATTATATTTAATTTATTGTCTTCTAAACAATTCTCTTATTCAATATGTTTAGCATTTAGTTTTCTATAGAACAATTTTCTTGTTTTATTCAGCTAATTTCATTAGTTCTTCCATGTAGTATTTTCAATTTTTAAAATATCAAATTTTACTTATTTATTTTCTTTTAATTTTTTGTATAATATTTTAAAGTTATAAATTTTAGCCAAATAACTTCAAAAGTATGACATTTAAAAAAATTATCTTCATAATATTTAGCTTACTATTTTTCATTAAAACAAATATTTTAGCAAATATATAATATATTTTCTTGTCATTAATTGCATTTGCAATTATATGAAAATATTGCAAATAATATCATATTGTAAGAATCATATTATATTCTTTTAATTTTCTTAAAGTGCATTATGTACATCTTTGATTGCCTTAGCATATTGTCCTCAAATTTGTAATAAATAAAACTTATTTTGTTATTTATTAGGAACTAATTTTAATATTTTTAAAATTATTCAATCATACTTTTTTTTTGATAATTTTATGATTTTATTAAAATTGAAATATTATTTTTTTATTGTAAAACGAGATTTAATATGTAAAATATCCAAAGATTTTTTAATATTTTAATAATAAAAAATTTAAATTTTATTTAAAAGATAAGATATATGCAAAGAAAATGAAAATATAACTTAAATAAAATAGAAAAATATCATTAAGATAATAAAATTATTCTATCATTTGTTCTATTAACATTTTTTTGTTACTTTTTTGACAAGCTAGGAGAGCTTGTGATTGACCGAATATATTGGGATTTGTCAAACAAAGAAAAAAAAAATTTTTATACAAAAAGCTCTAAACTAATCGAAATTATATAGAAAATGATAAAAAAAAATTACATATTACTAGCAAAATAAAATTTATCCTTACAATTATGAAAATTCAAAAATAACAAAAGCTAAAAAATTATTTAGGTTATTAAACATATATGTTATTCAAATTATGTAACGTATAAAAAACAAATCGACAATCATTGCAAACATAAGGAATAAGCAATGTTAAAGAAGGAAAACTTTGAAGGAAATCAAATAAATAAGAACACAAAACAGATAATATTACAAATATAAAAATAAAATGTGGCAAGAAAACATATTTTGCTAGAAAAAAAAGGTGGAACAAATATTTTTTAGAAGTCAAAAAACTAAAATGATAGATGCTACAAAATATAAAAAGTAATCAACATATAGTGTAGAATTTGTCATAAAACATCAAACATATGTTGAGAAAAATAAAAAATTAAGAAATACAAATAACAAATTATAATAAAAAAACAAAACATATAGGTTATTAATAATAATGTAATATTATTTTGGTCAAAAATATATAATATATAAAAGTATGAAAAAAATATGATTACAAACCAAGAAATAGAATAAAAATGGTTGAAGAAAAAGATAGGATTGGAACCAATCAACTAGATATAGATCAAGCCTTTATGCCACAATGATAACAGAAGTGTACAAAGAGGAAAAGAAATGGATGCAACGTCAATCTATGTATCAAAATGTTAACCTCCATATATCAAAAATTTTCCTTATGCATAAATCATCATTAGAAAATAAATTTTACAATTACAATCATCTAAGAAAAATTCCTATATGATCATTATTAAACCTCATAACATAACCTGTCTCATATGAATTAAACAAACTAAGAGGTTACATACTTTATATATTTATATTGTTATGCTATTCATTGATATCAACATTTATTTTAAATGTGTGACTAATCATTTTATCTAAAAAATTCATATGAATAAGAAAATATACTTTTATGCTTAGTTTTATATTTTAAATTTGGGTTAAAAATTTTTTGGAAGTAATACAAATTCAACTTGTTTTTCTTTCAATGCCTTATTAAGAATAAACTTAAGATGAATAAATTCAGGTAAAAGTGTTTCAAAAAGGCAATGCATAAAAGATCAATTACTATATGAGTAAAATTAGGAAGACATAACGAAGATATTGATAGGTTTTATTTAGATTTCACTTTAGTGGATAAATTTTTGAAATTCTTCAAATTTTTATTTGTTCAAAACTTCACTTTTGTGCATATCATTTATGAAATTTAAACATAAGGTATTGAATAATAAGATTGATATTTTATGTCATAGAAATTACTTCATCAAACTACCAATCACTTGCTTAACACAATTAAGTCCTTCAGAGTATTATATAGCTATAGCCATAAATATCTATCAAATAAAATATTATGTAAGAAATTTCCATAAGTGATAGTAATACAATATGTTTGAGAGTCTTAAACTTTATTGGATTTATCGAAGTTCATTGAAATGATTATAAGAAGTGCAATAGGATTAATATTTGTAGTTGTAAGTAATGAAGATTGTTTCTATTAAACAATGATATTCTCATTAATAAAAATTATAGCTTCCCAAAAACTTTTTATTGTTAACCATATTAAGAGATCGCACATAATAATCACATAAATTCTGATAGTTAATTAAGTGATATAATACAATAAATGTGCAACGTGAATCATTTATGGTTCGAGTATAATAGGTATGCATGTAACTAAGACATAATTATTGAAGCTCATTTTTAGTACATTAAATGAAAGGGATTGTGTCTTTCAAGAGTGATAAGTTTCCATAAGATAACACTAAATTGGACAATAATTTTGTAATCTAACTTGACAAACAAGAATATAAATCTGATATTCACAAAATATACCTAATGTAAAAAAAAGCAGACCACCAATGGAATAAGAATTACATCAAAAAATGGTAAACTTTCATTAATAAATTGTTTGAAAACTTGCCTTCAAACTAAGCAAGTAATAATTTAGAAAGAAGATTTGACCTTTGGTAAGCCATGTTTAATTTCAATTTATGTCGAAGTAGTTAGATGTAATTACTTCGCTAAGTTAGCCATTAGTTTGGGGGGTAAAAGAGACATGTTACTTGCGACTATCACTGTCTTTTGAACTACTTGGTCAATATGATGCATAATATGGTTATGCCACATAAACAAGAAAGCGAGGCAATGGGTGTGGTTGCTGAAGTACTACTACTGAAGAATTATATGAAGAAAGCTTATAGCAATGTGTTGACATCATGTATGTAATAAAAATGCAATGATTGAGAGCCATAATGAGGGTTGCAAAAAGTTTCTAAAAAAGTGGAAAGTGCAGCAAAGTGTGACAATACAACTATTAATGGTTGTCAATCATCATGCTCTTTTAAATAACACAAATTATGCTTTAAAAAGAACAAAATTGATAGTGAAGGTACATATGATACGAATCTTAATGTTGGAATCTAATTTAGCTCTAATTCCATAGATAAGAAGAATAATGAAAGAAGAAAAGAGGCAAGAAAAGGAAGTGTAGAATATGCCCTTCACTATTTCAGTCTATATGCAAACTAGAGCTCCATAATGACAATGATGATATTACATGTCAAAATTAAAATTTTGTTTTTTCACTAGACAAATTCTGCTAAATTTCTCTTTGAAACAATCTTAATAGTAAAAAAAATGACAAAGATACTACTACATAAATAATTCATGCAAACATTAAAATTTTTGTAAACATTATACCCTTATACATGACTTGTTATAGTATAATATAAACTTAAATTTTTAAATAACCAAGAAAAATATTTATATGGGCCTTAACTAATTTTATGGTGCCTCTTATCTTTCTCTGAAGATGTTCTAAGCGAAGAAAGAAAAGTTATAACAAAAGATAACCCAATTAAAGATCAATCCACACATAGTGGTGTATAAAGATAAGGAGAATGATAACTTATTGCTTGTGATCAAACACAGCCCTAAAACCAAAGTATATAGAAAAAACCAAAGTTTGAGTAAAAGGGAATATAATAGAAGACAAGCCTACTCCCTTCATGAGCATGAGCATGCACAAAATTACCTTCATGACCAAAAAATCACACATCCAACAATTAATGTCCATAATTGAATTACCTAAAAGCATGTTTTAGGTAATAATATGAACCCTTTGAATAAAACAACAATTTAATTTCACCAATTCACCCAAATACCTGAAACTAAAAGTGACATTTCATGGAGAAATGGAAAACCTGGCTAACAAAGTTAAAAGGCCTCTTTCGTCTCAACCATGAGCCTTATTCAATGTGATTTCATAATACAGACCAATATTACATGCTGACATTCTTTATTCACTTTTTATGGACTTAGTCTTAAATATTCCAAATGTCTGAATAGATTTATAATTATCTTTTTATGTTACAAATTAGTATTCACTTTCATATTGAGAACATTTTTTTAAATATGTCATGGTTTTTATCATTTTAGGTGTACCGTTTTCTTAATGATTTTTTCTATGTTATGAAATGTTTAATTTTTTTGACACTACGAATTTTGTTTAGCATGTATTACCAAGGAACATTTTCCAAGTATTTATTATAAAAAATATTTTATATTAATGACATCTCTTTCTCCTATGATTTTTAAATTTTTTATGCTAATCACACATATATAATTAATAGCTATTTTCTAAAATTAAATATTTTTTAAAAGTTTATTTCTTTTCATGTAATAACTTGTTTATGATACTTCTAATAATTAGAAAACTCTTTGATAATAAGATAATTTGCATATGTTCTATGCCTATATATAAAACATTTTAATTTAACTTGTTATTGATGTAATTCTAAGGATCTTAAATTTTTCATTATCTACATAACATTATATATGATTGTTTTTCTTATTATTTTTATTTCTGCTAACAAATTTTTACTTATTTATCAAAATTGTAAGTTTTTTATAATAATTGTTTTTTTTTTAATATTTAATATTTTTTCATATGGATAACATTATACTTATGTTATTGGCCTACTAAGACTCATGGCTCAAGTTTAAGTTTAGTTGATAACAATATTAATAAATTAAGCCAATAACAAGTTTGTCTAGTCTGTTATATCACACTAAAGCTCTGTAACCTATAGACAACACTTAAGGAAATTAGAGATTATTTCAATAAGCTTAAAATGAAGTCCAAATGAACTTCAAATTACGCTAATTCAAAATCATAATTGAAGCAATGTGTTTTCAAAGTGACTACTCAACACCATATCATGATCATTCGCGACACTTAGGCAAACATTCAATTTGCAAAAGAAATGCAAATTCACATTAGAAAGAATCATGGAGCCTTGAAAGAAAGAAAGATCCTTTGCAATGTCAAAAATAAAGAATAATTTTGGGAAAACTTTGTGTGGATATTTTCGAAAATTTATCTTATGTGATTAAATTTGCATACATCATGTTTTTAAAAATATGTCAAGACACATCATTTGAATGTTTTCACACTTCAATCATAAAATGGTTTTAAAATATTTTAAAAATCTGACAAGTGCAATGGCAGCATGCATGTACAGTTGAAAATTTATTAGACACACACAAAGATATAAGGAACTTCGAGTATTTGTCAAGCAAGCATAAATCTAGGTTGTATCAAACATATCTCTATGAACCTTCTGTTGAATAAAGAAAAATTTGTTCAAATATTTCTGCCAACCTACACCGCAAAATAATTGATAGTACATTGTTATATATGTGTGGAAAGTCAGGATAAATGCACATAAACAAGACAAAGGATATAGACACTATTCCTAACATAAAGTAAATCTAGCTCACTAAAAATTTTTAATCACTAGCAAATATGGCCGTTTAAGTAAACAATAAATTTGCATAGCTGGTAGATGTTTACCTTTTCAATATAACATGTGATGCCTTCCCAACTTGTTATGTAATGGTTCACTTTGGTAGAAAGTTAACCAACTAAAATACTCTTGGTGTTTCTTCATTCTTACCAATATTCTTTTCTAGTTTTCACTTACTAAGAATGTGATTACTATAGCTACTACAAGTTGCATTGTTTGGGACCAATAGCTATCATCATAAACAATCTACTAACTTTCAAAACATGTAAAGGAAGATCTTTAGAGCATAATGCACACATTGTTTCAAAGTGCGATAGTTTTTGAGGGACAATCAAAGAAAATAGTCATTGCAAGATTCTTAGTATGGTCATCAGTTACATTTTTACCCACCACAGACCATATTAGATTTAACAGCACACAAGAACCATGTTTTTCTGGATCAGATAAAAGAACAAGTCTTTAAAGTCTGATCTAGATCATAAGCTCATGTGACCTACAAACACACCAAGATCTACAACTTTGTGCTTACCCAAGAGAATGAACTTAAAAATAGAATAATTGTTAAGACCCCAAAATATCTACTAATGCTATGCTTTCTTACCATCATGCTTTTCTATACACTGAACCAGATCTAATCCACTACAACATCCAGTAAGATTTTCCCAAGACATCATCAGCACTACAACAATGATGACTACATCCACAACATGTACTTGAATTTTAACTACAACACATTTGATGGTGTGACAATTCACTGATTTAATCCACAAAACCCCAACACACATTGATTTCGATGACCCACGTGAACTTGGCTAATAAAAAAATGAAAGTGCAACCTTTTATGAAGATAGTTTCACAACTATTTGGACCTTGGAAACTTTGGGCCAAAAGAATAACTTTTACAATGCTATTTTCCAATGACTTTGACCAATGCCTTAGTAACCACCTTTTAGAAAATAGATATTTTGAAATTAAAGAGGCAGATTTTCAAATTCATTTTTTGAAAGAGCTACATCTGTTTTACATTTTTAATTTCTTTTTTTTCTTTGCATAGGCTCTTTATGAAATGGGAGGCATAACCTTTCAAAGAGATTATCCTTATATGTGCAAAATTCTACTTTTTCCATTATGCATTATTGAGGTCTAGGGATAACTACAATGCAAATTTCAATGTGCTGAATCATTTAGGCTTCAATGCTAGGAGGAAGCATGCAAAGCATAACCAATGGGACAGTGTACGAGTTTACCTATAACACAAATATTTTGCCCTCTTGTGGATGTTGCATAATGTTTCCTTTCACTTAGATGTTTCTTTTACATCATTGATTCCCTTTTATTATGTCATTTCCTTGCACTTCATTGTTCTTTTTCACTTTGATACTTAATGTTTTCTTGGATTTCTACTACTACTTTTTGACACCTTCTTTGCTATTCTATGTTCAACTTTATTTTTCTTGAATTGTTTTTATGTGCAAAATACTTAATTACTCTATCTTTTCTATATTTCCTATTAATGTTTCTCAAGGCTTTTAATCTACATCCATGTGACATTTATATAGTTCTTTCCATCGAGCAAAATTGGTTTTGTCAAACTGCTTTCCGAATACCCTTTCTTTGTGCCATTGAATTGTTAATAGGCTTAGCATAAGAAATGTACCCTATGTTGTTCTTCGGTCATTTTTGACTAAAAGTATCCTTGTATAGCTTTCTCATGTGTGTTGCCATTCTAGGTTTCTCATGCTTATCATCTGACTTCCTTTATTCTTAATCCACATTGCCTAAACTTTAAATGCTTCTTATAGTTTGTACCATTATTTAAGCATCAAATAATGCTCTAGAGCTCGGTTATGTGAGTGTTGCAATGTTAATAGCAAAGCAATGCTAAACTAAACATTCTTTTTAATTTTCTTTTATTAGCACCTAATCCTAGAAAATGTGATAAACCTCAAATTCTTTTCTCTTTCTTAAAGGGCACAATTTATACACATGATATCATGCAGAATTTGTCACATAGAGCACCCACAATCAACCAAAGACAATTGACCGTCTAAGATTGATTAACTAGAGTACAAACTTTGGAAAAAAAGCTAGAGAAATATGTTTTTTGTATAGTCGAACTAAAACAAGCTCAAAATAAGTTGACCCTTTCAAACCATATATTGTCATCAACTCTAATAAAATACCTCTTATAATCCACTTGGGGTAATAATAAGATAATGATGGTAATAAAGACATTGAAGACCTACCACCATTTGTCAAATCTTTGCCAAGCTTAGAGCAAAAGTTTATAAATATATCATAGAAAGTGGTAGTAACATCAATGCTATTTCTACTAATGTTATATAGTGTACCTTAGACTAAGGATCATTCATCACGTAAACCCATAAACCTTTTTTTTATTATCAAAATATGCATGTGTCAAGAAAAAATGAATTATACTAGTTAAATTTTGCCAATAATTTCAAATATATTTTGTGTTGTTTTTCCAATGTTAATATGAAGTGTAATTTTATTATTACCCTAGTTATATGACCATGAAGACATTATTTCTATCAAAATAGCCAGATACATAATTACACATCATGACTAAAAATTTAACATACACCCATCAACACCTAAAGCCTGTGTCCAAGCTATCCAAAACCACCCAACATCCCAAATAAGAAAATTCTATTTATGTCCCATGGTAAATTAGATAAAGAATGTAAAATAGAGCTTTCATTTATGCCACAACATTACCATATATAGTAATAACTCTCATTGTAAATTCCATTTTATTTAGCTTCCTTAAAATTTTTACAAATGAACCCTAAGATTTACCACCACTTCATAACATCAAATATGTTATAGACCTCATACTTGGTACTAGTTTACTAAATTTATCACATTATAAGATGATCCTTCTAAACATAAAGAACTCAACTGACTAGTGCAAGGCTGATTAGACAAAGGATTCAATTGAGAAAGTCATAATACATGTGTCGTTCCTACCCCTCAAGCTCTTAAAAAGAATGCTTCATGGATTTCAATAATAGGGAAATTAGCCAAATGGTGTGAAGTATAGTACTTTATCATATGCTTGGATGAACTTTTAAACCAAACAAAAGGAGCCACTATTTTATCCAAAATCAATTTAAAAAGTAGAAAACACCAAGATAGAATCCACTTAAGGGCTGAGTGAAAATGACTTTTAAAATAAGGGATAGATTATACAAGTTGTTACTCACTCCCTCCACAATACTTAACACACCAAGCACATTTATAAGAATAACAACACAAATTCCCTAATTCAGAAAGTTTGTGATAGTTTACTTTAACGACATCTTGAACTTTAGTTATACCACTAATCCTAAACTAGCACACCCTAGAAAGATTTGTTCCATGCTTTGGGAGAACACCCTACCCAACATAAAAAATGCTCATTTGTTTCTCATCATCTTAACTTTTTGGGCTTCAAGCCTTAAAAATAGATGTGTCATCTTGCTATGAGAAAATTAAGGTTATAAATGATTAACCAACATCTTAGGAAATTCATAATTTAAGAGTTTTCATGGCCTAAGAACCTTGCAAAGGAAATTCATTAATCATTTTATTATCATCAATACCATAACAACTACTCATTTTAGGAAGAGAAATTTTTAGTGAACCACTACAAGAAAAAGATTTGTGAATGTCAATGAAGTTATGACCCAAGAACTTATTTTCCAACCTCCACACTATACTTAACAAGGTGTCTATTTTTAATTAGTTGCTCAAAACAACAATCCCTGATAAGGATGTTTGCTTCACTTGTTACTTTTGTAAAACCATTTGGCATGTTTTGCAAATAAGGTTAAAATTCTTATTTTCCTATCACCCCTTAGCTTTTGATCAAAGAGAGCTGATAAATCACAGTCTAGGAAATCAATTATGGTGCTTGGTATGGGAAAAAATAAATAATTTCAATCATCTTTTTCCACATGCCTGGAAAGCTTATAATTGTTCCATGAATTTGTCCACAAGAATGAGCCCCTTTGAATCCGATAATGAATATGAACCTTTTAATGTATTCGACCTAATTTTATTACCCATTCAAGCACAAACATAAATTCTTGCATATAAGGTAGGTTCATTAGCATATTAAGGAAATAATAAATCTTAGTAATCAGCAGTGCAATAGATTGGCTAATGCATACCGCAAGCATAACTAATTCTTTTAAGGAGAATCCGTGATGATAAAAATCAAGTCTGAATGGTTTCTTCTGTGAACTTTGTATAAGTTACCTTCAACAGTAGTTAATCCATTCCAAATCTCAAAGGTTGGACCAAATGCATACATCGTGGAGCTAAGTGCTTAGAAATGTATCATGGTAAGAAGAGCAAGAAGAATAAAGTAGTAATGGAATTGAATCCTAAACAAATCAAAAGTTAGAGTTGTCAATCATTTCTTTCACATTGGAAATGTTAACAAGGAAATAAGGATACTTCGATCATAATGGAAAAGTCATAAAGACCAAACCCTGACACATTAGACATTTATGAGGACTAATCTAGAGTAGGTAACTCACTAGAAATGAAACTCTTCTACTTCAAGGGATTTAAAGAATAAAGAAGTTAAAATTTTTATTACTCATGGACGAGTTAGACATGTGTAGATAATTCTAGACAATTAAGCTTTCTTTTCCTCATGTGCTAATTTAAAATGGAGCTTAAAATGCTATTATATGCTCAAAGTTCACATCATGAATGAATAAAAAGAAAAAAAATGGCCCATTGAGCCCATTTTAATGAAGCCATCCTTCCTTGTTGCCTCTATCGCTCATCATTGACTTGACACGATTAGACGCCAAGCTGACTTGGACTATACTTGATCAAAATAGATTAGTAAATGGGTCATTTAGGCTGAATCCCATGCATGAGTTCCCATAACCCATAATTGCATCTAGATTCATTAGTTTGTAGTAACCTGTTAGATTGACCCACCAGTAGTAAAGGTCATCTGCCATGTGAACAAACCTAGACAATGAACACCAAGCTTACCAAACAACCCACTTTGTGATACATTGACTCAGACCTAACCCGTTACACCATCAACATTGCACTGGCCCTACCAAATTAATTTATGACATAAATATCTTGATATGACTTTGGACATTCTTATTATCATATTGAATCATTGACCCAATGTGCAACACATTGACCCAAAACATAATACCAAATCTAATCAAAAGGGCCAGTGCTAACTTGGTTAGCTTGAAACCAAAAATGTAGCTTTTTATAAAATTACTTAGCAATAGCGTTGAGCATATAACTTTTAGTCTAAAATGATAGCTTTTCAAAAAACTATTTTGAAATTGTTTTAACTATAACTTTGGTAAATAGGTTATTATAAACTAGTTTTTTTAAAATAAAATGATTGTTTCTTAGAAATTGATATTGAAATAGATTTTTATCACCAATTTTGAATTTTTAATTTTTTTTATTTTCTTCTATTATGATTGATTTTTTGAACATTGGGAACCCTGTCCTTTAAAATGGTAATCTTAGTTAGAGAAAAATTGGCATGTTTTGTTGCATCTTGTTGAGTTCTAATTTTGATTGTAACAAAAGTCTAACATGACGACTAGTTAGAGCACTTATTTTGTGTGTAAAGGAGCAAGGTTCAAAGGATGAGGCACCATGCTGATTTACCTATGATTATATGACATCACTTTTTTCTCATAGCTACATAAGTGTTTCATTCACTATGTTGTTTCTTTCACTTTACTAATTTCCCTTTACTTCATCAATTTTGTTCATTTTGTCATTCCTTTTCACTTGGATTCTTAATGTTTTCTCAAATTTTCAGTCCTACTACCTATCATTGCAATTAGTACATTTCTTAAATTTTTTTTCATAAGTGTTTGAACTAATTTTACGTGTAGTTGTTACTCAAAATTTTTTGTAAGACTTAGTAAAGTTTTTTATTGCTTTGAATCAATAGCTGAGTCACCTTTGCTTTGATCTTTCATTATTGCAAAGATATTTTTATCAAACACCTTTCCAAGTATGCCAGCCCAATGTTATTAAGGAGGTAACTAGCCTTGCATACAATGTGACCCTTGTGTTGGTCTTGGTCTCCTCTTACCCAAAATTGCCTTAGATTGGTGCCTCATGTGTGTTACATATTTTTGTTTCTAGTGTTTGTTGTCTCATTTTTTATGTTGTTATTGTATGCAAACTAATTTCTATATGCTCATTATAATTTCTACAACTCATTTGGCATCAATTCACTTTTCATTTTTGGAATAGAGGATGATTACATTCTTGTTGTCCATAGATTAGTGCCAAAAAGCCCTTTAGAGAATGCTATGCTTCATCAAAAAAGGTTTTAGTTGACAACAATGTTTGAAAACCCTTCCTTGAATGGCCTTGTAAAGAAATGTCTTTCGAAGAATAGACATCATCCTTGGATTTTTCATTTTGGTGTGAATTCATTCGATGCCCAAAAACTAGGAAGATAAAAGGCACCAATAAAAGCTCAAAATATAAATCTTCCCTTGAGTTCCAAGACATTAGGAAGTGAATTATGTAAGCCATATCGTTAACTAAGATCACCTTTAGGCATGTTATTATTAGGAGATTTGGTAAGCCAACTATATAAGGAATTATTGGTTATTTCCTTAGGTGCTACGAAAGCTAAGCCTTGAAGTAAGGAAAAGAATTAAAATCATGGTCTTGGAGAGGTGATGATGGATAACTTATATTTTGAAGAGAAGGAAGCACATTCCATGGTGAACTCCACTACATTGATCAAGGTAGGATGTACCTTAAGGCTATGTAATTAAACTTGAATTTTGTATGGGTTCAAACCAGATATTTTGGTATATATCCATGATTCTATTTTTAGGATTTTATTAAGAGGTCTATTTTTACTATATTTCATAACAATTGCTAGATCAAATGAATGTGTACATATACTTGTGTTATCATAATTGAATACATGACAAGGTAATCTCCTATGTTTTAATAAGATGACTATTGAATTTGAATTTTACTTGGAAAATGATTAATTGTTTTTAAGAACTAGTATTTACCATTATTAATACCATAACATGGTGAAATAATTACTTGCATAATAATACTAGAATAGTTCTGAAATCTATGCTATGTGTCGTGCTCTACAAATTCTACAATTTCCTTTCATGTTATCCAAGCCATAATTTTTAAACCTAGTAGCAAAGAAAATCATTTCACCTAGTGTATGCCTTAAGTTTTAATGGGAAGTCTTGGTGGAGGGCTCCAAAACCATTTTCTACTAAGCTAGTGTTTAAACCAATTGACCCATATTATTTTATTTCTCTTGAACCATACTTGCGGATGATCTTTGACTAACGAATCCATCTAACGATAAGATGATTTAGTATTTCTAGTATATTTTTGATGGAATAAAAAACTATAGTGAAACAAAATCTTATGCAAGATGGATGATAAGTTCACCAAGCATGACCTTAATATCTTTTTAATATTTATATTCCTAAAACATCATTGTGGATAAACTTTGTGTGTGTAACTTTCAACTTAGAAGAAGTTAATCGAGTTCTATCATGAAGCGAATTTTTTAACTATGAATGCTAACCATGATCAGTATTTCTCGAATTGTATAATCGTGCCAAAAGTTGGAGATCAAAAAAGGATCACACCATGGCTAAAAATTACTATATATGGGATGAAACATTTGGCATGGAAGAGACAATATTTAGGTTAATGAATATGATAGAGGAAATTAGGAAGAATAATATAAGGATCAGGTTAATCTAAACCTTAGAAGCTTAATTCAAAAAATTCTATGATGCAAGTGGTATCAGAGCCTATGTCATAGGCTTTAGCCCTTGGTGTGCCAATATGGAAAGATTATTTGTCTGAAAAACTCATGCTTATACGGATCCAACAATATAACTAGTGTGAAATGCAACACTCATATGTGCCAATGAATAGATTTGTTTTGTTTGCTTAATCTTTCTGGGTGTGGATGTGTGTATGTATTCTTCTACTTTAGGTTCCATATCTTTACTTTTTTGGACCATGATGAATGTATTATTTGGCTGAACTAATTGGTCCTCCACCAAGCATTTTGTTTTGAAAAAAATCGTAGTAAAGTCTGTACTGATATCATGTCATGGATGTTCGTACAAATAATCAAGCAATAAAAGCAAAAGAAAACATTTAAGAAGTGGCATGCCGTAGTCTCACCAAAAACATAATTTAACATAAAGTTTGCCACTTGATCCATAGTAGTGCTCCCTTCATGGTAAATATGGGTAAACTTAAATTGACTAAAAAGTCATTTGAAAAATAGATTCATATTAAAATTTTTCCATTTGGCAGTAATTTTACTAGTACTAGTGAGCTATTGGAGCAATGTAGGAGTCAATCCCAATGTCGACACCCATGTTGTGAGGAATTGGTGAGGTAATTAGACAAATTGTAAAATAAAGAAAATATTTTTCCACTTCAATTGATATTCTACTAAGCACACAATAGTTTATAACATAGATAGCCTCATTGTTGACCTTCATCTAGCCAAGATGGTGGTATAAATATATTATGAAATAACTTGTTGGCTATTTAGGCTGTGGTTGCTCTAAAAGTTCCTTATAGGAATATTCCTACATTACAAAACATTTAGGGCATGATTTTGATCATGGAAGTAGATGAGAGTGTCAACTTCATGTGTTCCTATCTCATTATATATGATAGAGTGTAGCAATGACATCATTAACTAATTCTTCTATTTCTATTTCCTTGTTGTTGATCTACATCTACTCCAATAAATCCTAAAGCTATTAAATTGCATCCAATAGTTATGTATTTTGGTAATTTGGTAGGCACTGAAGAAAAAAATTGAAAACTAATTGTGAATTTTTGTAGCACCATAAACTGTGAAATCGTTTCGTCATGAGGGTAGCGACATGGTAACATGTTAATTGTTTATTCCCTTCAATGTAGCAAACATTTGATGGTACAATAGATAATAGAATTCATTAGTTCAACATTCTTATCTTGCATTCAATCACAACTTCTTTATATCATTTATTAAGAAATCATGATTCAAATTTAGATTCAAAAGGCCTTAATGTTGATAGAAGACAATTGATTTTTGTTTATGCATGTAATGCCAAACTTGTGAGTGTCATTTAATCTCAGCAACTCTATTGCTTTTGCAAATCTTTTATTTTACTAAGATACTAAAGCAAAACCACAAATATTATGCTAATTCCATTATCCATTCTACTTGAGGTTCTACCTCTACTTTCTTATGTCAAAGAGGCAAATTAAAAACACTTCATATTCATACAATGAATGTTAGAAAATTTAGATTATCATGATTTTTTGTATATATGACTATAAATGTTATTTTGACATCCAATTGTCAACTTAAAATTTTGAGTGACTTGCTAGTGATTATTCTCCTTGCTTTTTTATATATTCCTATCTAACAAAACTTGTTCTCAGCTTAAATAGACAAACAAGCTATACAAACAAAAGCCTATTACTTTAACAAAAGTAATTCACGAATGAATGTGGTCCACTTAACTACAAAATAATACAAGTTATGCTTGTGTGTGACTTGAATTCAATCCATAGCTACTTGATCATAGACCAAAAAAATCTACTAAGAAACTAATGTATATTTTGCTAGAGTTCAATAAAAAAAAACTACAGAAGAGCTTGCCCATTTAGTCCTGCATGCCCAAAATGGTGTGCAAAACTATCCCATAAAATCTGATAAAGCAACAAAAGTATAATAGTTTCTTCAATTTATTTTTCAGTTAGGTTGGTAATTCTCTTTCACAAGTTCTGCATGGTGCCCTTTGATAAGTTTTTTAATGATATTTTTTCCATCAAGTATTTAATCTTGCTGTAGTTGCTTGGCAAGATCATAAAATCACAACTAAGCTTGATGAACATTCACTCAGAGTATAACACCACATGATAGGTAGTGTTTCTCTTAGTTGTCCATATTGAAGTTAGATAAGTTATCTTATGATTATAATTGAGTTGAACTATGGAATTTTATTTAGTTTGCTAAATCTTTTATTTTAATATTAGTTTTGGTGGTTCATATAAGTTCCCAATAATATTTTCACCCTTATCAATGTATTGTATGATTTTGCATGTTTTCATTAAGAATAGTATTTTAGTTAGTTTTTCTCTCTATTTTAGGTTTAGTATTGTAATCTATTTAAAGCTTTGTTGTTGAATACTAAGAAAGATTATTTGATATTAGCATTTAACTTTTAGAAATAATATTTTATTTATCTATCTGAGTGTACAAGTACAAGTTGCAACCTAGGTATTTTAGGTGATGATTTGATATCTAATTTATGATTTGAATTTATCACCACCATTTTTGTCATACTTTCATCAACACCTTCCATCTTAAGTCCTATTATAGAAATTTGTCCTAGTCATGCTAAATTAATAATATTTTGCCATTAATGCCATTTGTCTTATCATTAGTCCTTTAATTCCTAGCCATCATAAATCATTTGATATTATTTTGCTCTCAAGTGAGCCACCCTAAAAAAGGTTCAAGTTATGCTATCAAGTTCAATGAAAATCCTTATTAGGACCATGGTGTCAATAAGAGCGTATAAGTGGTTGGACTTGAATACTATATTAATCCTAACAATCCTTCCAAAAAGAAACAAAAGATTCAATAGCCCAGACCACATTTTGTTCATCTTTCTTTTCTAATATGCTTTATATATTTATGTTTAGTATTTCTTTTTATAAGTTGTATCCCGTGACACATCGTTAATTGGCTTAATCTCAAACTTAAATCCCCAAAAATTATTTTCATTCATAACCTTAAAATTCCCTTATTAAACATTAAATTATATTTGACACAATACATTTTTTTGCTGATCTAATAAATTGATTATAGAATTCCTTATATGTTATTCTTTTTTTTCTCTAACAATTTAGTATGGCATATGAAAGGGAAGTTGTTGATGTTGTCAAAAAAAATTGTCGTTAATCCATTACACTCATGCTAGCTTTTATATATTTATATTTAATGTGCATATCCATATCATTGAGAAGGTTTATTTACACCATTGTGGATAATTCCAATCATATTAGTCTAATGTAAATTGAAATTGATCCCAATTAGTGTAAGAGTTTAAACGCGTTGTCTACACTCACAATTGAATATTATATTTATTTATTATTCTTAGTAAATTAATTTTTGCAACACAATTGCATCAAAAGATAAACAATATCAGTGACAACCTAGCACAAATGCATGATGATATAATAGACATAGTTCATGTTGGTCTATTGTACATAATTCTTTGATCACCTTCAAACTAATCTGAGTATGCAAAGATAGTATGCTATAGAGATGGCCAGTTTTTTCTTACATAATGTTATGATTTGAAGTAGCATTGCATCATAATAGTATAGTAATTTGATAATATTTTTTTGTTGCACACTTTTTTGATAATTTTTTTGTTAAAGATTTTTTGAGAAAATTATGCACCAAGATAAAAGGTGTTCACCACACACAGCTATTTAGTTTTTTGTTGTCATGATTTTCGAGGCACATGAATAGTAACTCTCGAAACTATGGAAGCTATATTTCGCCCATAAGATGTATGGAAGCCATATTTTGCACATATTAAAAACAACTTTGCATTTATTTAGAATTGATTGACCATCATGTATATGAGTTGAATTTTTTTGTAGGTTATTTTCGTTAAGATGTAACCACTTTATTGCTTTCTTTATGTAATAAGCTCTATTGTATTTCTTGCAAACTATTTTCCTTACTTGCAACATGCAATTTTCTAACTCCCATGATATATTTCTTATATCATGGAATATGATAAATAACACACTACAATCTATTGAAATGTATAAATTGCTAAATTGTAATTAGCTGCATAATTGTAAACCCCTAATTAACGCTATTACCATGGCTTCATGTATTATTTGATTTATTTCAATTTGAAAAGATGCAAAACTAAGATCTCATAAATTGTTGATAACAATTCCAACTACAAGAACATTATATTTGGCTCTTGCATTCACACCAATGATGGTTAACTACATCTAAAACATCAATAAAGGGAACCACCTCACTACTTGCACTATTTTTGCTGAAGTTGTTAGACATTGATTGATGATTCCAATAATGACTTATCTTACATCTTCCTATGAAGTTTTAATGGCAAGATAATATGTTCTTATGAAGTGGCAATACTCTTTAATGTTACATATAACATTCTCTTTGTTTCATTTCATTTTTGTAAAGTTATTAACACTACCTACTTTCTAAATATTCGATGTTGTCAAAGTGGGTTGCATGATTAAGACTCTAATATTATTGATTTCATATAACTTTATCTTTCCCTATTTTGTAATTAGTTTCATGATTTTACTTATTTTAGGCTTATGAATGTTTAAATTACTTTAAAAAGTAACCAGTGTCTATTTAAGTTTTTTATGATAAATAATGCACAATCAATTAAATCTTCATTTGGAGATTGTGCTCACTTTGAAAGGAAGTTAGAACTTAACATTTATTAGGGTTTTCAAGAATGGCATAGGTTATTCACTATAATCAATGTCAATACTAAACCTTTAAATGTTAGCTGGTGCTCCATAAATGTATTCTACTTTTTAAAATTGGCTATTTTTATCACAAATAATCCCATGTAAAATATTGCTAAATTATATATCATAACTTAGTGACCACATCCAACAATTCATTGAGTTAGACCTCTTTACATTCTTTGTAATCAAATGTTTTACCTGAACATTGTTTTCAAGTAGATTTTTTAGAAAAAAATCTTTTGATTACATAATATAGGTATAGAGTTAAATATTTCAAATGAGAAATAACGTTTATCATTTCTTATTTTTCATACCCTTTCATATCTTGTCATTTATGTTGTATAGATGCCATTTATCTTCCACAGGTATTTTTAACTTTTTGGATACAAAAGTAAATCAAATATCTAAATATTTTTAATTTTACCTATAATTTGTAAAAAATAAAATAATCTTCAAAACTGTGTATCATATAAAAAAAACAAGTTCACATAATCTTCAAAACTGTTGAAATATACATATGTGAACAAATACAATATTATTGAAATTAAAAAAATAAATAAATAATATTAAAAAAAAAATATATCAAAAATATTCAAAACATGTTGATGTTAGGTTTTGCATGAAAGTGTATTTTAGAAAATAATTTAACAAAAAGTGGTTGACATACAAGCAAAAATTAATAAATATTATAAAATAAAATAAATAAATAAGTTTAAAAAATAAAACCTTTGTAAAATACGTAATAATTAGTTATATTAATTACTAGAAAATTGAGAAAAAATTGATGTTATGCTAATTAACAACTCATCATGATTAATATATTCCATTATAAATAAAATAAGAAAAAGAATATTAAAAATTCAAGTAGTATACAAAGGTGGTTCATTAACTTTATCATGCAAATCAAAGGGAAAATATATTTTGTTACCTCTAGTCCTTTCTATTTACTATAAATCCAAAATATACTTGATAATTTTAGTAATTTAAGTTAGCTCACTAATCAAAGATGCAATAAACATGGTAAAAACAATTCTTTAAATTTATTACAAATTTTATTGAAGATGAGGTAAAATCCCAATGTGTGATGCTTAACATAATTACATGTTATTCCATAAAAGTTTGACATTTTAGATTTTATATAAATTAGTCAAAAAGTTTATGGTTTGGTAAATTTATCTTGCTTGTCATGATGAAATTATTTTGTAATTGTGTCAGTTTTTAACATTTAATAAAAATTATGTTATCGTGATGAATATGTTTGTTGCCTAAATTTATTTTTTCTATGCATTGAACTTTAATACATATGTATTTGTATCATCAACATTTGTTTGCATAACTTTCAAGGAAGCCTTTTCCATTAACAAAAGTAGAATTGGCATTTAAAATGTTTTATTTTATGTTAAGTACATTTTTTATTTATGATTTATATTTTTTAAATCTTATGACATTCTTAATCAAACTAATTTTATTTAAGATATTACTTTCTAATATTTTATTATAATGTCCTATGTTTATATTGTACAAAGAACTTATAAAATTTAAAATTATTTTGACATGTATATTTTTATTTAACTTGAAATATAATTTATTTAAAATAATATCATATTTCCCTAATAGCATTATGTAGGCATAGTTTTGATTATTCTGATTATCTCGTTATAATAATAAATTTTCTTAGCAACTTTTAGGTTTTTAAAAAATTTTAGCATTTTACAAAATTTACAATTTTGTTATAATTTGAATGTTGTCAGTTATTTTTCCAATTTAAATTTCTTATGAATTTTGTAGAGCGTTTGAAGAGCTATAAAAACTTATTAACATTAATAGTAGTTTTTAGATGTCCTTAGTAATGATAATTATGTTGTTTGCATAAGCTTGGAAAGTGATAGACATAGATTATCTATGTTATCCACATAATGTCATTCTTTTTGAAGCAAAAACAATATTAGTGATTGTTTTGAAGAACTCCATGAATGAGATTGAAAGGAAGGAAGATAGAGGATTATGCTAATTAAGAGTGATTCGAGGTTGAAAAAAGTCACTTGGTGATTTGGCAATGATAATTGATATCCATGCATTAAAAAGATAATTAGTGAGCTCCTTAACAAGCTTCTTATTAACATTGTACATGGAGAGTGTCTTACAAAGAAGTTTTCATGGAATGTTATTATACACATTCCACAAATCCAACTTAATGATAAAATTGCCACTTTATTTTTATAATTAATAGAACATAATAATTACTTAACCAATAATATGTTTTATACAATATATCTACATTTATAAAATTGGTCTTCCTTATGGAAATCAACCTACTAATCAATAATGAGCTTTATGAATGTTATTTTCAAGATTTTTGAGGAATATTTTGTTTAAAATCAACAAAGATTTCTAGGTTATGATATTTAGGAATATATATAATGCACGGACAAAAAATAATGCAAAGAATTGGAGATACCAGTAAAATTCTTTAGCTACATTCATCTCAACATGTGGAATTAAATCCAAATAATTAGTGAAGACGTTTCCATTAAAACCATCTGGGCCTAGAGTGCTACCTAAATTCATATTAAAAGTTATTTCTTTATTTCCTTCTTGGTGATATCTTGCATTATTATATTGTTGTTTGCCTTTGTTAATATGGAAAGGATATAGTTAAACACATTTTCACCTTTAATTACATTAAAATACTTAAAAAGATTTTGAAAGTTGTTGATTACAACTATCATTATTTTGATCCCTTTGTGTTTTCTTCACCTTTCAATTATTGTACAAAAGAATGTTGTATTTGTTTCTCTCCTTTTATTAGCCATCTAATTCCTTATTTCTATTTCCAATAAAATTCCACTCTTTCAAAATCTTGTGAATAATAAGAACTAATAAGGTACAATGCATTCCACTTTTTATTTTCCTTGAATAATTACTTCTCTATGATTCATCACATCCTTATATAACTTAATAGGATCAAAGATTTTTGTAAATATGGATTTTTTCAATCTTCAAGGCATATTTTATGTCCAATTTATTTTAAATCTACAGCCTTCTTCCCAAATTAGTTTACAAAACAATTGCAATTATTCTCCATTGTTTATGAAAATGTAAGGTGATTCAAAAACATGTAATAAAGTTAAAATTTTTGGGAAATGAATGATGGATTTGGATGACAATTAGTAAAAAAAGCACATGCACTTGATCCAATTATGACATGGTGATCAATTGTAAAAGTTGAAACTTGTTTCGCTTATTTCTCAATAATCAGCACATAACTACAGAAACCCAAGAAACACATGACCGGCTCCATAGGAGGGTCTGTCGCGATCTCCTCCATATTCAATTACCTTTTCTTTCCCATACAAAGGAATGACTAAAAAATGACCGCTACTTAAATTTACATAGAATTATGCAATCAACAAACACTTACATTGGTTTTTGTTTAAGGGTTTATAGTCCATTGCAATGATCTAATGATATGATTTCATTAAAATACTTACCAACACTCTTTGGATTTGTAGTGTTGTTGACAATGTGAAATGGATTGCCCATAATAGGTTTTTTCTAGATGCCATCTTTTATCTTAGGTGTAAGTGTAGCTAGCTTTAGAATCCTAGCCTTAATGCTTGATATTGATATGAATGAACTACTTTTCAATATTAAATTCATTAATCGCCTGACTAAGCCATTTTTAATAGCACCTTAAATATTTCAAAATAAGAAATTATTCATTAAGACCAGTATTGTCTACAATTTGGATAACTGAAAGCAACTCTAATAATTTTTTGGCTAATTGTTTTTTCTTGAATCATCTATAACTTTTTTCTCATCCTTTGATATTTTGGTAGATTAAACTCAGTTTGAATTTCAAACATATGGGTTGTTTATCTCCAAAAACTTTTTCACTAAAACTTTGATGATCTTGATTATCATATCAATGCAAAATTTTGTCTTACAAATTTTTTGAATAAAAAGCTTAATCATTGTCCTTCTCCTTTTCTAGAATTTTTTAACGAACTATAGTCATCTAATGATTGGCTTGTCAAATAGTTGCATTCCCTTGCATAAATCAATTATCTTTCATTAACATTAGGGATGTGCTTAATTATTTTTATTTTTATTAAGGCCTTTGGATGAACATCCATAATGGATTTCATGACCTAAGAGTTAACAACTAAAGTAGGAATTTGGGTAGCTTCAATATTTTCTTATTGTTGGTTTTTTTTTACATCTTCTTTGATATTTTATCCATTAGTTACAAGACCCTATTCCTCAATATAAACAATAAGATGAACTTAAGAGTTACCTAATCATTTTTAATGCTTGCCTTGAGTTCTCTCATACCTATTCTTGTGGCATCCTTTGTCAAATTTGGGTAAGTTGCCACACTAGATTTTCTAACAAAAGCCACTTTTTGAAACACTTTTAGTAGAAATTTTAATTATGTTTGGCAACTCTTTTGCAAACTCCATGTCAATACATACTCAAGAAATTTTTGGATGTGTAAGATTCAAAGTAGCAACATCTACCCTCAAAGGGCCTAGTTACTTACATTATTAAGTGAAGTACTAAAACAATGAATTGGTAGGTTCTACATTTTTTTCCAACCCAAATGATTGTTCCAATTTGAATGGAAAGAAAGGGTAGAAGCCACTCACAAATGAGATGGACTATTAATAGTCTTACAACATCCACTAAGATTCACCTTTGACTAGCTTGTGTGCATGAAGAAACATGTTAACGAATATTTACAAAATTTTTCTTCAATTAAATAAGTTCTCTTTGCAACACAACTATATTGGTAAATTTTTGTTTGACGTCTACATTTTATTTTCTTGACAAAATAATAGATCAATTCAAAGCATCAATGAAAGAATTACTTAAAAATAATTGTTTTCACAATAAAAATGCTTGTTTTGGAAGTCATTTTGAAATTAGATATGTGACTAGGCAGCGCCTTAGAGTAATTCATTACTTCAAAAATTTCATGCCTATTGTAACTCATGAATATGTTGTTTATGCTTGATTCTTTTCATTTTTTAATTACCATAATATTTATTAGCTTCATATGTTCATTTACTAATTATTTAATGCATTTATATAAATTATCAACTTGTTCAACAAGTGAGACATCATCAAGATATCAATTAAACTTTGCACCTTTGATTGACAAACTAAGTTCAATGTGTACATGATGTTACTTTCCTTTTATATTTCTTTTGCTTCTTCTCATTCTACTATAAAATAGTGATTTGAGCAATTTATCTCCAAATAACTGACCTAAATCTTGCATTTCTTCATAAAAAGAAGAGAAGTTGTGGACTTTTATCCCAATATAATCTAAAAAGCAGAGTGTAAAGGTTTTTGTCCTCTTACATTAAGTTGAATAATTATACATGACTTATGACTGCTATCATCAAGAATAATGCTTGGATGGACAAAGAAAAAGAACAAATTATCGTTTACATTTCAAAAATAATTTTAAAAGAATTTTTTCAGTGCATAATGTTTCCAAAGAAACAAAGGTGGTTAATCACCAATGCTAATAGATATTGGAAACAATTCTCCATAAAAAATGCAAGAGAATGACCTTGTACTAAGAACTTCTACATTTCACACAACCTTCATGACAACGGTTCAAAGGATTACAAGCTATAAGAGGAAGGAAATTGTGGCTTTTTGAATTGTTAGCATAAGTGGTTTTTGTTGTATAACAATTATTTTAATCATTTGAAATCCTTACTATGATTTGTAAACATATTATAATTGAAAAAACAATTTTGAAAACAAATTAAAAAAATAAATAAATCAAAGAATGATTTCAAATGAGTCTACCACGAACACAAAGCCATCATTAAATAATAGTCAACATGTTTAGGCTTCCACTGAACTAGCAATGTTCGCCATATGGTTGGCATACTAGAAATCCTTGCAATAACTTCATCAATCCTTGCAACAACTTCATTAATTCTTACAAGTACTTCATTAATAAATCATGAGTAGACAATAAATTTGCATAGCCACGAGTGAACATTTGTAGAGATTCTTAAGTTTGTTATAAACTTATGTTTGAAAGTTTAATGGTAAATTCGTAATTGGAAGGGGTTAAATTAATTCAAAGATAAAAAACTATTCTAAAGTTTTTATTAGTGGAGTTAAACAAAAAAATTTTGGAATTAGTGCTACATGACATTCTTAATGCAATAAAATAGTAAAATGCCTTCATTAAATAAACTTTATCACATTTGGCTATTTTAAAACCCTTACCAACTTCAAAATCATACAATTACTTGCTCAATTTTTTTTAAAAAAAGCAATGTACATTGTTGTACATAATTTCCTAATCAACCTCATGCATTAAAAAATTTTATGGGAATGTTTTATTTTTATTTTTCATATATTCTACACATGACTTACAATTATGGGATATTATGCATTATGCTTCAAGTAAAGGGAGTTGTATTTTAGAATTATAACTTTATTATGTTTTAGTTGAAAAGTAGCCACTTTTATTAGGTTCAGTCTAACCCACAAACTCTCAAGAAAGTTTGTCTCTAGCATTGTAAGGAACAACATAGATTATGGTCCAACTAGCAAAAAAGACAACTGGTTGTTCACTAGCACAAGAAAAAAATAGTCAAGGAGAGGATGTGTGTTTACCTTTTGAAAATGACATGTGATGCTTTCTTAACTTGTTATGCAATGGTTCACTTGGGAAGAAACAAAACAAACTAAAATGTTGTTGTTTTTCATTACTACCAATATGCTTTTCTTGTTTTCACTTGCCAAGAATGTGATTACTATTTCTACTAAAGTTGAATTATTTGGGACCTGTAGTTATTTAATCAACAATCTACTAAACTTTTAAAACATGGAAAGTAAGATCTTTTGAACATAGCACACACATCTTTTCTAGGATCTATAGTTCCTAAGTGACAATCAAAGTGGACACTTTTCATAAGATTCTTAGTATGGTCATCAGTTAGCATTTTTTATGCCTAGACACTAATCAAACATGTGTTGGCACTTTTGGGGAATCATTGTGTCTTTTCTTTATGTGTAGTTATTACATTGCTTAACATTAAATTACAACATAAAATTTCATGCAAAGAAGGTGAAGAGGACCCAAAAGATGGCCCATTTTCGTTGATGCCTCCATTTGTTACCCACCACTAACCTGATTAGACTTAATAATTCACGTGCTCCATGTTTTTGTAAAAAAGATCAATGAATAGTTCATCAAATTCTAATCGAAGAGCATGAGCTCTTATGACTTACAAAAACACATAGATCAGCTACTTTGTGCTTGCCAATTAGGACGAACTTACTAGTGGGCCAATTGTTGGACCTCCAAATGAAACTGAATCGACTAATGCTATGCTTACTTACCATCGCACTCTACTATGCATTGAACCTGATTTGATCCATGTCAATATCGATGTCACATTGACCTGCTAACTTCATCCATGACACATAAACTCAAATTTGACCAAGACATCAACGAAACCACAATGATCCGATGGATCAATACACAACACACTTACATGGATCTTATTTGGAACAGCATCGGTGGTGTGCTAATTCGTAGTTTAATATGGAAAAGCAAAACCCAAATATATTTTTACGACCCATGTGAACCAGGCTAATAAAAAAATGAAAATGCAACTTTTTACATGGATAGTTTTGCAACAATTTGGACCATGGAATCTTTGTACCAAAATAATAACTTTTTAGAAACTATTTGGAATAGCTTTAACAAAAGCTTTGGTATCTACTTTTTAGAAAATAAATTTTTCAAAACTAAAAGCATATATTTTCAAATAACTTTTTGTTTAGAGCTAATTACCATCAGTTATCTATTTTCAATTTCTCTTATTCATGCATTTACTCTCTATAAAGTGGGTACCATACCCTTTCAAAAAGATTATCCTTACATGTGTAAAATTCCACTTTTTCCATTACGTGTTACTGAGGTTTAGGTCTAATTGCAATGAGAAATCCACCATGCTAAATCATCTAGGCTTCATTTTTATGGGGAAGAGTGCGAGGCTTAAGAGATGAGATAGTGTTTCAGTTTGTTTACCTATAGCACTATTATATTGCCTCCTAGTGGATGTTGCATAATTGTTCCCTTCACTTTGATGTTTGTTTTACTTCATTGATTCACTTTTATTATACCATTTCCTAGCACATCATTGTCCCTTTTCACTTTGACACTTAATGTTTTCTTAGATTTGTACTACTACTTATTGTCACCTTCCTTGCTATTCTCAATTCAATTTTTTGTTTTATTTTAACCAGCTTCATGTGCAAGTTACTTCATTACTCTATCTCTTCTATAATGGTTATTAATGTTTCTTGATGCTTTTAATGTGCATCCTTGTGACATTTATATTGTTCTTTCCAAATAGAAAAATTTGTTTTGCCAAATCCCTTTCCAAATACTCTTTCTTTCTACCATTGAATTGGTCGTAAGCCGAACATAAGGAATGCAACCCATGATGTTCTTGGTTCCTTCTTGACTAAAGTTTCCTTGGATAGTTTTCTCATGTGTGTTTCCTTTGTCTGTTTTATATTCTTATCTTGTTATTTTCTTTATTCTTAATCTGCGTTGTCTAATCTCTACGTGTTCATTACAGTTTCTAACACTAGTTAAGGATCTATTGAACTTCTATGCATAATTAAAAAACATTTGAAAATTACATAAGTATTATGTTGAACTCTATCAAGGAATTGGGAATATTTGCTCATTGAATTTTTTTGAATTTATATATTCTAGATATTTTTGCATATGAGACATAGTAGAACACTAAATCCCTCAATAGCTATTGTGTTTTAGCGATTACACTTCCACCATTATGGAAGCATTTCATGAATGATGATTTTTTGTTTTTTTAATGCTAAGATTAATTTCAAATGGGTTCCACACGATTCATTTGAGAGTCCCTATATAAAGAAAAATAGCATTTTTCTATAAATTCGAATTCAACTTGCACAAGTTGTTATGAAAAGGTAATTGGTTATTTAGGAGTCCCCACAGTAGCAAAATTTTGGAAGGTTGACAATTATTTCACATTATTTTTTTATGAATTGTATGAAAGGAAACTAATCACCTTTATGCTTATCTTACTCTGAATTGATAATCAACATACCATCCTTGGTGAGTGTCTACTAATTGATGCCAACATTATCTATTTTTCACCAAGTATTAAAATATATAAAATAGTGATAATGATTCTCTTTATTTGAATCCAACTCATTGAGCAACCTACAATACATTTTCTATTAAGGAAATTATAACTCATGTAAATTAAATATATAATTTTTGAGGTGTAGACCTTCTAAAAAGCTTTACATTATATGAATTATTAAAAATCTTCAAATTCTTAACTAGTAATCCATACAGTTCATAGGGTAAGCTAATGTGATTCTAATCAGCCAAATGATGCTTGCTTTCCAAATCATTATCGCCCCAAAGGAACCATTTATCACACTTTCTAAAAATTTAATAATATTATTCAGAACATAAGATGTCATTAGATTATAAAGTGTTATCAGTTAGAGGACATGAGTGACAAGAACTACCTCCTATTGAGAGTAATTTCTTTTTGCATGTTTTGTCAATCTAGTGTTTATGGTGGAAATCTTATTTCCTAGCTTTGAAAAATCTGCTTTTGTGTTAAGGGAATTTAAGAAATTATCTTTTCTGAAGGAGGAGCTCCTTGTCAATTTTCTCCTACTTGTGTTTCATGTTTGTACATTTAAAGAAGATCTATTGTGCATTAATCTATAAACTTGATGTATCTTAGAGATCAGAGACGAATAACTTGAAATTTTTGATTGAACATTTGTCACCTCTTGAGCAGAGAAAAAGTAATCTACAAAGCACAAATGGGACTTTGGTTAACAACCACTTCGAGTGGCCTAGTGCCTCACTTTAACTTGTATATGTATATTGTTTAAACCTCTTGATAATACTTTAACTACAATATGGAGAGGAAATGTCGATAGAGGGGTACCATGCTTTAGCTAATGGGAGAGTTAGATGGAACCATTTCTTTCTTTCTAAATAATGACTATCAACCAGCTTATATTATAGATACTCATGATTGGATTAATAAATTAAGTATTGAATTTAAATTTGTGTAGTACTTTGTTTCCTTATGATATATTATTGAACAAATTCTAAAAGTCTAGCTTGATAATAGAGCTATTAGCTTTGATCTTCTCATCTAAATCATTAGTTTGCTCTTATGAAAGTATGATTTCTTATGTAGGTAGATAGTTTCTGTGATATCCCCTTCTTTAGTAAAGCTGATTGCTTCATGAAGATGACAATGTGTAGGAAACACTATATGCTAACTACTAACAACTTAGTGTATTTTTGAGAAACTATATAGCCAATTGACATACAGTCTTTGAAAGATGTAATAAAATTAATCTTTAGAAGAAAAATTAAATTAGCACAACTGCATTCTTTAGGTGATGGGATACAAATAAGAAAACCACTGATAGAGTCATAAATGTAATCTTAAAATAAGGACCAACACTTCTTGGAAAATAAGACATGAAACCCATCGAACTTGTATGCACATGAAGAATCAATAAAAAAAATAATTTGTTGTACTTTCACCTTATTAACTAGTTGAATTAGCATTAAATTACTTTTTACTTGGTCTAACAATCAAAAAGCAAAGCACCTCTCAATTTTCTTAGTAAGGAATAAAGAGATGTTAAGCAATCCACAACATTTTTTGTAGTTAATTCCTTCTCTAAGACCCAACTCCCACTTCGATCTTTAAGACATTATATATTACCCTTAATTTGCTTGTTATTGAATATTATGTGGAATAAATTTGATATTTTATCGCCATTCTTAAGCTTCACAACACCTGTCTTTTAGCACTTATACTTCTAATGCAGTAGCATCCAATACATCTTGTAGAAGTTTAACTTGATGATGTTTTAGTTCCATTTGAACTTGGTGCCCTATTAGGATTGGCCACTATACTTCTCATTAGTTTTTGTAATCATTATGATTATGGGGAACAATTGTAGTAGACCCTAATTTATTGCATATTTCTATTTCTTTTTTAGTGCACCAATTTATTTATATCTATTGATATGTTTAATTTAGCTAAAGAATTATTAAAAACTCTTTAGAGATTTTCATCTTTATAGTTAGTATAAACCTTCCCTTTGACCATCTCACAAGTTTGTCAGTATAAAGTAGATTTAAAAAGTGCATGAAATTTAGTTTTGGGGTTATTTTACTGTCATCTAGCTTTGATAGTGGTCGTCACCAAAACCATCAGTGGTGACTCATCAACTCGTGCTTACTCTCTTCAATTTGCATTGACTACAAAGTGAACTCAAAGTGTCAATGCCTGTCTACCTATGGTACTCATTGAAATTGGAACCCAAAGTGATGCACTGATTAACCCGTGTAGCATCGTGCATTTCCTATTACCTCATCTTTCACCATTACTGCTACCTGAAATGCTTGTGTCGGCTTGAGGACAAATTATGGTAATTTATTTTGTAGTGCTTTAAGTCAATTTTTTATTTTTTTAAAGACCTTTATAGATTTATTTTGTAAACTTTTATGGCATTCAAAACTCTAAAATATCCTCTAGAATTCCAAAAATTTATCCCTTAGTATTCTGATATGTCTTCCTCATAGATATCCTCCATTTTAATAACTATCTTTAGTTCATATTAACATTTGTTAGTTCTAACATTGATAACTCATTTGTAACTCTTTGAAGTTGTTCACCTTCTCCATAACATGTTATTCTTCTTCTTCAATCAAAGAAAATATATGACCAAATTAAATTTTACTCCACTCATTAAGGTGGGCTTTAGCTCTCTTTGACTTGTAAGCTAGGCTTGTCGTTCCTAGCCTAGCAATTGAAAGACTCCAACATTAAGCAACCACTAGAGAGAATTCTATGCTTTGAATCCAAGTGCTTTATAATCTAAGTTGTTTAGATTTAATTAATTATGGAGAAATGATCATTAATACGGATTGGTATGATAAGAACTTGTTCATATGTTGAGCCGTTATGTTAGGAAGGTTTAGAGTAAATCATGATTCATTAAGGTTCTGCCCACAAGAGTGACACGTATATCTTTGAACCTTACTATAGACGGTTGAGTGTCCCTTCCATATAGGGAAGATAATTGGACTCCATTATCAATCTTAAGTCCCTACAAAGATCTATTCCATTAATAAAAGAGTTGTTGGCACACAAAAAATGGTAACACATAATTTACGTATCACCATGTGAAGAAAATATTCTTAATTTTCAATTTTTAACATTGTAAGTACTGTAACTAAAACACCTATACTTTGTTAGAAATATTGCTTCATAATAGTACAAATTTAGTCTCCTACAAAGAACATCCATTTCTCTATTACTTGAAAAGAATTCCCTTATCATAATTAACTTAATTTTTTGTAATCTAATCATGCTATTATTTAAAATAAGTTTTTTTCATAATCATTTTATAGAGATATAGGTTTTGGAGACATTGATAGGTTAGAAGCAATGCACTTTGGTATTATTCATAGAAATAAGGCAAATAAAATTTACATTTTATGATTATTAAGTAAAACTTTTATAATTTATGTAAAAAATAAAAATCTAACTCCTAAGAATTGAATAGCAGATGCTTAAGACATATGACTAAAGATCGATCAACATTTATCTCAATAAGATGTGGCCCAAATAGATAGGTAACAATTGTAGAAAAGTTTAAGAAAAAGATAATCAAAATTGGTCATACGGGATAATCTACATGCAAAAACAAGTAAGCCAGATACAGCTAGAGATCTTCTCAAGTGAAACAGGACTAGTTGATAAACGTATGAAACGTGCTAATAAGCATGGAAAGTTAAATATTTCTTTTAAACCTAAAAATGACTTGGCTACTAGTTCACCTTGAGGGATATTTTACTTAGACCATTTTAGACTCCCACAATCCTAATGTTTAGGTAGAAAAATTATAAATTTATTATTATTAATGATTCTTCTAGATGTAATTTGGTTGTATTTATTAAGAGTAAGAGTGTGACATATGAAATCTTTGATAATTTAATAAAAGAGATAGAAGAGAAAACCTTTCTCAAATTAATTTTTATTCAATGTGATAGTAGTGACAAGTTTAAAAATGAGGGGCTTCAATTACATGTCATTGTTCACATCAACAAAATGGGATTGTAGAAATTAGGAGGAGGACCTTGTTTGAGATGGGTAGAACTATGTTGATCGAATACAACCTATCAAATTACTTTTTGGCAAAGGAAACTAACACAACTTGTTATACAATAAGTAGAATTAATTTAACACCAATATTTAAAAATAAGAAATTGAATGTTAGTTAGGATGTGTAAGGAACTTATTGAGTTAATCGTAAAGGAGTTTAAGATAAGTATAAGAGGTGAAATAAATTTCTTCTTTTGATTATAAACTATTCAACTAAAAGATGAGATTTCAATTATACAAACAAAGTAATTAAAATATTTATTTAAAAAGTTTGGCTACGAAAATTTTCCAAGTAATTAAAGGTTTAATAAAATTCACTTATGTTTCTATTAAACAAGAATTGGTAGAGACATTTACAAAATTCCTACCAACTGATCAATTTCAATTTATTAGATAATAATTAGGTGTAATTCAAATTGCATAAATTATACCAATTTTTCATAGTATCTTTTTTGAAGTAGAAAAAGAAATACTATGAAAAACTGGTATAATTTATGCAGTTTTTCATAGTATTAAAGAGGGAGAATAACCATGGTTTAATTGAGTGAGTAGGCACATATAGTAAGGAGGATTATGAATTAAGTTGGAGTACCAACTTTTCATTTTTAATACCACTTATCATAATAATATAAGTTTTTTACTTATATTTTTATTTAAATATTTATGTTTTATAATCATCGAAGATAGAGATTATTGTCAATTTTGTGTTTGATGAGTTAAGCTATAAATATTTAGTATTTTTTTCATCTTTTCCTTGATTTAGAAAACTTATAAAATTTAGTTTTTTCACAACCTTATTTTTTAATTAAATCCATGTAATGCATCCTTGCTAAATTTTATGTTAATTGCTATGCTTTTCATAATCTAAATAATTAATTATTTTATATTTTCATAAGTTAGAAAAAAAAATTAAGCCACACTCTAAGCTGGCCAAGTGCAAAGTAGTTGGGTTGACCAAGGCTAATTTGGCTTTGTAGCATCAGATTAGGATACCAAGCTAAAATAAGGTAGGAAATTACTGAAGATGCATCCTGAACAACATTAGAGTAATGTAAAGAATTGAAAGGTAATAAACTTGAATTTCGAATGTGAATGGGTGTCTTGTTTGTCCCATCACCATGAAATGACCTATACACTTATGAGTGTTTTAGATGATGAAATCATAAGGGCATAAAGGGAGCTAGGCTCAATTTGTTTAATATTATACACCCATGACGGGTATTATAAAGAGAAAACTATTTTTCTTTTCAACAATATGGGACTAACTTTCCTCTAGCAACTTAATGTTAAGCATGTGCTCTATTTCTCACCATTCAATGTTTGATTAAATGATAAATGTTTTGTCTATTATAAACACTTGGCCCTAGCCCAAAATTGAATGGTCAAGTCATGTTGTACTTCACAGTAAATTTTTTATTATTTTTTCCTTTTGAAATAGTCTATCGTTGAGTCAAATGAGTTATCTTCCTCCATGTTTGAATCTTACAAATAAGATATTTCCCAACTTTTCGATCGATGAATCAAAGGATTCAAATCTCATCCTATTAGATCAGCTGGCTCACATGTAATACACCTTTATCTAACCATCCAAAACTCATCCACCTTTATAGTTTTTGATCTGATAGTTTAGAACCTCACAGATCAAAGCCAATGACATCAGACAATCCCACGTAACTATTAATTCCCTAGCCATAAATTGAGACATTACATTAGTCATTTTAGAAAAAAATATTATATGCTATTTGGAAGTAGTTTTTTAATCAACTTTTTCATAACTTTCAAATAGCTATGATCCAATTTTTTCTATATCATTCTAACCTTTATTTATGAAATGAGTAATAAATGTGAACCAACCTTTGAAATCTTATCAAAACATACACATTTTCCACAGCAAAATTTATTAGTAATACTTAATATTTTTATCATAAACTAAAATTTCATAATTAAGGGTCAAAAGTATAATATGTTAGCCATCCAATACTCATTGAAATGATCATCAAACTATTGATTATCATATTATAGTGTCACTCTCTCCATTCTACAATATGTTTAGATGATTCCATCAATTTCTGGAACCATTTGGTCTCAACTTACAATAATAGGTCTCAACTTTCTTAAAGGTACTTCCATAATTATCTAATTTATCTCCCACAACCAAACCTTTACAAAAAATTCCTATTTCACACCTACCAATAGTATCTTTGTTATAAATTTAATTCCTTTTTATATTCATACTATAATTTTTTTTGTTAGATAACCCTTGTGATAAAAACCTTATAAAGATTTGTATTTCTTCCACATTCTATTGCAAATAACTTCTAAAAGTCTTTTGACCAATTTAATAAAAAGCTACTCAATGAGCTATTTATTTCAGCAAAAAATTCATATGTTTCTCGTTTAGCACTATAATTTTTTTTCTTTAAGAATTCCCTTAGAGTTAATGTAATGTTTTTTTGATATGTTTAATATTTCTTTCTATGACATGTCGTCTTCCAATTCATGTATGACTATTATTTTAGGTTTCTTTTCTTTTTTTCATTGATATTTGACTTCCTCTTCATATTATTAGTTCTTTCAAATAATAGTTTATTTGATTTTATGCAAAGATATCCATATGCAAATTTCATTTTATGACATTCAAAATAAATTTGAATTCACATACATTACTTCAACAAATATTATCTAAATCATAAAGGCTTTTGACGATTTTGCAGACAACCATCCATATAAATATTAAGTCAATCATATTGAAAAAATGTTGAGATGTCTCCAAAGAGCTCTTCCTCTACTTTCTATGTAGCTACTAGTAAGTAACTTGTCCATAGGTTGCTCTTTTCCTTATTTTGTTAATTTTCTTGTTAAGAATGCCATTGTCATTTCCTTATGAGATAATTTAGGATGCACCACCTTGTTTCTTTGATCATATTTACATATAAAAGTACCATTAGCATAAAGTTTTATTAGGATTGAAAGAAAAAATACATGATGTGCTATGGCAATGATAACAACAACTATCTTGTAACTAAAACAAAAAATTATTTCAATAATCTATGAAGGAAAAAATGTGTTGTCCTTAGTTAAAAATACATGATTCTCTTCATAAAAGTCCACTTTCATAATTATCTTATCATAATTTTTGTCAAGAAATCTATTCCTTTTGAATTCATGTTTTGATTGTTTAGATCTTCTAAATAGAATATAAAATTTTAATTATATCAATTAGAGTATTGTTAGTTTGTTCATACCAAAATATTAATAATTAATGCATCTTATTATTGAATACTATGTATTGTGTCGTCTCTATCCTAGACTAATAAATTTTGTAGGAAACTTAATCAAAAGTGAAATATTTATCCTAGTTGTCCTAAAAACATCATTTTCATAATCCGATTATATTCTCATGTGTTTGAAATATTCACTTTCAGTGACTTTATTTTGAGTCTAGAATGTTGTGTATCACATGGATCAAGAAACTTTTGCAAAAGTATTATATAAGGATGGAATCATTATGTAATATATTAGTGTTTTCCATACCACATACATCATACTATTAATCAACATATGTTTAACTTATTTTTTTGTCAAAAATATTTCCTTAGTAAGTAAAGTAAAACAAGAATTTTTTGGTTAAGAGCCTCATTTTGAAATCTTCAAATATTTGGGTTTTAATTTTCAACACATCATCAAGTTCCTTTAAGACAACAACTTCTTGCAATCAATATGCCACAATGATCAATAGTAAAGTTTTAACAATTTTTTATGGATATAGCATGCATCTCTCAATTATCTTTTAAATATTTAATTGAGCTACCTTTATGTTATATGCCACAAGGTTTTGCACTCCATCATAAAGAATTGGTATATACTTTTACTTTTTTCTTTGTAATATAGTATTTCCAAACCATAATGCTTGAATAATTCAAACTATTCTACTTATCTTAATGTTTGAATAAATTTATCATAAAACCAATCATAAATAAGACATCATATGCACTATGCATAATAAGAAGACTAAAAATGAAAGCTTTGGTATTTTTGGATGGAAGTGTTGTATCAATAAGATAAGAATTGGAGATTAGAAACCAAGTTAATGGATTCTATGTCTTTATGATATTCCAAAAATAAATAGACCTATAAAACATTTAACAAAGGAACCTTAGTTGTGAAGGTATCTGATCAAGAGGTTTTTTATGGAATTATGCATCAAAATAAATTAGTAGATTTGGAACACTTAGAGGATTTTAGAAAAATAAAATTAGAAGACAAACGAAAAAGAAAAATATTGATATAGTAGCATTATTATCTACATATATATGACCATTTTGTTTTGCAAAAAATGTGATCATAATAGGTAAAATGTTCATTTTTGTTTTAGATAATGTTATTCTCATTTAGTTTAATACAAACTCTATACTTACAAATATTTTTGTTTTAATCTTCGACATACTATCTTACTAGTTTTGGACAACAACATTTTGTTATTAGTATGTCACAACTACTAATATAATAATGTTCGTTCATTTTTTATAGATATAGAATTTATCTCTCAATTATTTATCTAAATATTTAATTGGGCTTCTTCAATATTATGTATCAAACAAAGTGCTCTCCTCTTAAAGCATTGGTAGCTTCTATTACCTTTCTCTTAGTGATATAGGATCTCTAAACCATAATTCCTTAATAATTCAAGATGTTATATTTATCTTAATGTCTTAATAGATTTTTTATCAAATCAATTATGAATATCATACAATATTACTTCAGAATAGCAAGAAGCCTAAATATTAAAACTTACGCTTTTTTGGATGGAAGTGCTACATCAAAAGGTTGGATAGAAATTGGAGATTTTAAACCAAACTAATGGAGGCTACCTATTTATGATATTCTTCAAATTAAAACATTATAAAAAGTTTAATAAATATGGAAACCTTAATTGTAATGGAATATACTCAAGTTGTGTTTGATTAAATTATGCTTAAAAAAGAGTTAGATTTGGAAGACATGGAAGATTTTGAAAAAAAAATTGGAAGACCAAAAAAGATTATGGTATGACAAACATAGGAGATTTCTACACAAATATTACTTAAGAAGGGAATTTAGATAAGAGTTAATCAACAAGAACTGGGCTAATTAACTTCTTCAAGTCATAGATTATGTAGGTGATGTCATATTTAGGTCAACCAACTTTGATTTATATGAATGAATTATTAAGTGTGTGGGTGTAGGATTTGAGATTAACTTAATGGGTGAGTTTTCCTATTTTCTTGGAGTGCAATTTAAGAAAGATGAGAAAGGCATCCTTGTATCTTAAATAAAAAATATAAATGATATGTCAAAATTTTAAAAAGACGGATACGATTACTTCAAAGGGGTTAGTAAATAATAAAAAACATCTTAGTAATTTAATCCTAAGTGACTTGTTTTTTTAATAGGAACCCATGCCTCACTTTAAAAAGAAATCATATATGTTGCATCAAATTTTAAACATGTTACTTAAGTGAAGCCTTAAGGAATGAATTCTATTATGTGGGTTGCTGGATGATTTTAACTTGTTTGTTAGAACGAATGCTTTTGTTATTATTATATAAGATATGTCACCACAATATAGTCATAAAAATTTGGCTATTAAAAAATTAAAAAAATTAATCATGTGGTTATCACTCAAGATATGAAATGGCTAGTGGCAAAGGGTTATAAACAAGTGGGAGGACTAAACTTAAACGGAGCACTTAAACTACTTATAAGGTTGAGGGCAACATGGTCATTATTAGCTTTTTCTTATTACAAGGTATTTAAATTATACTAAATTGATATTAAGAGCACATTCGTAAACGTAATTATTTAAGTGGAAGTGTATGTAGAATAATTTGATTGCTATCAACAATGAATTCATCAAAATCATGTGTAAAAGCTAATTAAATACTTATACTATTTATGATAAGAAGAAAGACCCTTGTTTTGATAAAGTTAGTAGAATTTTACTTAAACATTAATTCAACATGAGTAGGCAGATTGATTTTTTTCATCATGAACTATAGTAATGAAGTTCTTCTTTGTGAAAGATTTAGTAAGCTTATGGGTGTAATATTTGAGATTAATATAATGGGTGAAGAGACCCATTTTCTAAAATTGAAAGTTAAACAAAATAAGAAAGATATCATTGTAACTTAAATAAAGTATATAAATGAGATGTTATAAATGCTTGATCTTGAGAACCTAAAACTTATCTCTTCTTTCAAGGGTTTCTACCAAAGTATTAAGCAAAGACAAGAAAAGAAAACAAATAGATTCAAGGTATACCAAGGGATGGTATGTTCTTTATTTAACTACAAGAAGACCTAAGAAAGTTTTTAGTGTGGGACTTTTTTAATCTATTCTTTGAATTGGAAGCTATAAAAAGATTCTTTTTGTAATTGCTTAGCACAAAGGTATAAGGGTTTTCATAATACAAATTTGAGTTATGTCATTATATCATAATATAAAGCTACAAAGATTATGTTGGTTCAAGAGTACATAAGAAAAGCATTGTTGGTATTTAATCATTATTTGGACACATTATAAACTCACGATTTATTAAAAAACATTGAACTATTGCTTGCAAACAATGAACCATAATATATAGCATTGGGAGGATTTTTAGAAAACATTTTTATGTTAAAGAGGAGACTAAAATATATGGGATTACATTCGCAGAAAAAAAAATGCCCATAAAATATGACAATATGTGTGTCATTTGCGTAATACAAAACATTATCTAGTGCTCTAAGGACAAACAAAGTGATGTTTTGCACCATTTCATTAGAAGTGTATAGAATGAAATATGGTAGACATTGAATTTGTTGTTAACAACATGCAACTAGTTGGCATCGTAATGAAGCTACTTAGAAAAGATTTATTTAATGGGATTATAATTTATATTTTTAATTAGTCAACTATGCATATGTCTTAGAATTTGTATTTATAGATATTCCATGAATTTATTTTATAAAATATTTGTGCAAATTTTAATTTTAATTAAGAATTCATCTATTCTTAAAATATTAGTAGAATTGACAAATTAAAAGCATGGAATAATTTTAATTTTATTTGTATTGAAATTTTTTTATTCTTTTTAAAATACATTTTCACTAAATATGAATATTTAATAAAATGATTTGATAGAGATGTTTTATATCGATATGTTACTCATATATTAGAGATTATTATTAAGTTATTGTTTTCATTTTTTAATTTTTGCAATTAGGTACATTTTATTTTGTTGTATATATTTTCTATTTCTTTGTACTCTTAGGTAATTAATTATTTACATTTTTATGCAATGTTTTGAATATTTTTGTTAGTTTATTGCAATAATAATTTTAATCTTTTTATATATTTTATCTATTTTTAACTATCATGAATCTTAATGTATGTGATAATTTTCTATTTTATTGTATAATATTTTTGTTAATGAATTCCTTTATCTTATTTTACTAATTCTCTTAACACATTGATTTTAAAATTTTTATCAAGCTTATATTATTAAAAATGTTTTTGGTTGACAGCAACAAGAAATACAATAAAAAATTTTAAACAAGTCATTAAATCATTCACTCGATGGTTTTCCATATTTTGTTAAAATTTTAGTTATTGTTATATATTTTTCTTTGGTATGTCCTAATCAAATATTTGAGAATACAAATAATTTATTTTGTACTTAATAATTTTTTGTTATAAATATTTACTTTAACTAGAATTATTAAATTTAACAATTTTTATTTTTTTTTGGGTTATACCTTTGCATATTGTATGCATGTTAGTTCATTTGTTATGTCTAAATTATTATTATAGGTTTTAGTTAAATTGTTTGCAATACACGAACTAAGATTTGAAACACCTAATCAGGTTAGCAGTTGTAGTTAATTTTTAAAAGTATTTCCTGAAATATGTCTTTCATAATTAGTCAGTAAATGAACTTTTTTTAATATGTAATGCATGTTCTATTGATTTTTTAAAAATATTTTATTTCTTTAATAATTCAGGCATTAATTTTGTTCATTAATTTCAATTTTATATTTCCACAAACATACTGAAATTACATTATATCTTTAATTATTTTTTATTTGAAATCTTCCATGATTTTTTGTCTCATTTTTTTATATTTTCTCGCAAAAATTTTATGCTATAATTATTGCTAAAATATTTTTGTGTTATTTCGTAATAAGTCTTAAAGGTATTCAGCACTTTTTATTCATAAGTAAATTATCAATACTTATTTTTCTAAGATATTATTTTTAATTGTTTTCATATATTTTAAAATTTTATTACGATTACAATGTGTTATATTTTTAAAATTTTTTATCCAATTATTTATTTTAAAATGTAACTAATATGCTAAAAACCTTTTTACACCGCTCCTACTAAAAAAAATTTATTAAATATCGAGGTGAAAAGGTATTTTAAGGTCTCAAGTCTTCCTTAGGCTTCTTACATACAAGTTTGTCGTATCATTTTTTTACAAATGTACACTAATTTTTTAGTGTCATACACTGTTTTCTTAACAATTTTAATTTAATTAGCTTTTTAATTTTAAATTTTTGTTCATTTTTTAGGATAACTTTGATAACTAAGTTATAAATAATTTCTAATATATTTATATATTTTTAAACATATTCTCTTTTAATTTTAATAATAAGATTATTCTTATTATGTTATTGTGCAACTTTATGATGTATCATCTAAATATATCTAACATTTTAAAAATATTTATATAGTTATAATGTGTCTTTTTTTGTATTTTTTATTTAAAATTATCCTGTTTTATTTAGCAAACTATTGTTTAAATTACAAAAAAATTAAAATATTAATTTTTTTTAATATTAATAACGTTTTTATTATATTGAAACAATAAGAAAACTCTTTGTTGAATTGTTATAATACAAATTCTTTCAATATTATGTTGTTTTGATAATTGGCATATTTTAACTTGCTATAAATATTTTTGTTTTAATTGATACGATTTGACAATGCATTGAATTATTTAATTTATGTTATAGGATTTTTGTTCAAATATTTAATTTTTAAATTTTTTTGCTTGGATCAGAGAATTTAAAAATCTAAATCATTCATACTTTTTTATTTATATTTTTAATATGAAAAATTTTGTTTTAAATTTTTTTGAGAAATTATGAAAATCATTTCAAAAAATGAAATTTTTTAAATAAATTATCTGTTTTTTTTAACATTTCTCTTTGAAATTTTTTATGTATATTATATTTAATTATAGTATTCTTTTATGCTTCTTGATGTATGTTTTGTACATTTACTATATTTTTATAAACTTTTAAAATTGTATTATTAATTATTTATTTTTTTAGGTGGCAGATTGCAATAAAATCAATGACTTTCTTATTTGTAAAATGCGATTTATCTCACATGTACTAATAGGAAACCCTTATAATGACTAGTAACATTTTAATATTTTACATTTATATGCAAAGAAATATTAGCATTTCATTAGATATATAATATATTAAAAATATTCTTATTTTTTTACTATTTTTTATGTGTTAGAGATTCTTAAAAAATATTTGAAATGTTAATGAAATAATGCTATATTTTAGTATATTGTTTTATTGACATAGTGCCAACGTTTTAAACTATATACCCAGAAAATTTTCTATTTTTTTATTCTTTTTTATATAATAAATAAAGATTAAATTTTAATTAATCAAACAATTTTAATCACATTTTATTGACATTATTTTAAAATTTTTTAGAAATTTTGTTAAACATTTTGCATAAGTTTTGTAACAATTAATTTTTTTAAACTATTTCACTAATTATTTTATTTTAATTTGCTGATATTTTTTGTTTTTTATCATGTTTGTTGCAACTTCCAAATATATTTAGCATAATGATTAAAATTTTAATTATTAAATAATTTTAACAATCTTATATATTTTGATTGATTCAAAATATTTACATTAATAAATTTGAGACCATTACATCTCTAGGGAAATTTTTTTCATTTCGAATGCATTTGGTGATAATTTTTTGAGCCATTTTAATGGTTTAATTATTTAGTAATTTTTTTATTTTTTTTATATTGACAAATTTATCATGATTTAATTAGCTAAATGTTTTTTAAAATATTATACATGTTGTTTTAAAGTTGTGGTACACTTATTTCCTGACAACTTGACATTTTCTTGGCTTACAATGTTTTTATTTAAATGGTATTTATTTACTATTTATATTATGATATTTAATTCACAACCTTCTAACATTTGATCTATTTCCATATCTATATTACCATTGTTTTTGCAAATTAGGCATGTCTTTGAATGTGCCAATATAAATTGATTTATTAAGAAAAGAAAAACGAATTATTGCTATATTGAAATGTGCAACAAATCAACATTTTGAAAGAAATGACTAAAAATAGTTAACATAAAAGTGAAAAATGAAATTTTTTTGTGACAATTATGAAAATATAAAATTTTAAAAACTAAAAATTTATTTAATTTACTAAACATATATAGCACTCGAGTTGTATAGCACAAGAAAAAAAATTCACATATCAATACAAATAAAACAAACAAGCAATATTAAAAAGAAAAAAATTAAAGGAAATAAACTAAATGAAAACATAAAACCTATAATATTACAAATATATTCACAATACAATTTCAATAAAATGTGACAAGAAAACATGTTTCACAAAACATAAGTGAAACCATAGTTTTTTAGATATCAAAAAATTAAAATAAAAGACACCACAAGAAATCTTAAAATCATTAAATTATTGTGTACAAATTGTCATAAAGCATTAAACATATATTCAAAAAAAGTAAAAATTGAAAAATAATAAAAATAACAAAACAAATAGTTTATCAATAATAATTTAATATTTTATTAATTAAATATATATATATATATATATTTCACATAAAAGCATGATAAATGTTTTATTAAAGATATATATGATATCAAGAATTTTGAAGAAAATGGTAGAATGGAAATCCTCCTACTAAATTTATACCTTGCTTTTATGGCATAATGATAAATTAAAGATGGATAAAGAATAAAAGAACAAGAAGGATGGGCAAACTTTTTGGTCTTCTCTAATTGCTTACTTGCGCCCCAAAATTTCAATAATAAAGAAAAAAAATATTACAATACAAATTTTATATTTTCAATCATAAAGGTTTTTAACATGTTGACAGTAGGAATTTATGTATCAAAATGCTAACCTTCATGTATTAAAAAATTACTTCACATAATCCATTGCGAATAAATAAATATTACAAAGTAAAAAAAACTAAGAAATGATCATTATTATTCTTGTAATACAAATTTTCTTATATTAGTTGTTCTACTAATAAATTTCATACTTTATGTATTCAAACTCTTAGTATATTTCATTGAGTTCAACTTTTATTTTAAAGATGTGACCTTACTTTATCAAAATAAATTCATATAAATAGGCAAGTAAACATTATACTTAGTGTTATGTTTGAGATCTTGGGTAAGAACATTTTTTGTAGTTACACAAATTCATCATACGTTTCTTTAAATGCTTTAGTTAGATTAAAATTAAGATAGATAAACATAAGTAGATATGTTTCAAAAAGGTAATGTTTAAATGTTTTATTATTATATTAAGAAGTAGAATTAGGATATTGTTTAGATGTTAATTAGATTCACTTAGAGTTAACTTAGGTGGACAAATTTTAAAAAGTTTTTTGGATTTATATTTGTATTAAAGAAATTCAAAACTTCACCTCTAAATTTATCATTGATAAAATTTAAAAATGATGTATTGAGTAATAAAATGGATATCTTATGTGATAGACCTTTCATGACCAAAATGCCAACCACTTACTCAACACAACTAAGTTCTTTCAAAATATAATATAAATATAGCCATATAAATCCATCACACAAAGTAATATGTATTTAATTCCTATAGTTAATAGCAATACGATATGTTTTAGATTCTTTAACTTGAATGGCTTCACAAAAGTTGTTGAAATGGGTCTAAAAAGTGTATTAGGATTAATATTGGTAAACTTAATTAAGATAATCCGAAGTAAACAATAAGACTCTCATTAAAAAAAATTTTAGCTTCTTAAAAAATTTAATGTTAAACATATTGAGAGATTGCACATACTACTAGATTAGATTTTGATAGTAGATTAAGTAATTTAGTACAATTCATGTCTAACATGAATCATTTTATGTTTTGAGTATAATAAAAAACTATGTAACTAAGGTATAATTTGAGATGCTTATGTTTAGAATGTTGAATGTAATGTTTCACATCTTTCAAGGCTGGTATGTTTTCATAAGATAACTCTAAAATGGATAAATATTTTGCAATTTAGTTTTTCATAAAATAGAATCTAATCTTCTAAAAAATATAACTAATGTAAAAATAGTAGGTCACAAGTGGCATAAGAACTACATCAAAATATAGTAAAATTTCAATGAAAATTTTTTGAAAACTTGCTTTCAAAAAGTTGTAATTGTCTCAAAAAAAGACTTAACTTCTTTAGAAGTAGTTCATATGAAATTACTTTGACATGTTAATTATTAGTTTGAAGGTAAAGGAGACAAGTCACTTGAAACTTTTACTCTTATAGTAGCTACTTGGCCAATACAAAACATAATGATGTTGACATATTCACGACAGTGAGGTAATGAGCAGAGCCGTTGAAACACGATTGCTCATGAATAATTTCAAATAAGTCAAATAGCAAATGTGCTAGTATCATGCCTTCAATTACAATACAATAATGTGAAGCCATAATGTGGGTTGTAGGAAAATGTAAAAAATGAGGGAAGAAAAGTAAAATGTTGAAATGCTACAAGTAGTGATTTTGAAACATAATGATTATTTCAATGACCCTTTGTAAGTCGTTTTCAATTTAAACTTAAATAGAAGTAGTTAAGATGCAATTATTGTGCTATGTTAATTATTAAGATGGAGGTAAAGGAGACAAGTCACTCGAAACATTTACTCTTATAGGAACTACTTGGCTAATATGAAACATAATATTTTTGACATATAGATGATAGTGAGGCCACGTGTGGAGTTGCTAAAACACAATTGCTCAAGAATAATTTAAAAAACACATAGAAAGTGTGCTATCATCATGCTTGCATTCAAAATACAATAATCCATAATGTGGGTCGTAGGAAAATGTTTAAAATGAGGGAAGAAAAGCCAAATATGGCAATGCAACAACTAGTGATTTCGAATCATAATGATTATTTCAATAACTCAAAATATCTTTTGATAAAAAAATAATTAACCTTTGATAAGATTTTTAATGAATATTTATCGACTAGTTATGTAATATGAATTTAGGTTCTTTGCATGAAATTAAAATACAGCCTATTTTTATCCACCAGCTATTTCGTCGATTAGTCAGTTTTTCTTTTAAATTTTGGTTTAAAATTACAATCTATTTAAAACCCTATGATGGAATAAATAGAAAGAACTTTTTTTAATATTGGCGTTATATTTCTAGAGATAATGTTTTCTTTATCTAAAAGAGTGCACAATCTTAGTTTCTTAAGTATTTTATATGATTATCCAATATCTAAATTACGATTTCAATTTATCTCCACCATTGTTGTCATCATTTTCATTGTTATCTTCCATTATAAATCTTATTATAGGAGTTCCTCTTACAAATACTACATTAATAACGTTTGGCCATGTTCTTAGTCCCTTAAGTCCAAAACCTCACAAATCATTAGAAAATATATTGATTTCAACAAGGCCACCTCACAAAATGGTTCAAGTTACAAAATTAAGTGCAGTGATAATCCCCACTATGACCATCGTATCACTAAGAGTGCATAGGTCGTTGGCTTTAAATACTACATTATTCAATACAACCCTTTTAACATGAAACAAGGATTTAGTGACATAAGCCATGTCTTTGATAATCATTTTTTATATAATATGTTGTTATTTTTCATGTTTAGGATTTTTAGAAAAAAGTGATAACCCCTAATACAAAATAAATTACCTTTTCCTCATTTTTAAATTTTTAGAAATCATTTTCATTCATTTCTTTGACATTCCATTATTAGACTTTAAATAATATTTGGCATAATTCACTTTTTTTACTCATCTAATAAATTTATTATATATTTCCTTTTAACCTTTTCAATTTTCTTCTTACTATTTAAAAGGACATAAAAAATAGAATTTTTTGATGTCATCAACCAAAATGGTGAGAAATTCATTATAATTATGGAAGTCGGTAAGCTTTGTGTGTGTGATTGCAAAAAAAAGAGACAATTCTTTTTACACTTTCCAATTTTCGTATGTCTGATGTGCATATCCATATCATTGAATATAAATAAAGATTTGGTTTATTTAGTATAAGTGTTGAGATGCTTTTCATATGCTCATATTTGAATATTCTTTCTTTCTATTCCAATTACCTAATACTTTTCACAATACAATTACATGATAAGATGAAGAGTATTAATGATAACCAAGATTAAATGGATGATAATATATTCGACATAGATCATATTACTCCATTGTTCGCAATTCTTAATGAACTTCAAACTTGTCTGAGCTTCCACATGTAGTATGCTATGAAGATAACCAAGTTCTCCTAACAAAATGTTATGATTTGAAGTAGTGTTATATCATAATACTACTATATTTTGATGGTATTTACTTTGTTGCATGCTTTCTTTATCCATTTGTTATTAAACTTGTATTGAGGAAATCATCACTAAGATTAACAATGCTCACCACCTACAGCTATTCAACTATTTTTATGTTATGACTTTTTATTCACATGCATCGTAACTTTGAAAAGTAGAAGTACCTATCTTTCAAAAAAATATTTCTATTATATAAAATAGGTAGAAACCTTGAATATCTTAATTCTAACCCTATGTAATATGAAAATTACTCCATATTTTAAATGTGATGTCTTCTATGATGACAAAATGTGTGAAAGTTATAATTTCTCAATAATAATAATAATAGCTTTGTATTTATCTAGAATTGATGTTCCATCCTTATATTAGTTGAATTTATTACTGTTTTCTTAGCAAGACTGTGCAAACATTATTATTTTCCTTGTATAATAAGCTCCACTTTATGTTTAGCAAACTAGTTTACATACTTGCTTCATGCCATTTGCTAACTCCCATTATATATTTTCTCTATCTTGGAATAGATTCAATTGCACACTACAATCAACTAAAATGTACAAATTGTTAATTTTCAATTGGTTGCATAATTGAAGACCCCTAGTTACTGCCAATACCATAACTTTAGGAGTAAGTTGATTGATTTATATATTGACAAATCTAAATTCATTTCCATTGAATTGTTCCAAAACATTTAAACTACAATAACACTACAATTGGCACATAACTTCTCAACAACAATGTTTAACTATGTTGACATCTTCGGTTGAGTTAACCACCTAATCGCTTGCACTATTGTTTCTTAAGTTCTTGCTAATTAATATATGTTTCCCAAAATCATTTGTTTGACATCTTCTTACAAAGTCTGAATGATTGGAAAAAAGCTTATTATGAAGCAAGAATTCTCTTTAATATTACATATAACATCATGCAACAATTTGATTTAATTCCTCAAAGCTCTTCATTATGTTAGCTTTCTAAATATCCTATGAAATTATAGTGTGTAGTGTGATTATTCCATCTCTATTACAAATTTCATATTACCTTTCTTGACACATGATCTAATTCATTTCATAATGTTATTGGTATCATATTCAATAATGTGTAAATTATTTTCAAAAGCAACCCATGCTTATTTAGTATATTTAAAATAAAGGAACATGATCAATTGAATCTTCATTTCGACATTGTTGTCCCATTCAAGAAAGTTGAAAGTGTAGGCTCGTTAGGTTATTTGATAATGGCATAAGTTATTGAATATCATTCATGTTAGCATTGACATCTTTAAAGAGCATTTAGTAGTTCATTATTGTAGTCTACTTTTTAGACTTAGCTTCTTGGAACTCAAATAAACTTAGGCAGAATGACAGCTAAACTACACATCATAAGTAAGCTACAATATATAACAAATCCATTGACATAGACCAATTTGCATTCTTTTTAATCAAATATTTCATCTTTTGCATGTTAACCGATTTGTTGGATTTCATTTTTGATGCATCTAAAGATAAGTATTTTATTGGCATGTAGTTAGACCACAGACTATTGTTATTGAGTATCTTCCAACTAAGTTTTACAAAAAAATGTTTTATGATTTTTTTGATTTTCTAAACACCACGGCTGTTTTTTCTAATTGGAAGCTAACTTTATTCCAAGAACTCTAGCAAAGCTTAAACTTTTCTTCAAAAATCCTGGCAAAATTCAATTCAATCCTCCTTTAATATGTTAACAAACAATGTTGGTGGTTTAGTTAACATTACAATATATAATGGAAGTGAGGAAATGGCATGCTTGATGAGAATGACTCCACCCTTGGTAGATAATAACTTCTTTTTAGCCTAAGGAAATTTATTTTAAATTTTATCAATCAAATTTTTGAAGTAAGCTACTTTCTTCTAACTTATATATAGTGTGTAGCACAAACAAGCCAAAAGAAGATTTATTTAATGCAATTTTGGCCCCTTGCAAATTTGATTTACCTAGCATAAACTATTTTTGTTTCTACAAATGTCCTCACTTTTAATTTTTATATTTTAGAATTTTGTAGATTATTTGAAGAGCTATAAGAACTTATTAAGATTAACAATAGCTTTTAAATGTCCTCTAGTAATGATAATTACATTTTTTGCATAAGCTAGGAACGTGATAGATGTAGATGATCTATGTTGGCCATATAATATCATTCTTTTTTAAGAAAAAACATTATTAGTGCCTCTTTTGAAGAACTCCATGAATGAGATGAAAAGAAAGAAAGATAGAGGATTACTTTGGTTAAGTCTGATTGAAGGTTGAAAAAAGTTACTTGGTAATCCACTAATGATAATCAATATCCATGTATTTCAAAGGGAATTAGTGAGCACTTTAATATGGTTCTTATTAACATTGTACTTCGAGTGTCTTACAAAGACATTTCCAAGAAATGTTGTAATTCAAATTACTCAAATCCAACTTAAAGATAAAATTTCCACTTTATTTTTATTTTTATTAGAATATACTAATTACAAAAAAAATAATATGTTCTATAGAATATATCTGCATTTATAAAATTAGTTTTTGCATTAGAAAAATCAACCTGTTAAAAATTTATTATTTTAATCAACAATAAGTTTTGTGAATATTATTTTCATGATTTTTGAAGAATATTTGCTCAACAATTAACAAAGATTTCTAGGTTATGAGATTTAGGAATATATATAAGGTTTGGACCTAAAATACTACAAGCATATCCTATACAAATACTTCAGCTACATTGAACACAAAATGTGAAATTAAATCCAAATAATTACTCAAGAAGTTTCCTTTAAAATGATCTAGGCCCAGAGTGTTAGCTAAATCATATTAAAAGTTATCTTTTTATTTACTCCATGGTGATATCTTGCATTGTTCTATCATTTGTTTTCTTTTGTTAATAAGGAAAGGATGTTGTTAAACATATTTTCATCTTCTATTACTTAAGAAGACTTAAAATGTTTTTGAGAGTGGTTGATTACAACTATCATTATTTTGACCTCTTTTTTTTCTTCACTTCATTATTATTATACAAAAGAATGTTGTGTTTCTTTCTCCTCTATATGCCATCTAATTACTTCTTTCTATTTCCAAAAAAATTCCACTCTTTCAAAACCATGTGAATAATAAGAATTAACAAGATACAACTCACTCCACAAATCATTTTCCTTGAAGAATTACTTCTTTCTGACTCACCACATCCTTATCTAAATTAATGGGATCAAAGGTTTTTCTAAATATTGATTTTTTAAACCTTCAAGGAATATTTATGTCCAATTTATTTTAAAGCTAGGGCTTTCTTCCCAAATTATTTTAAAAAACAATTCCAATTATTCTCTATTGTTTTTGAAAATGAAGAGTGATTCAAAAACAAGTTATTAAATTTAAATTACTTCAAAAATGAAAGATGGATTTTGATGAAATTTAGTAGAAGAGTCACATTACTTGATCCAATTCTTACAAGGTGAAGAATTATAAAAGTTGAAAGTAGTTATACCAATTTCTTAATAACTTACACTACTGCATAAGTCGAAGAAAACACCTGACTAGCTCCATGTGGGGACTGTCATGATCTCCTCCATATTCTATTACCTTTTCTTGCCCATATATAGGAATAACTATAAAATGACTACTGCATAAGATGACATATAGTTATGCAATCAACAAACTCTTACATTGGCTGTAATTTAGGGGTTGATAGTCAATTTTAATCATCTGAAGATGTGATTTCATTAAAAATACATACCCGCAATCCATGGATTTGTAGTGTTTTTGACAATGTGAAATAGCTTGCCCATAATAGGTTTTTTCTAGATACCATGCTATTATCTTAGGTGTAAGTGTAGCTAGCTTTAGAAACCTAGACTTAATGCTTGATATTGATACTGCTGAACTACTTTTCATTAATGTTGACATTATAGTTGAAGTCCTTCCAAAGAATCTATATCTTTTTTGATTGATTGTGATAATAATGCTAAAAATTGAGTTAAATAGCAAATTTTTACATCATATCCTTATAAGACATAAGTTCTAACAAGGAAACTTATCTAACAAAATATGTTTTAATAAATTGATTGATCAGCTTGGTAAGCCATTTTTAATAGCACCACAAATATCTCAAAATAAGAAAAGTTTCATTAAGACCAACATTATCTACAATTTGGGTAACTGAAACCATCCTCTAGTACTTTTTGGGCTAATTGGTTTTCTCTGAATCTTCTATAATATTTTTCTCATCCTTTGATATTTCAGTGGATTAAATTAAGTTTGAATTTTAAACATATAGGTTGCTTATCTCCAAAAAGTTTTTCACTAAAAATTTTAAGATGTAGATTATCATATCAATGCTTAAATTTATCTTATGAATGTTTTGAATAAAACACTTAATCATTGCCCTTCTCATTGTTTAGAATTTTTAAAGGAAACATAGTCATCCAATAAGTGTCTTGTCAAATTGTTGCACTCCCTTGTATATACCATGTATCTTTCATTAACATTAGGGATGTGCTTAATTGTTCTTTTTTCTATTAAGACCTTTGGTTGAACATCCACGTGGATTTCTTGACCAAAGAGAACAACTAAAGTAGGATTTTTGGTGGCTTCAATATTTTCTTATATTTGGTTATTTTTGTTGACATCGTCCTTGATATTTCTTCCATTAACTACATGATCCTATTCCTTGATATAAATAACGAGATAATCCTAAGAGTTATCTAATTATTTTTAATGCTTGCCTTGAGTTAGCTCATGCTCATGTCTCTGGAGTCCTTTGTCAAATTTAAGTAAGTTATCATACTAGATTTTCTAACAAAAGCCATTGTTTGAAGCACCTTTAGTAGAAATTCTAATTATATTTGACAACTCTTATGCTAACACCATGTCAACATATACTCAAGAAATTTTAGGATTTGTGAGATTCGAAGTGGCAACATCTCCCTTTAATGGTCCTAGCCACCGACATTATTAAGTGAAGTACTAAAACAATGAATTGGTAGGTGCTTCATTGTGTTCTAGCCCAAGTGATTGTTCCAAATTCAATTGAAAGGAAGTGTAGAAGCCATACACACATGAGATGAACTTTTAATAGTCCTTCAACATCCACTGAAATTCACATCTAAATAGCCTATGTGCATGAAGAAACAAGTTAAGGGTATTTAAAAAAACTACCTTCAATTTAATAGGTTCTCTTTGCAACACAACTGTTTCTTTGGCATCTACATTTTCTTTTCTTAACTAAATAATTGATGTTAAAAATAATTTTTTTCACAATAAAAATGCCTGTTTTGTAAGTCATTTAAAAAATAGATATGAGACTATGCAGCCTCTTAAAGTAATTCACTACTTCAAAAATTTCATGCCTCTGGAAACTCATGAATATGATGTTCATGCTTGTTACTTTTCATTTTTAAGTTAGCATAATATTAATTAGCTTCATATGTTCATTTATTAATCAATTAATGCATTTAGATAAACTATCATCATATTCAACAAGTGAGATATCATCAAGATATCAATTAGACTTTGCACCTTTGATCGACAAACTAAGTTCAAGTGTACGTGATGTTACTTCCCTTTTATAATTCTTTTGCTTCTTCTTCTCCAAATATCTTACCTAAATCTTGCATTTCTTCATAACAAGAAGAAACGTTGTAGACTTTTATCCCAATGCTATGAGACAAAGCAAAGTTTAAAAGATTTTTTTTCTCTTGTATTAAGTTGAATAAATATATAAGAGTTTGACCCCTATCATCAAGAATAATGCTAGGATTGGCCAACAAATTGAACAAATTAAAGTTTAAATTTCAAAAAAAAACTTTAAAGCATTTTTCCATAATGTATGTGCTTCCAAAGAAATAAAGGAGGTCAATCAACAATGTTAATAGATAATGGAAATAATTCACCATAAAATATGCAAGAGAACGACCATTTATTGAGAACTTTTACATTTGACATAACCCTTAGTACAACAGTTCAAAGGACTACACTTGCTAAAAGAGGAAGGAAATTTTGGCTTTTTAAACTATTAACATAAATTATTTTTGCTATATAACAATTATTTTGATCATTTGAAATCCTTCCTAAAATTTGTAAACCAATTATCATTGAAAAAACAATAATGAAAACAAATAAAAAATAAATAAAGCAAAGAATCATTTCAAGAATTCTTACATAACATTTGAAAATAAGGAACAATGACTTTGAATTTTTTAAGAAGTTGAAAAAGGAATTATTTAAGTTTTGTATTGCTAAATATTTTTTCCAATTTAACAAACTTTGTATCTGAAAGCAAAAAAGTTTAATCAACATAATTTTCTTTTTTTATATATATAATATTTCAATTTAAATAAATGGCAATACCTTTTTGTTTATTATAAATAATTTTTATTCCTATTGTATAGTCAATGTTTTGAAGATTCTAAACATAATAGGATGTGAACTAATCGATATTCCTTCAATAAATTTAATTTTTTAATTACTTATTTATGCATATGTTTTAGAAAATTCTTAATTTATAGATATTCAAGTAATTTTCTAAATTTATAAATATTATTTAAGGTTTTAGCTTTTTTTTATTTTTTAATAATTTTTTCATCTGATTTTTTTGCAAAATTTTCAAAAATTTTAAAAAATTGGTAGATTTTATTATTATTGCAAGGAAGCATATATTTTATTATTTTTTAATAAAATGAATATTTTTAGCTGTAAATATGAATATATTGTTGGTAATCATAATGATTTTAAACTTTTCTACCTTGGGCAGTAGTTTGTTACATACTAACATAACTCAAACTTCCATTAAAAAAACTTTAGATCCATTTGTAAGCAAATCTTGAAAAATATTACTTATTTCTTGTTATGATATTATTTACTATTGAAAAGTTTGTTTTTTCATTAAATAAATTCTATTATTGCACATTTTAATGATGATATGTTATTCAAATTTAATGTATATCATTTTTCACATCATAAATGTTCAAAAGTCACATTGTTTTTTATTAATATTTTAGTCTATTATACATCCACTTGCATTAAGAGATTTTGTGGATCAATGCTTTTTATTTTTTATAACTAAACAACTCTTTTTTGTAAATGTGATATGTAATGTTTTAGTATTGAGTTTTTTATTTTATCATGTAATATAATAACTTTTATGTTATTAATTTAGTGTTATCTCTTTTGTTGATTTTATTTTGGCATTGCTAATTTCTATGTTGTGACATTTACTAGTTATTAATTTCAAAAAAATTGTTGTGCTTACTTTTATACAGATATAGCTAAACATTTCAAGTAACTCAATATCTTGATGATTTTTATTTAAACTTTTTTATAATTGTTCGTTTATATTAAAAATTTTCTATTTTTGTCAGACAAATTATTTGAAAAGATTAAAATTTTCCATCTTGTAATCAAAGTTTTTCTTGTAATATACTACTGTGTTTCTTTACTCGATCATGTTTGACATGTTTGTAATAACTTTATAATTGTTTTTCGACAATTTAAAATTAAATTTTTAGAACGTATTCTTCAAAGTTTTATTCAGTGTTTTCTTTATAAAAGACTATTGGGACACATGTGTAAAATGACATGAAAAAGACAAGGAAATCTTTAAGATGGAATAATAAATTAAAAATAATATAATGACAATAATATTATTTCTATTAGAAAAAAGTTTTTGATAACTAAATACCCAAAAATAGTAATAAAGTTATTAACATATGATAGGTAAAAAAATATTGAATTGATATGAAAACAACTTGCCCAAGAAATGCTTTAAATAATTTTTGAATAACGTTTTAGAAAATATGAATGTAAAATGAAAATAGTAAAAGTCACAATAATGTTAAACCCAAAAGTTTTCTAAGTTCTTTAGCTAATTACTATTTTTATTACCTAAAAATCTCAATCCCTTAATAATTACACAAATGTGGTGGCATATTATGTGAGTGTTCAAATTAAACTTGGTGGCTGTGCTAGTTAAGGTGAAAATATAAGAGTGATTTCATTCAAAGAAGGATGGAGAGTGATTTGATTTTTGCAACAAATTAATGTAGAATTGATTAAAAAGTTTAGCTTGTCTTACATGAGCACTTTTTTATTTTGTATTAATTAATTAAAATTACTTCATAGAGAACATATATGGGGCTATATGAGTAACTTCTACAAATTCAGAAGAGTAACAAACGAACTCAAACAAGACCTAACATTTTTGGAAGTGGAATTTAACTAAAAATCTAATTATTTGATCAAGTGATTAGATGGAGCTAAGATTGTCCCAATCCTATATAATAAGAGATTGAAAGGTCTAGTATGAGAATTAGAAGCTCCAATATTTTTATGAAATAAAAAAATTAATGATAATTATAATCTCATCAAAGGTTCAACAATCACCAAATGAATATTTAAAAGTTTTAGAGATGGCACATATAATTTAATGAGGTCCACTATATTGTAATATGTTGCACATTAAAAAAAAGATATATGACATAATAAAAATAAAATGTTTTGTATTGCATGACAAAGTTATTGACATTTATTTTGTTGAAATGCATATATTTTAAAAAGTAAGCTCTTGACTTATTATGTAATATAATCTCAAAAATAAATTGCCTTTTATGTATGTGTATTAAGACATTTTTGTGAAATAATTATCATGATTCACTTTATTTTTGGGTAACATTTTATGTATTATGTATGAATAAGACAAAACTAAAATGGAACAATTAGATTTTTTAAATAAATAGGATGATTATTAGTTTATAAAAATATTAGTTTGAATAATTCATTCTAAATTTAAATCATTAAAAAAATATAGTTGTGTGTTATTATTGTTGCAATAAAATTTGAAAATTATTTTTTCTATAATAAAAATCCAAGATATTAGGAATAATTTGCCATCCTTTTAATTCAGGTTCTTTAAAAGCTTTCATTCCACAAAAATTTAGTTCAAAGATGTTATTGCGATAAAAGCTTGATGGCAAAAAAAATTTTAGTAATAAATTAAATACTAAAAAGTCTTCAAAATATTTAAACCAATATGCATAATTGATACAATTTTTTTTACTAAAAACTATTATGCTTAACAACAATATATATTAATATGCTAGACATTTTGAAAATTTAATTATTTTTTATTTTCTTGGTAATATCTTCTTTTCTTTTTAAAATATTTATATTTAAGCATGTTGGTGTTTCTCTAGTTTTTGTTTTTATGAAAAGTTTTAAAAATATATTGAAAATGTTTAATTATAATATTAATATAATAATTTTTTAAATATTAGAAATTTTTATAATTTCAATAAAAATACATATACCATTGATTATTTAAAAACTTCTCGCTAGCTTTTTTTCTTTTTATATTTACAACTTTTGTTAATCTTATGTTTAGCATGATTTAATTTGTAAAAAAAACTGTTTTATACTTTGTGATGTGGGCAGGCTTTAACTCTAAATAAATCTTCATTTTTGTCCTTTACTAGAATCTTTAATGTTTTTATGTTTTATTTCTTTTATACTTTTTCATTTTCACTACACCAGTAATAGTATTTATTGGGATAATACTCTATAAGATTTCTTAAACAAAACTCTTAATATTTAAAAGATTTCAATTTTTTTAGTATTTGCTGTGTTATGTTTTATGTGTTCATAAAATTATTATCAACACTTACATTACTATGAAATTATTATTTGAAATGTTTAATATATAATCTATTTTTTAAATTTTGTTGACAAAATATTTTTCTCATGATGTAGTTGCACATATATTTGTGCACTACAAAATGAATAATATTTACTAATTTTTATGTTTTAATTTTTCCTAATATATTTTAATTCTAATTAATCTATTTGCCAATATTATTTTATAATGTGATTGTTTCTTATTCATTATTGTTCTTTTTTATTCTATTTTGATATTTTTAGTTCAAAGAATGATATTTATTTATTAAAGGTTTCAAATATTATACTGAAGTCCTCAATCATTTCTTTTTAACGTGAATAAAAAATATCTATTAATAATAAGAAATAATAAATACATTGTAAGAAAAAATATTACTAAAATGTCAGTTGTAATAGGTTGTAACATAGTTAAAAAAATTTAATTTTTTTAACAAAGCATAACTTGTGAAAAGAAATTCATACAAATAAAAAACATTACCTTGGTAAAGAAGGTGACAAATATGAAATTATGTAGAAAATTACCAACAACAAAACACTTTTCAGATACATAATTTTTAATATTTGGATTATGTATGCAGAAATTTAGGTTTGACATGGTTTTTTTTTATTTATATGAATAACACTGTAAATTTATGTTATTTATTCAATTTTTATTTCATTAAAATTTAACAATTTTGTATTCAATATTTTAATTTTTATCGTTTGAATGTTTTATGCTTCACCTTTGAGACATACAATTTCTAGGCTATAAATTATTAATACCATTTTGATCAATACATTTTGTAGTTAAAATATTTTATCTCTTACAAGAATGTTGTTAAAATTGATCGTTTTACAAACATTTTGCCATTTAAGAAAATTCATATTAAAATTTGAGTATTATTTTGGTTGAGATATTTACCACTACTTTCTAACTTAATAAACTAGAAAGTTGAAAACATAATTAATGAGTTAATATTTTTTCAAATCCCAAAACTCTACAAAGCTCTCATGAAAAAGGATGGAACATAATATATTTATCTTAGGCCAGTTTATGCAATGACACAAGTGTAACAAGAGGATTACATCTTTCGTATATGCCAATATATCCCCTTATGTTGAAGATTTCTTACAAACTCAAATCAAATCTATAAGTTAATATGGAGCCATTTAGCCTCTAAGTTATGCCAACACTACTTGGATTACTCATTGTAAACTATAATATATAATACAATGCAATCTTAATGTTTTTTTGTATTGTAGTGCCATTAAATGAACATGCAACCATGTTTCTTAAAAGAGCAATGCTCTTACTATACAAAATAATTTTTCTTTTCCATCTCCTTAAGAATTTGTCGAACTTTTTGAATTTAACTTTTTTAGCCCTGGCTTTATCTTAGACAATTCTATAAAAATCATTATAGAATTGGAATGCAAGATTGTAGTAAACCTATTGTAAGGAAGCATTACTACTCATTAGATTATGCTAAGTTACATCAATTAAATCAAATAACTCGACCTATATAGAATTAAATTTTAGAATATAAACAATGAAGACAATTAAGTGAAAAGTCTTTTGATGTAATTTGTTAGCATTATTCTTCAACCCAATATTTTTGATTTGCAACAAATCCTAGAAATATCTAATGCTCTCATTAAAATAGATAGAATTTGATATCCTTATTTATGGATAGTATATGCAATGCTAACAATGTAACTAGTTGTGTAGAGTTTTCTTAGAATGCCTTTTATTACTATACATCAAAGACAACCCAAAAATTCAAGTCAAATATGTAGGTAAATCTAAAGCCATGTACCCCCTGAAGTTTGGTACCACTTATGATTTAGCTTATTTTCGACTTCAACAAATTGTACAACACAATCATAATGGCAAATCGTATGCTATTTTTTAATCAAACTCACATTTAACCTTGTTTATCATTTAAGGAAACAACATACTTTACAAAATATTTTTCTTACAAGTCAATGCATATGGGATAACTATATTAATAATAAAACACATTTGAGATACTTAATGTTGAATATTTAACAAATTTATGTAGAAAATTTATTTTGACATGCTTTTAATATTATATAAAAATTTTCAATTTTTTGTTTTAATAACATTATATATTTTCTTCCTATTCATGCTATTTTCTTTTATGTTAACATTTATAATTTAGTTATCAATATTTAATTTTTCACATTTTAAATGTTTTATGTTTTAAATTTGAATTACACAATTTTTATGCTCAAAATTTTTAATATCAATATTCTCAATATACTAAAATATTTTATCTATTATAACAATTTTTCAAAATTGATTTTTTTTAAAAAACTTTCATCATTTTGACAATACTAGTATTATAAAGTAACTATTTTTTTATTGACACATTTACCATTCTTTTTAAAGATTTCAAATGTTCTTGAAATATAAGCAAATTGTATGAAACATTAAGCTTTTTAAATTTTCATAACGTCAAAATTTTTATTTTCACTCATTTTTATATAATTCTTTTCATTTTCAAAAGTATTGGTTAGATTAGCATTGCAAAGGTTTTTATGAATAAGTTGCATTTTCATTAAATTCATATTTATAATTTTTTTAAATTTTTTTTTAAAAAATTAATTTCTATTCTCGTACTTTATCAATTAAAAAATGTTGAAATTTCATTATTAAGAAATTAATTGAATTTATAAATTGTCATTCTTTTAACTAGTTCTGGTTACAATAATATGTTCCTATTACTTATGATTTTAGTTTTATATTTTTTCCATTGTTTCTCACAAAAGTGATATTTACAAATGTTGTAATAGTAAAAGGATCAAAAATATGATGGATCATGCAGGTTTCATATCATCAAATTAATTGTATGTAAATGTTTTTGTTAATATGACTTTAATCATTTATTGTATTTACTAAAAATGTTTTTTGAACCTACTTTATGTATGAATTGACATTTCAAAAAATTAATTATTTTTATAATCTTCTATTCATTATATTCTTTTTTAGTTCATTTATTTGTCATGATACTTATTAAAAATTTGTAACACTCATTCTCTCAAGTAATTGAAGTATTTTATTAGATAATTATCTTTTTTATTCGTTATATGTTCTTATTTGTTTGCAAATGCTTGATATTTTCTAATGAAAAAATATTTTTTTAGATAATTATGCACAAAGTTATAAACATATAAATTTTCTACTATCTTTTATGTTAATACTAAATTTTCTTATGTTAATATGTTCATGATATTATTTCAAACTAATGCATAATGCACGCAATAATGATTATTTAATGGTATCTTAACGACTTTACCTTATTCACGCCATTTTGACAAACATATTTTTTTTAATTATCTTATTATAACATTAAATTTTTAATATGCTACTAACACCATATTTTAAATTTTTTTTTCAGTACACCATTATACAGGTATTATTTACAAACTTTTGGTGACAAAATAACTTCTAAAACCTAGTATTCTATGTTACTATTTGTCATAGTTTTATTATGTTTTTTGTTTTATTTTCACAACGATGTTATTCATAATTAAATGCATTTTTTTTAAACATTTGATATGCAATTTCATCATTTAGTTTTGTTCACATATTATTGCTTTCTATTACTTTATAATTTATAGTAACATTCCTTGCAAAGATTTTATATTGCCTAAATATGTTTTTTGTTTAATGATTGCACAAATAATTTAAAATTATAAATAAAATAAATTAGTGCTCTTTGATTTTTAAAAGTTTCTGACTAATAATGTATATTACTTTATTTGACTTTATTCAAATATTATAAAAAAGCTTATTGTAGCATAAGAAAATCGTTATTTTAGTTAATTTTTTAATTTAATTTGCTCAACATTTTGCCTTAAAAATTCAATCTAAGTTATTTTTTGCAAATTTCTTTCAATAAAACGAAAATGAAAAATTTTAGATAACCAAAGAATTATTTATAATAGGCAAAACTAAATTTTTTTGTAATTAAAATAAAAAAATTTGAAATTGGAATAAAATTTTAAAATAAATATAAGTATAAAAAAAAACTTTAAGTAATTAAAGATATTAAATATTTTATCAATGGACACAACTAGTCTAAAGTAACCATCTAGATAATGCTATAGTATGTTATTATAGAAGAATAGTCCACTAGAAAAGAAATAAAAATGAATCTAATAAATTAAATTTTAAATTAAATAGAATTACTAAAAAAAATAAGTTTACTTTCAAAGAAACAGACATGTAAAAATGAAATAAAGTTAATAAAAATTTTAAAAATTAGAAAATGACAAAATCTATTGATCAATAAAATTGTAAAAGATAAATTATATAAATAGTAAATTGTCTTATGATTACAAAAATTGTAAGAATCCTTACATTTTAAGAATGAATAGTAATAATGAAATGCCCTCTTCTATTCAATTAAAATAAAAAATATTTACATATTAAAACATAAAATAATAAAAATTAAAAATGTTTAAATTCAGAAAAAGTTTTGAAAATTTTTCAAAAATAAAGTCATATATAGAAAAAAATTAATAGATGATGAATTGTTAAAAATAACAGGTACTTAATAATATGAAATATAAAAAAGACTAAAAATTTGAATAAATCATTTATCATACTAACAAAAATATCAAAAATATTTTGTATCAAAATAAAAATTTAGAAAGTTATTTTTAGTTAATGACAAAAAGGTGTGACAAAAAGTCTGCAACTGTCTAAATTTTAGTTGCACTGTAAGCAGGGAAACCCATAATTAGGTGATATTATGAGATGAGAGTCGTCTCAAATGTCCGTCAGCCTTCTCGACATCCATCTTAAACATCAATAAAATTTTAGGATTGTTGAATCTATGGATCTAAAACATTTCTATTCTTCTTAACTATTAGTTATGCACATTTTGAGTAATGTTTCAAAATTTCTAATAGATTCATTTTTAATACAAATTTGTACGTGTGTTATGCACATTTTTTTTGAAGTTATAATTATTCATTTATCTTAATTATTTTTTATTTATCATTAACTGTTTAAATTTTTTTAAATCAATGAAATGCCTTTTTGCTTTTGATTAATGAAGAATGCCACTAATATATTGTATATGTGTTCTCTCCTTTTAATTTTGTTTTAATGTTTTGTCAGACTAACATAACATTTTTTAAATATTGTAGTTTCTTATATCAGCATTATCCATTTGCGATATTTGGATTAATAAATTGTCTTCAGTTATAATAAAGTTTTTGTGCATTTCATTTTTGTATTAAAAATTTATGTATTATTAAAATAGTTATAATATTTGTTATTTCCTTTGTTAATAACTTTAAACTTTCTATCACTATGATGCTCTAATTTTCAATGAATTTCTTTCACATAACTATGAACCTTTTAGAAGGAATTTAAATTTGTTAATTGTGAGGGTTTTAAATACTTTAGATTTTTGTGCTTCCTTATTTGCATTCCATAATATTATTTCTTTCTATTTCTTTGAACATTTTGTCAATGTATCATATGTTTATAAAAGTATTTAATGAATCATTTTATTAATATATTGTGTAACTCATTTTTGAGTACGTTATTTTTTTCATAATGCAAATATTCTATTTTTTATATTATGTTTAATTGATAATATTCAATGCCATAATACTTTAAAATTTTTTTGAGATAAAAAATGTATTTTTAAATACTTAATATTTTTGTAAAATAGAAGATATACAATTTTTTATTTTATATGCAACTTTATGTCAATGTAATATTCACCTAATATATGCATTATTATTTTTTTGTTGTTCATGTTGTTTTGTTAGTTATGAAACTTTCATTTCACATCAGTAGTTTAACAGATTGTATTTTTTTAATATTAAATTATTGATATTTTATTCATATTTTTTATAATATTTTCAATTTTTAATATTTATAGATGCACTGCAATTTTTGCACTGCTCTATTTTGTTATATTTTCTAATTCTTTTAAATTTGTTTGAAAGTAATATTTAGCACTAAATGTTTAAGTTAATTGTTAAGGTAATCCTTCATTATTGCAACTTTCATCTTCTTCTTTTAATAAATTCATCAAAAATAATTCTAAACAACTAATAATTATGTGCTTTCATATTTACCCTTATCTTGTGGTTCTAGAAGGATGAATCATTCCCGAAAAAGAATTTCTTGACTCTCTCCTAAATGTTTATATTGTCGACATAATTTTGATTGATTCAATTCAAGTACTAAATCCGATACGACTTGTCATTTAGTTGATAAGGTAATCGTTGGAATCTTTTCACAAGTCATAGTGAAGACATAACTTCATCCACCATGGCCATCGAGGAATTGAACCCACCATAAGGTTAGCAAATAGAGAGAAAAAAGCAATAACTATATCATTTTAATATAGTTAAATGAAACTAAAGTGCTCTTTATTTTGACAAAAGGAACATCAATACAATGAAATCCCACAATAATCTCTTTCATATGCCAAAACACCAACTCGACGAGAAGAAAGAGAAGCATCTCATTAGCCAAATCATATTTGACACCTTCCTTAATGACTCTCTATTAAATCTTATCAAGTTTTGAATCATTCTAGGTACTTTGGTACACCTTTTGAACGCCTTTATAAGTGAAATTGAATGAAATTTGGAGTAGCTCCCACAATTCGTTACTTACTACCATTATGTGAGTTCAATCTTAATCTTCCAATATATTTTTATTAAACAAAAAATAGTGATAAATTATTGGAAGATACACCTTCAACAAAACTCATTAATGTATCAATTTGAGTCATTATTCTCTCTGAAGATTTTCTTCTTGCTAGAAATGGATGCCTTTGTGATGCTAGTTTAAGTTTGGCTTAGTAAAAGGGATAAATGCTTAAGAACAAAACAAAGACTTTTGAAAAAAGGTTTTTTAAAAATATATTTTAAAGTAACTATTTTTTCCTATTTAACTCCAATAATTATTTGTTAATATTTTTTTTTGCAATTTTTAGTTATTTTTATTTAATTTTAAAAGAAAATTTGAAATTAGAGAATTTAGAAGTAATAAAAAATATAACAAGTTTTGATGATGTAACTCTATTTGAGGCTTACATCAAGCCTAAACAAAGGACAAACAAAAAAATCAAACTAAGTAATATAAGCCTTTCACAAATAGATAACTCTCACAAAAAAATAGAATAAAAGGGCTATAATAGTATTTCATTGAAATAGAAAAAGTAGAAAAAATTTGCAACAACACATTTGAATTTGATGCTTATGGTAATCTTATATTTTATAAAATATCAAAAAAAGACAAATGTATTATGCTTTTACTTGAACAAAGAAAGAAATAGATGAATAAAAAACTATCTTATTGAAGAAGATAAGTGGGTTGGAGTTCAAAAATAGTCATTTACAGTAAATATTTGGTTAGGATGGCAAAACTGTCTTCATAAAATAACAATAATAATTCATTAAATGTCATCAAGATTTTCTAAGTCTAAGTTAGATCAAGATAAATAAGGGCTGCATGGTTATTTCTAACATAGATTGCTAGGTGAAACAATTGTGTTATGAGTATAAGGTAAATGATAGAAACGTGATAGATTTTATTGTAGACTACTAAATATGAAAAATATTTGATTCAATCAAGTTAAATGATTGATGCATGATAGATTTTAACCTAGACCATTATTTTATAAATATAAAATAATTAGATAGATAGATTTAAATCTACACTGTTTAGAAATGGGATAAAACTTTGATAATTCAATCTTGAAAACTACATTATCAGATGATTATGTTTAAATTTATAGTTTTTTGAAAGGTGGATGTGGATTTGAATGTTCTATCAATAGAATTGTGTGATCAAACAATGGATTTTGATCAACTTGTCTTAGTGTGGTAAATGAATTTTAGATTATTTAATGTGACCACACAATCAAACAGTTAACATCTTCTTCCACATTTTTTAAGTGATATATCCAAAACGTATTGGGAATTTTTGACACACATTATTTATTTGCACATTACATATTTATATATATGCTTTACTTGTGCGTATACAATTTTGAAAAAAAATATTGTTTTGGCCCTTGGTTCACGTCGAAGATCAGGACTCTTGCTTACTAATAACCAAATACCGAGTTTAGAAGTGGTTTTGTGAAAAGATAATGTAGCCTATGGGTTCAATGGTCATGCCTTAATCTTATACTTAGGAAAGCGTAGGCTTAAATTAGTTATAACAAGGCCTTTTTTTCTTAATTTACTTTTTCCATCTTTGGAAAGAGGTTTTTAAAAATGTGATCAAGGTAAGCTGATTTTGAAAAAAAAATCCAAATTTAGACTCTTTTGTTTCTTAAGATAATTATTTTAAATAAAAATTATAGTGATGTTGAAGTTTAATTTTTACACATTTTTAAAAATAATTTCAATAATGCTTAATATTTCAATAAAAATAAAAGTGAAAATTTAAAATTAAATTCAAAATGAATCTTCGTATAATAAGTCACTCTAATGAACAAAATCTTTATAAGATCTAACATTTAGTATTATGTAGGTTCTTCGATTAACATAAACCTCTCCTATACCAAATCTTAAAATTCACTTAATAAAAGTTATTATTACTACTTAAATGTTATCATTAAATAAAGCATAATAAATGGTGTTCAACCCCATAACTGTAATCTTAAAGGGCATGTAACTATTTGATTTTTAAGCATATTTAATAAAATATTTTGTATCAACATGATTTCAATTCTCATTGGTTTAACATTAAACCTGTGGTTGATTAAACTATTTAGATTTTAACTATTCACTATTATTTATGCATAACTTTCACTGTTTACACTTGCAAACATAGCTTGATATTTCATCATACATAAGGATTATAGAAAATGATGCCCATTATCATCAGTAGGATGAAAATACACTTATGTGTCATATGAGTATCATGTGATTTGTTTAATAATTCTAACTCATAGTGCTATGTAAAAAACATGCTTTAGATAGGAAATTATTGCATTAGGAGCTCTAGATCAGCTAATTTCTTACTAACCCAAGAATCAATAGATTGACCCAATAGATTATGATATACATGATTTGAAAATTTCAATAAAAAAATTAATAAATAGTATAATGATTTTTTCATCACAAAAATAATGTGTGAGAAAGAAGTATTCAACATAACTAATATAAGAAATAATAAGAGTTCTATATCATTAAACTTTTATCCATAAATAGTCATATCAATACTCTTATTTTATTATATCAACTACTATGATTCATCATTATATGCCTATGTATTGCCTAATATTTATGCACACTTTGACTATCTAAATCATCCTCCAGCTCAATCATTATTTTTAAACATATTCTTTTTTATTGTGTATCATGCACTAATAGTTGTCATACATTTCTTTGTACACCAATTAGTCTAGATATTACTCATATGCATTATCTATGCCCAACTAAATCAATTTTATAAGGGAAATATTTCTCTTCCTTTGTTTCACACTTAAATTATTTATTTAAAGTTTTGTGTAGTTATGTTACAGAATTTTATTGTTTATAATAAATTAATAGTTTGCACCTTTTCCTTTCAAATTTATTATGGTTTATACGATGAAAATATTTTTTATAAATAAGTTGTACACACCTTTTAATGCTTTAAGTAAACCATTATTACAATTGTTTTATTTAATTTTGTTATTTTGAGCATTTTTTTAATTGTAACATTAAGCATGTTTAATTTTATAATATCATGAAAAACATTTAATATTATGTTGTGTCAATAATACATTTATTTCAATATAATAATTATCTTTTTTTTCCATATATTTACATTTTTTTATGTATGCTAAATTTTTCTTTATAAGTTAATTATTTATTTTAATTTTTTTAAATCTAAGACTTTTCAATTTTCAAGTAACTAATTTTTGATACCGTTATTAATGGATAAGCTTGTTCATTGTACATTGCATTTAATATTTACCTTTGTTAAATATTCAAATTTGTGTTTCATATCTTCAAACATGGTCAACGTTCTTTAGTTTTTAATTTTATTATTTCGTTGTATTTTTTAAATTAAATTTTATTATGTTCTTACAATTTTTTCTAAAAACTATACATCTTTTTTGAGTTAATGAAATGTTAAAATTAATTTTTAAAATATAAATCATTTTATAGTTCAGTAGATATTTGATAGTACTATAATTGACCTGAAAATTCTTTCATTGCACAAGTTTTTTTTAATACCTATCAATATTATATAAAACAAATTTCAATTTCACTATTTTTAAATAGCTGTAAGAGTTCTACATTTTTTCACTACAATATTAGCGTTAAATATATTTATTTTTACGTTGAGTTAATTAAGATCATTTGTCTAATATAATATAAATTAGAAATGATTAATTTGAAATATAACATTTTAACTCTGTATATGTTTTTACATATGTTACAATGTAGTTTTTTCATTTATTATTATGATGTTTTACATTGATATGTTATAAGTTGGAAAAGTCTTGTTCCAACAAAAATATCCCTAATATATAATGTAAATCATTTCGAACATTTAGAAGTTTTATCATTAAGAATGTTTTTTTGCTAAATTTTGAAAATTTATTTAGTAGTAAAGATATTAATTGTTAATTACAAATATCATTAGTTAATTAATTAAAAGTTTCAAAAGGTATTTTTTAGATTCATATTAATTTGATATATTGGCTATTTTACATCTACTAAAAAATTATAAAAAGTTTTTTAAAAGTTTGTTGTGTACATAAATTTGAAAAGTTTTAAAAACGTTAGTTATTTTTGTAATATCTCAACATCATTTTATTTTTGTTATTTCAATTAAGTTAATTCTTATTCTCAAATCACAAATGAAGCTATATAATTGCACGTAATCATTAAGATTTTAATTTTTTTCTTTTCCAAGTTTTTTACACTTTTAAATATATTTTCACTATATTATAACAATTTGTTAAATTATAGCTTTGGAAGTCATCCTATAATGGCAAATTAAATAAATATAACAAAAATTAATTTTTGTTATATCAATGGTTGTTGTAATTGTAAACATTTTAGTACATACTAATTATTTTTGTGATTGTAACATTGGATAAAGGATTTTTAGAATTCAGTGAACATTGATTTAAAAATTTGAAATTTTTTAGAATTAAAAATAAGTTTATTTTTAATTATATTTTAAAATATGTTTTAATGCACAAGTTTTTTTAACAACGCAATATGTTTTTTTATTCCTTATCTATCTTGTTGTTCCTTTTCAAAAATTAATATTTGTTATATTTATTCTTTTGAGATCAATTTTTTCAAGTAAGACATTGTTTTTATATTATAAATTTGTTTCATATCACTTTTAGAAATCTCTCAATTATACTTTGCAAAATGGAAGCCTTCGACGACATGGCGTACAAACAAAGTTAAATATCTCAAATGGGAAATTATGATTATCATTTTCTTTTTTTCTTCCCCTTTCATATGTTTGTATTTATGCTATATATTCATTTTTCATATCTCACTATTTTTGAATTAAATCTTTATATAAAAGAAATTGAAAATTTAAATAATTAAAGTTTAGTTTATAACTTGAAAGCAATAATTATTTTCCTAATTAAAATATGATAAGCATGAAATGCAAACTACCAAAAATATTTAAGATAATTAGAATGTTTCTAAATTTCTAACTAAGAACATAACTATCAAAAAGCCCTTTCATAGTAATGTGAGCTTTGAAAGCATTTTGTTATAAAAAAAATTTAAGAGTGTAAATTAAAAGTAAAAATGAAACATTCAAGTTAACAAAAACTACAAAAATACTTTAAGGAAAAAAAGTTTCATAATGCATGAATTGAAAATAGAGATTATTTGTAATTGGAAAAGTTCACAATATATGTATAAATCATATATCAAAAAATAGTTGTCATAACCTTCAAAATTAGTGAAATATAAAAAACTAAAAACTAAAAAATAATGTAAAAACTTAAAAAAATCCAAATTATGAAATTCAAAAGTTAAATATTTAAAAAATGGACAAAATATTGTTCAATTAAATTTTGCAAAAAGGTTTATTTTATAAAATACTTCAAATAAAATATTTTGTTGACTAAAAAACGAAAGCAACAAATATTACAAAATAAAAAAAATGTATAATTTATAGAACATAAAAGTTCACAGTCATAAGAGATATTGAATTATATTATATATTTAAGGACTATAAATAATTTTATGTTATGTTAACTAAGAATAGTTTATAATTAATATATATGATTAAGAATAAAAGAAAAAAAGAACTTAAAGGAGTTTAAAATGGTTTGCAATATTGGTTCGTTCTCTGTGACCATGAAAACGAAAGATCAAAGTGAAATTTGTTACCACTAATCATTATTGAATGCTTTAGTTCCAAATTATTTAGGACAATTTAGTCATGTCAGATATCCTAAAACCCGAAAATATAATTCAGATGGCCATAACATTTTTTCAAATCTATTACAAGTTTTATTAAGGATGAGCTCAGCATCCTCTGGTTTGATGCTCACACTACTTATTTATATGTTATGTCATAAAATTTTTCATTTTTTATTTAAATTAAATTAGTTATATAGTTTTTTTTTGTAAATTTATTGTGCTTATTATGACAAGATTATTCTAAAATTGGAAGTATTGTAGAATTGTAAGACTTGAGGAATAACACATGAACCATGATAAGGCTTATTGCTTAAAAATGAGCTTACATGTTTATTTGTATTATTAACTTTTCTCTAATCCTTATTTCTATCATACTATGAATGCTTGATAAGATATGGATAGGATTCTTAATTATTAGGTGTTGGTCATTAAAGATTGAAGGATTAAAAGAAAACTTTTAGATATGATGCATTTGGGAATAACATAAGAATAGATGAATATAAGAGAAAGAAGACCTATTAACATATCTTACAAATATTCTTAAATTTATGGAGCTTCATATAAAAGACCAAAAAGTTACATAGGTACTTAAATGTAAGGAGCTTCTTATAGAAGACCCAAAGAGGTGTAATTAAAAGTGGGTTATTTTAAAATAGTAAATTTTACCTACTCCAACCCAAAAATTTTTTATCATAAGGTAAATTCTTGGTTTAAGATGGTGTGGCTCGAGCTAAGTATGCCATTAAGATGTTCTTGTAATTTAAGAAAACTTAACTATAAAAGGGGAACTTGGAGATGACAATTTAGTGGATACCAAGTGAAAAAGTGAGATAAGATATGAGAAAGAAGGAAGGTTAAAGCTTTCAAGCTAAGAAAGATCTTACAAATGAGAAGTCATCCACGCAACTTTTTGAGGTTTGATAGCACCTAAGTCTATATAATAAATTTATCTAATATCTAAGCCAAGATAAAAAGGAATTGCTTTGTGAAATTGTCTATGGAACATTGATAATTAATTATTAGAATAATTAGTCTTTGTTTTTCATGAAATATGTTCAAGAAAGAGGAAATTTCTTCTTTTCATGACTAAGGGAGATTTATTTTGTAACTGAATGGTTTAATTTTTCATATTTTCATATGTAGTGCTTCTAGTTTAGCTATAAAAAATATATATCACATTTTTGCCTCTGAATGCCAAGCCAATTACATGATCACATATCATATGTTTGGCTTTGGTTATAGATATATATGAAATATGATATTAAAATAGCAATTTGTTCATGAAAAGCACTTTTTAACATAGACATCACCAAGTAAAATAAGTGAAAATCATGATAAATTTTATGCATTGTTTTTTATCTATATTGGTTGTCTTAGAATTTATGCATTAAGCTTAGATTATCATGATAACTAATAGAAAAATGAAAAATCATGAAAAACAAAATTTTATTGAACATAACCCTCATAACCTAAACATAATGACTTTGTTTTGTTTTTATATGTCACTAAGTGTTAGGATACTTATTGTAATTCTTCTTCATTCTATGTAGAATTAATTTTTAATAATATAGAATTAATGTAACATTTACTTCCTGATTATTGCATGAATAGATAAAGAGTTTCAGGCATGATGAATAAAGAAATGTATAAATTGTAGGCTTTATTGTATATTTTTCATATAAATTTTTCATTTGAAATGTATTTTTGATGTGAGGCACTATGATTGTGTTTGAAATTACTTACAAGCTTAGTTAATTGATATCATGACATGGTATAAATGGGTACTTTATTACTAAAATCATGGATAAAAGATATATGAAATGTAATGTGGTATATGTTATACCGTAGATTAAGTAATAAACAATTTAAAGGCACGTGGAAATTTATAAAAAAACTCTAGATAATGTTGTAGCTAATCATTGCTTTGTTTGTGGTCTACCTATGAAGCGTGGAACTGTGGACATAGCTAACTTATTAGAGGCAATGGTTGAACCCTCAAGAGAACATAAGAAGATTCTAAGGTATATGTGGTTGTTAGTTACTAGTTAGAAAGTCTTAGAAAGCTCAGTTTATCGTCTTAGAGGAAGGATAGGTTAAGTAAGGATATGATTAGCAACTAAAGAGTTTTGTTATAGCTAAAACTACTAAGGTTAGACATTATGTTAAAGGCTTTATGGATAATTCATAAATTTTAGCATAGTCAAATTGTAACTTTAAGGTGCTTGGATATAAACATGAAAGGTAAGTGTAGCCTTGGAATCACATTCGAAGGAAAAGAAAAAATCAATAGAAAAGGCAGCAATACAAAAGGTTGTTATGACAAGGTAACAAAATACTATTAGTGAACATTAATGTGCAATGCAAATTATGCTTTGGTTAGCTATGCTTTCAGCTAGCACCTTGCATGAAGGTGGAAGAGCTTGGAATAAGACATATGGATTGCTAGGTTTGGCCAAGTAAATAATATGGAAAAGAATTTGGCTAGATGTTCGTTTGAATAGGATATTTGGGTAAGACCACAAGTAATTCTATTCAGGCTATTTAGTCACATGATGACACTCTCGATGGTGATCTGAGGAATATGTCAAGGCTTAAGACAGACCTTATCAAATCTTTGGTTACCCTAGATAAGAAAGGTCCAAATCAAAATATGGGCAAGATTAAATATAAGAAAAATGGGTTAAGTACTTTTAGATAGTTGATTTAGGATTTAATGGGAACCCTAAGTCATTAAGATATAATGGACTCTAAATTATTGACACTCACTATGGAGATAGACATTTTAGGCACCCCATTCCCATTGTTTGGTGTTAATTAAATGTGAATGGTTAAGCTTATATTTGGTCTATCACATTTCATGATATGAACCATTAGAATTTGTAGGAAGCCATTATATGGATAGTCCTAGAAGGGGACAATTGCACATTTCATTCCATAGGAAATCCCATGGTGTGCTTTGTTATATCGAGGACTACTTGTGGTTCCTAAAACTCTTAGAATCCTATGGATTACGATGTGATTATCATTACCGTGTCCAATGTTGGATTAAATTTTTTGAAAGAAGTGACATGGCTAGTCATGATTTTTATGTGTAAGAAATTGTATGATTTTATGAAGTGGATGCTAAGTATCTGGTTAGTCGTAATGTAAAGAAATATATATTGAATTAGTTAGCAGAGGATGATATCCTTTTGTTAGTTAGAAACAAATGACATTAATTCATGAGGTTTATCCTATTTTTACATTCATAATTCATATTAGTACATAATAGTTCTAGTGTATGGCTCAAAGATTCCCTGTTGAGCAACCTAGCTCTCCCCTTTATTGTAAGATCAAGTTGTTAAAATTTGAGTAATAGTCGAGCTAGAGATTATTAAAGTTAGTTAATTAGCTAAATAATTTATTTTATTTATTTCATCAAGAATAATAATAGATTTGTACTTATTTATCATCAATTATATTTTATTAGATATAAGATTGCTTTTGATTATCTTATCAAAAATGGTCCTTGCTAGTTATTTTTTATTCATACTTTTGTAGTTATTCATGATATTTCCTTAGACAAGAGTAGATTTTTAGGGACAGTACATTAATATTAAACCAATTCACTACAATAATCTGACTGAGGCATCACTCTTGAACATGATGGTAGTATCATGGATCAATGCACTACTTACTGCATTGATAAATCAATTAATCAAGTTGTTGGAGGTGTAGTTATTAAGTCATGAATAAACTTGATAGCACTAACCCTGAAATCAAATTGCTTTTGAAGAAAACAAAGTGTCTTATAAGGAGAAAACATTAGAGCAAATACACCACTTAGGGCTAAAATTTAAAGCTTTTTCCTCATTCCTAAGTTTGAAATTGCTGTAGTGATGTGATCTATCTAGTCGTGTAATTTTGCAATCGAATGATCATTGCCACAATTTCCTTTTAAAGCGATAATTCTACAAATTATCTAATCACTCCATTAAATGATTACATGGTCCACATTAAATTTACAATTAAAATTAAATCTAGTCATTATATCATAATTTAGAATTAGCCATTCATATGAAATAAAAATTTCTAAACTACTCTTGTTTCTTCTTAGCTCGCCATTTGTGCAATTTTCACAATCAAACGCTTCAAGATTATTTTAATCATGTCGCTCCTGTGAAATGACTATCTGGATTAATATTTACTAGTTATTATAAATTTTATTTAAATAATTTTAAGCCATTAATTATAAAATATCAATTTGTTACAAAACATCAAATGGTTTGTTTCTTCAACACTTTTAGCCATTGGGAAATATTTATAAATTGGGTAATTATTTATCAAAATAGATTAATGAAATTTTTACAAAATTCTAAAGAAACATTTTAAGTACCAATATTGAAGCCATTAATAGCTAGTGCTTATTTTTGCCTCTATGCATTGTGTCCTTCTTGACCAATTTGATATTCTCCCTAAAGTCAACAAAGCTCTCATTTCCTTTTTTATTTGATTAATTGAAATACTTGTATTTGTTCAGCATTCGTCAAGCATAGGAAGTACTTTGTATAAATTTTAATCACCATAATTCTTTCCTCTTCTCACAAATCTTACACCTTTATAAGGCCTTTGTAGCTTGCTTTTTTTCTATTTAATTGTTGTGAGAGTTTAGTATACCCAATTTTTTGACAAAAGTCTTTATATAGATTAATTTTTTATGCATTATTTTCTATAAGTAGATGTAGGTTTAATTTTAGGCTGAATAACCTGAACAATGTATAAGTGCAGTTTAAAACTTTTGTTGACCTTCTTGTTACACAATTTTTTTAAAAATTAATTATTATGTAAAAATTAAAATATTTTGAATGAAATTTAAAACTTTTCACAAAATTACTTTTACGTATTTGTTTAAGCTTTTTGCAAATTTTTTAAAACGTTTTCTTAAAATATTTTTGTAAGAAACAAATATGGTTTTCATAACAATTCAACCATTCTCTTCTTGAACAAATCTTGACTTGATGAAGGGAGCTCATTTGCTTAAGATGAATGTACAAAACTCAAATGAACTAGAATGAGTAAAGTAAAAGGAAGGAACTCAATGAAGCATAAGAAAAACTTGTTGATATTTAAAATGAAGAATTAATAACATGGAGGATATATGGCAAGCTTAAACAACAAACAAAGAAAAATAACAGTTTTGAGCTAAAGTTTTTATTTAATAAAATTGGAAATTAATCATTCATAAAAATTAATTGCATTATTTTAGGAATTCTTGCTTTTTGAAATCATAAAAAGGTTCATTTTGACACAAGTTTCAAAAGAACTTAACAAAAAAACATGAAAAGGACAGTGAGGAGATATCAATTTTGAAGTTTTTATTAGCATGACAACACTTCCAACATGATTCTAGGAACTTTTTTCTTGTAAGTATGCTCCTAACCCTTACTAGCTATATCTCATGTGTTCATTAGCTTCGTAGTCTTCCTTTTGTGTTGAATATGAGAAACTTTTTTATCCTCCCTCATCATGATAGTGGTAATTTCCTTTTTAAGGTGTGAACAAAAGGTCATGTTTGATGATGATAATGTCTCAAAAAAGGTTGCTTTCTTCAAACTCACTCTAATAGGGAACATTTTCAGCTGGATGACCAACATGGAATTTCAAAGAATACAAATTACTAACAATTGGCATCATTGAATCTATCGTGAAGATGTAAGCATGTGCTCATGCAATTTTCAGTACAATTTGAAACACGTTTGATGTTGGTTGTACAATATTTGGATAATTGTAGTCTTTTAAATAAGGGTTCTCAAATGGTTCCAAATTTTGGCTCAAAACTAAACTTTTATAAGCTCCAGTGTGGATCTCATTCGAGCACCTTCCAATCAACTTGGTCAATAAGTAGGCCCGATTCTCAATCATGTTAATAGTTAGCAAGTCATTAAAAGTAATGCTATGAAAATAAACTTAACAACGTCCCATGGGGCTCTACTCTTCATTTTAGTCAATCTTGCTAAAAGTCTTCCTTTATGTATTAGAATCTCTAAAAAGATTCGATGCAACGATGGATTATTGAAAAATTTTAAGTAATGAAAGTTTTCCCAAATACTATTAAAGAAACTATAAACAAGGACTCTCAATGGTCCAATGCAAGAAAGTAAAAAGCTATAAACCCTTTTACATAAGAAGTGAAGAAGATGAGACAATTCCAAATAGTGAAGTAATAAGCAATTTGAAACATGAAGCTTTGGTACCCATCAATGTAGAAAACAATATGAACACCCCACTACATCAACACAATAAAAAAACATAATTGTATTATGAATCAACTATTCAATGACTACATGATCAATTTCAATTACAATTGTAAATTAAGAGCAAAGAATATCAACCAAATTTGAAACTTAGGAAGGACATGTTGCTTAAACATCAAGTAGACATTCAATCACTCAAATGCTCAAATAAAAATATCTAAGAAAAAGCAAAGACTCTCAAGCACTCTAGGATAGACTCGAATAGCTTCACAATGGTTAATAGCACCAAGTCAATAAGAAAAGTCACAAAATGGAATGCGAAAAAAATGATTTTCCTAAAAATGACTCGAAGAAGCTTTCAGGAATCTCAAAATATAAGGATTGTAGATTGTAATTAATAATGCCTTACTTTTCAATATAAAGGATGTAGCTAGTTCTATAGTAGGTTGATGCTTAAAAACATGAATAGATTATTCAAAACTATGTTAATTGTGATGATGGAATGCTTTGCAAGTAATAAACAAATAGACATTCCTGTAGGAGACTAAAGTTTCACTATTGTGAAGCAACATTTCTAACAAATTATAGCTATTTTAGTTACAATACAACAATGTTAAAAATTAAAAAATAAGAATATTTTCTTCATATGGTGATATGTTAATGATGTGTTATTTTAGTATTTTGTGCATGCCAACAACACTTTTATTATTATAATAGATCTTCGGAGGGATTTAAGATTAAAGGTGTAGGCCAATTGTCTTCCTTGAATGGAAAGGACACTGAAATGACTTTGCTAAGGTTCACAAAAGAAATGGTCACCATTATGGGTAGAACCCTATTGAATCGTGATTTTTTGAATGCCTTTCTAACATAGTGGCTCAACATATCAACAAGATCTTATTATACCAATCCTTATTATCGATCATTTCTCCATCAGTAATTAAATCTAAAAAACTTAGATTCCAAAGCACTTGGAATGAAAGCATAGAATTCTCTCCAGTGGTTGCTTAGCATCAGAGTCTTCCAATTGCTAAGTTAGCAAGGAGGGTGCTAGCTTTCATGTTAAAGAGAGCTAAAGCCCACCTTAGAGAATGGAGTAAAGCTTAATATGGTCATGTATTATTTAAAATGGAAGAAGAGGAATAACATGTTATGGAGAAGGTAAACAACTTCAAAGAGTTATAGATGAGTTATCAAGGTTAGAACGTAAAGATACTCGGATGAACAAAACATGGTGTTAAAATGGGGGAGATGTATCGAGAACACATATAGGAATACTAAGGGATTTCGTTTTATAATTCTAAAGGATATCATAGAATTCTAAATGTCACAAAAAATTACAAAATAAATACCTAAAATTCCTCAAAAAAACTATCAAAATTGACTTAAAGCACTAAAAAATTTGTTATGATAATTTTACTTAAAGTGCCACATCCATTTTAGGCATTAGTAATGGCACAAGGTGAGGTAACGAGCAATGCATGATGTGACACTAGTGGATCCACGCATCACTTTGGGTTCCAATTTCATATTGTAGCATTTGTAAAGAGGCATTGACACTTCGACTGTGCTTTGTGGTCAATGCGAATCAAAGAGAGTTAGCATAAGTTGATGAGCCGGCATTAATGGTGGTGGTAACGACGACTGTCAAAGGTGGATGACAGCAAAAAGACCGCAAAACGAAATTTTAAGCTGTTTTTAGATATATGTTTAAGCAAATTGTATACTAATAAACATGTGCAATGGTTGGAAGGAAGGCTTATACTAAATACAAAGATGAAAATCTCTAAAACATCTTTAGTTGTTCTTTAAATAACATAAACTAAACTATAGATTGATGCACTAACAAAAATAAATAAAAATACGCAATAAATGAGGGACTACTATAATTGATCCTCACAATGACAATGGTAATAAAGACTAATAAGAACTATAGTGGCCAATCCTCATAGGGCTACAAGTTCAAATAGAACTAATACATCTTCAAGTTAAACTTCTATATGATGTACTGGATGCTATGACATCTGATGTATAAGAGCGATAAGTACTATGTGGCATAAGAATGGTTGTAAAAACACAAATATCATTTGTATAATGTTCAATAATAAGCAAATAAAGGGTAACATATAAAGACCTAAGGATTCAAGTTAGAGTTGGGTCTCAAAGAAGGCTTCAATTGCCCAAAATGTTGTGGACTGCTTAACATCTTCTTTTTCCTTTGAAAATTCAAAGTTGCTTCTCATTATGATTCTTAGACTAGCTAAAAAGCAATATGATATCAATTCAACTAGTTAATATGGAGAAAATACAATAAATTATTTTTTGATGGATTCTTAATGCACTTTCAAATTGGATAGGTTTCACATTTTATTTACAAGAAATTTTTGTCCATATTTTAAGATATCATTTATGATACAAGCAATGATTTTCTTGCTGGTTTCCTATCACCTAAAGAATGTAGTAGTGCTAATTTAATTTTTCTTTTGAGGATTAACTACAGTACATTTTTCAAAGACTTTATGATAATTGTATGCATAGTTTCTCAAAAATAAACAAAGTTATTGGTAGTTAGCCTTTAGTGTTTCTTACCCACCATCATCTCAAAGGAACAATCAACTTTACTAATGAAGGGGAAATCATTCAAAATTTCATACCTACATAAGTAGCCATACATTGATAAGAGCAAACTAATGATTTAGATGAGAAGATCAAAGCCAATAGCTCCATTATAAAGCTGGACTTTAAGAATGTGTTCAATAATATATAGTGAGGAAAACAAGCACTACACAAGTTTAACTTCAATAGTTAATTTATTAATCAAATTATGAGTATCTATAATATAAGCTAGTTGATATTCATTATTAACAAATAAGGAAATGGTTCGATCTAACTCTCCCATTAGCCAAAGCATGGTAACCTTCTATCCTGATTTCTCCTCCACATTGTAGCTAAAGCACTAAGAATAGGTTTAAACAATCTACATATACAAAGTATAGTGATGCATTAGACCACCCAAAGTGTTTCTCAACCAAAGTCCCATTTGAGCTTTGTAGATGACCATATTCTCTTCTCAAGAGATGATAAATGATCAATCAAAAAAATCAAGTTATGTCTCTCTGATCTCCAAGGCACAACAACTTTAAAAATCAATGTGCAAAAGATCTTTTTTATTAGACATACACACATCAAACACAAGTAACAGAATATATATAAGGAGCTCTTCCTTCAGAAAAGATACTGCCTTCCAATCCCTTAACTGAAAAGCACATTATTTAAAGGTAAGAAATAAGTGGACCACTTCAAACACTAGATGGATAGAACATGCAAAAAAAATTACTCTCAATGAGAAGTAGTACTTGTTAGTCATGTCCTCTAACTAATAACACTTTATAATCTATTCACATCTTATTTTCTCAAAAATATTTTTAATTTTTAAGAAAGTGTCATAAATTGTTTCTTTTGGGATGATAATGATATGGAGAGCAAGCACCATTTTGCTAGCCAGAAAAAGATTAGCTTCCTCTAGGAAATGTATTGATTTTTTGCTAAGAAATTGGAGGATTTTAATGATACATATGATATAAGGCTTTTTTTAGAAGGTCTACGCCTCAAACATTATCTATTTTAAATACATCAGATGTAATTTTCTTAATAAAAAATGTTATAGAGCATGCTCAATTACTTAGGATAAAATAATGAGAATCATTTTGACTATTTTGTATTTTTCAATACTTTAAACAAAATAGATAATGATGGAAACAATTACTAAACACTCAGTAAGGTGTATAAGCTTTGAGATGATTAATTTCCTTACTCATAAGTCATAAAAAATAATGTAGAATTATTGTCAACCTTCCAAAATTGCTCTCTTAAGTGGGGACTCCTAAATAACTAGTTACCATTTGATAACAACTTGAGGAAGTTGAATTTGAATTTATAGGCAAATGGCCATTTGTATTTATAGGGATTTTCAAATGAACCTTATGGAACATATTTGTAATTAATTTTGCATTAAACAAACCCAACATCATGATTCATGAAATGCTTCTACCATCTCTCGTATGCTAAAATATTTTGAAGACATAAATTCAAAACAATTCAATGAGCAAATATTCCTAATTCCCTAATAGAGTTTGGTGTAATACTTATGACATTTTCAAATGTTGTCTAATTATGTAAAGAAGTTCAATAGATCCTCAATTGGTAAAATCTGCACTCCTTCCTTTATTTTTTTGAGACCAATTGAATAAAAAATAGTGGTTTCATGGTCCCCTTAGCAATGGATTTAGTCAAATTTAATTATAATGGATTGACTAGAAAGAGCCAAGGCCTTATAGGTTGTGTAGTGTGATTGGAGACTACTTGGTAGAGCTATTAAAACACTCTCAATTAACATAGTATCTAAAAATATATATAAGTTGAAACCATTGTAATAATATTTGGTATAAACTTGATAATTTTTTATTACATTGACATCATTATAGAATCAAACAATTAATTAATCCCTCTAATGTTCCATAAAAGCCTTGAAATCTAAATAGAACGAATCAATTTCATTACAAAGTTGTTTTAGTCTAACACATTTAGGAAAGGAAATGTACTAACAAACTACTAGGCTTAAATAGCTAATAGTTGTATTCATTTAGAGGTTGTTAGGCTTGATGAGGAGAGATGTTGATATGATGGTCATAAGAAAAGTAATCCTACTAACTCCACCATAATAAAATGCATGAAATGTGTTCACATGATCGTTAAGGTTGACTTGGATTTGTTCATGTGGAAATTACTAAGCATTCGGGGCTAAAAAGAATGAACTAAAATCTTGAAAAACCATTAGATTTTATCATATAACTTTTATTTTAGCTTAAGAAATCAATTTTGATAAATTTCTTTGGGTTCATATATGTCAGGTTAATCATATTCTCAAAAAATATGAGTTAACCTATTTGATGTGGCTTGTTTCATAGCAGGGAAACCAATGTTGATAAAATCTCTTAATCTTAACAAATGATAACTATTCTTCTTACATCTAACATCATGAGTTTTTTTGTTTAAAAAATAATACAAATCGAACCCATTCCAATATATTCCAATCAAACTTTAACTTGATTCTAAAAAAAAATTCAAAAGAAAGGTTCATACAATTATGACTACTTTTGCTAAAGTAAACTGAGTACATATTATATTAGTATTACAATAAAAGTTTTTTTTTTGTAGTATTAATAAAATATCAAATTTCTGAATTAGAAAGCTACCTAAAACATTTATTGTTCTTTTTAGGAATAAGATATCCGAATAATGACAAAATTCATATCTTTCTCAACAATTTCTTTGTCATTTTATCTAATAGCTAATGTAATTATTCATCAATTTTAGTTACACAAGATCATTCTACAGCCTCATCATCTAGTACTCCTTGATTCATTGGCTAGCACATTCTCCCAATCAACCATATGTAAAGGCTAGTTCTGTGGCATTAGTTAGGCATAATTGACTTAATTAGACAATACATCAGACTAACTATTTATTTGGAATCATTAGAGACTTTTTTTGGATTCTTTGCACTTTATCATGTCTTTCAATCATGGTAATATGGTCATTAGTGATTGAAAAAATAGTTTACACTGATCAACTACTTCAACAAGTATTGTTACTGATTTCATCACTATATTGAGTTTTATCTTACTTCATAACAATGCAATCACTAGCTAAATAGCTATGTAATATAAAACTTTTAGTTTGGTCAAAAAAACTTCAATAATGCTTCAAGACTTAGTTTGGATTACTCTAATGCTGAACAATTTCTTAGCATGCACAATATGATTCCTTATTAAACATTTCACATCAAGACTGCCATCTTCAATGAACATTTCTGAATGCTGATCAATCAAATCTATCATTTATGTTTCCTCTGTGTTAAGGTCATTCTGATACTACCACTCATTACAATGGATTAGATAAATATGTTGACTCTAATTTTTTTTTTGTACATCCTACAATCAAGAAATCCATCAATGTAGTACACTATGTCTTGCTTCATAGGGAAATTGTCATCACCTAAATATGTGGCATGTCACAAACCATTTAGAATTCTCTGAAATCCCTATCATTTGTTTCAAATTATTTATTGACAATAATACACTAATACATTAATCAAACTTATCCAATGAGGCACATTGTCTCAATTTTCATGATTAAGTTCCTCAATTAGCTTGGTTTACCATTTCGTTAATCTTTTCATAAAATGTTTATCAATATGGTTCTCATCATACAATATGATAACTCCTTAGACCAAGGTCAGTCATCGCACTCTTATGTATTCTTATACTATTTTAATACATAACTTATGTGGAATCAATCATAGTCACTATAGATCTCTCTATGCATTAGACTCATTCCAACAAATAAATGTAATTGGCAATATTGATACTTCAACACGACACTCCAAATCACTATTTATAATTAGTTAGCATAAGACATTATTGTCCATCAGCACATCAAAAGTTTATGGATGGTCATCCTCACACACACATATCAACAATAGACTTTAGAAGTCTTGATAACAAGAATAATGCCTTTTAAGTAATCAACTATAACTATTGTAATGTCCAATATGCAGTAATATTTTTTTCATGAAAGAAATGGTCAACATAGACTTGAAATAGCAAAAAAGTTGATTAAATGATTTTAAGAAATACTAAATACTTATAATAAATATAAATACAGATATATAACTTATGATTAATGTAATCATCCACTAATGAAATTACACATCATTTAATTATTCAAAATTTTGAAAAATTCAAATTTTCTCACACCAATAAAGCCATGTAATTATTAAGGAAGCTATTGGGAATCATTTATATCATCAACATAGCTTAAAAATATTATATAATCTTTTGATATCTGCATTCATATCATACCAAACATCATGTGCAATAAAATTAGACATTATTTCTGCTCTGAATAGAAAACTGTAGAATGTTTTTTGCCTTATAATTATGCAATATGTTAGACTTTACCCTTAAAAAAGTCATTGAGTAGTTGTGTTCTTGAATTTAAAAAACATTAGTAAGGTTGTCACTTAGTGGCATTCCATACATCACAAAAATATTGCACTTGGAGCCATACTACTCTACTAAGCTTTAAGGCCATTCAAAGTTTGGAACCTATAGTTTTAGTTAGTCTCTGAAATTATTCCTGTTGTGGGAGCCAATTACAATTAAACCTTGTCTATTGCACTTTTTAAGTTTCTTTTTATAAAATTTTAAGCTATTTGCATTTATAATTTAGTAGCTTGTTAAATACTTATAGCTTTAAATTCTATCCAAGATATCCTTACAGTATGATAATTTTGTTACAGAAACAATTGTTTCAAAATGACTTTAAAATGGCTTAAAATTGAGTGTTGGTTTACTTTTTGCTAAATCTCGTTGTCGTCCTTCAACTTTACCAACACTAGTGTCAATTTGTGTGGCCTACTTTGTCCACCTTTACTCTTCAAACTCATTGATCAGCTCAACACACACTCAACTATGTTGATCTGCAATCCATCAAATATTCTTACCTATCAACCGACCTAATTGTTCACGCTGATATGCAAATTAAACTTGGATTGTAACTATTTTGCTTCACCTGTGTTGCACTAATCACATTAGCCGCTTTCTTGCCTCTCACTACATTGACACTCAAAATGCACATGCCAATTTGGGAGTTTCATATGCTAAATTAATTTTGTTTCATTTCAAGGAAAGCTTTTGCTGAATTCAAATTATGTTTTTTACCATTTATGAGGACTATTTGAATTCTAAAAATGCACTTTAGAATTCCAATATGTGTTCCACAGTATTCCAATAATATCCTTTTATTTCCTTGGCTTACAAATTATCATTATAGCTTTGAGATCTCTATAAATAATGATGTTTATAATATTGTAAGTAATCTAATTTGAATGAAATAACAAAATGATATCACTAAGCTAGTTTAATAGAAGCATGTTGTGTATAGTCAACATAACAGTGTGATTCTAGAGGTAACCTTGGAAGGAGAGTGAAAGGATAAAAAAAGAGAAATCCTAACATATTATTTAGTATTCACAAGAGCATCAAATCTCTATGAATGCTCTTAATCACTTAATCTCAACTATTTGGAAATTAATCATCTCATCGAAATTTTGAATCTATCATAATGAGCATGTGATTTTCTTATTCAACATTCTAAGAACTCCACTTGTGCACCTTAATATTCACCACTAACTTGAGTAATTTGGATGTTGGCTTTTAAAACCACTTTTCCTTTAGGTTAACATCTCTTATCTTAATGATCAATGTATTTTTAAAATTTCTAATAAAGTTTTTAGCAGCATAATGATACAAGGATTTGTTGTTGTAACCCAATAGTAGCTTTGGATAGGCCTTTACAAGGATATGTTGCATGTACCTAAGAACATTTCTGTTATCGATGACCTAAAAATAGGTTTTAACATATCATCATATATTAACTTGGAATCAAAGATTGGTTAACTATAAAAATTTAGTATAATTTGTAATTTCTCATTAAACTAAAATATTTTTTTTTTATTCATTTTTAATAACAAAAATTCAGTAAACATTATATAAAGAACATAAAAGATTTTAAAAAAAAAATCTTATTTTAAATTTTGAGGCGACAACATTTATTTATTTATATGTTTTTTGCTATAACATTTCCTGATTTGATTGTTTTTCCTTTTCTTTATGATCTCAAATTGTAAAGTTTCTTTCAGACCAATTGCTTATGATTAACAGGTCTATACAATAATATGAAATGTATGTTTCTCATCAAGTCAGCATTTTGTGGGCCTAATAATATAGCATGTGGTTATAGAACTAATTCCTTACGTACAAGAGCTAAGAACAACCTTAGTAACAATCGTAGAACAATTGGAACAATGTAATGACAATAGATCTCATGGAACCCATAAATTAAATTGGTTTATGAGAAGTGACTCTGAAGCGAAGAAAATATCTTTTGAAAATGAACCTAACGAAATGGAAATACAACTTAGGTGTCAAGCTACCCCACATAACTATGATAGCTGACATGGAAGGGATAATGATCACTAGGTTGACATGGTTAAAATAAGTGTTGCAACATTTGATGGTAGTTTAGACCTTTAAAAATATCAAATTTTGAAAATGAGAATGTCATATTATTTTAAATGATATGATCTTAGTAAGCATCAAAAGTACCAATTTGCAAAAACTTAGGCTCATATCATATGCTAGATTATTTGTTCACACATTGAAAAACTAATCCTTTTGATAAGCGAGCCTTACCTGATCATGGAAAGAAATAACTTTCCTATGGACTAAATATTTACAAACTTCTTATTTTGGTGAACTTTTAGATAAATAACAACATTTATCTTAAGGTTCGAAGACTTCTATCAAATATATTGCTAAATTTGAGGATTATATGCTTTAAGATGGTGTCTATGAGCTAGATGAAGTAATATTATTTTTAACTTTAAGTTAGGCTTAGAGAGACTATTCAATTGAGTTATGCTAAAAAAATATTATTGGGTTAAAAAAGGAATATTTAGCCTATGATTTAGTATATCAATAACTTATAAGAGTTAGATTTCTACATCCACTTTTCAACAACTTCTACTCTATAAAAAATTTGTATCTCATCCTAATACTACTAGCTCATTGAATTCAACCCTTGGAAAAAACATCTAGTACTTCCAGAGTGGAGTGTTATCATTGTCACAAGAAAGGGCATGTCATAACCTAGCATCTCCCAAGAGACCTAGACATCATAAACGAAGGAATGAAAGAAAGCATTAAAATTAAGGAAAATGAGGTTATATAGCTTGATGAGGATGTTGAACTAGAATTACAAGCACTAGATTAAAGAATTTTTTATATTATGCCACCAATAACTATTGTGAGATGAAGTTTGATTACAATAGAAATAACTAAAAAGTGGTGATCAACAAAAATCTTTTGTCCCTTCATTTGAATTAAAGACAAACAAAGTAAGACCATTATACATAGCAATCATTTTATCATTGTTATATCAAAGAATACTATCAAAAAGACATGTTTAACATTCATAGACCATCTCCACACATACATAGTATCTTCGATCAACAAAGCATCAATTTCTTCAAAATTAGTTGTTGCATTCCTTTCAAGTTTAGTCAATATTTTAAGGAATTGTGGTGTAATGTTATCCCAATGTAAGTAAGTCATCTTATTTTAGAAATACCTTGTTTATTCAATTGAGATGTTCCTTAAATGGAAGAGCAAATACTTGTACTTTTAGACAAGAAGGAGAAAAGATCACATAAAACATTTTACCTCCCTAAAAATAATTTCTAACCCAAATACACAAAAAAAGACAAAGAAAAATAAAAATTAGTTCGTCCTTTTACTAATTGAGATTGCGAGGGATATAATGCGTTGCAAAGTTATCTACTTTGTGACAACTCAGGAAGCCCTTAATAGTATGACCGCCACACCACCCATAATCTAGCCCTTGTTAAAAGAATTTGTGAAGGTATTTTCTAATGACTTGTTAAGCACAGTCAAATTATTAAGAGATATTTAGCATGCTATTAATCTAGTTCCTAACACATTTCTATCGCATTTACTAAATTAATAATTAAATGTATTGCCTCAACTAGATCTTATTTGATAAGTAAATGAGCCCATTCGAAAGCAATTTATTATGAAATGTATTAGAGCATATCCTTACATCACTTTGTTTTCTCTATAAAATTATGAAAATTGGTGCATGTACATAGAAAGTCATGTCACTAACAAAATAATGATTAAATATAGATTTTCAACTCATGTGCCTTAAAAATATTTTATCAAATAATTTGTTAACCCATGCAACTATTTGATCCAATATTTTGAACAATTCAATGGGTGAGTAACAATAATCATAAGCATGTAGCATCAATTTCATCCATATTCTAATTCAACTCCATGTTCCAATTTTACTATCTACTCCACTATAAAGCTACCCCAAATTAATTGAAAGATCATTAGTTCATTTCCTTGTCTTACAACAAAGAAATAGAACTAAAATACTAAAATGATTTATATAGTTCTATATGCACTCCATGTTGTGTGACAAAGCAAGGGCATGAGTTTCTTGGAATAAAAATTTTGGTTCCTTAAGGAATATTTAAAGAAATACTTTAAACTAAATTCTTAATAAGCTTGAGCACATCTTTAAAAGTGATTATTAACAAATGTTAACTTTATTTTAAAAACATTAATTTTTTTAAAATACATTAATTTTTAATAATAAATTTTAATGAAAATTATTAAAAAAACAAAAAAAATAAAATAATATACACAAGTAATTATTAGGTATTTTAATTTAAAATCATGCTCACACCTACCCCTTATTGAAATCAATTACAAATATAGCAATAAATATAAGCCTTTCACTATACAATGACAAAGATAAACTCTTACAATAATCAAACAATGTAAATAAGCTACAATGATTTTATAACAAAATAAATATTAAAAAAATAAAAGAATTCAATGACATAAAATTGAAATTAATAAAAATAAAAAACTAATGATTGAAAGATACTTATTAAGATTAAAGTGTTCTAATTGAATCCATTAAAAATAAAGAAAATTGGGAACATCACTCATTTGAGAAAAAAAATAGAGATTAAGTGTTTGGTGATTAAAAGACAAATCGTAAGATAGTGAGAATGAGCACTGGATGGTAATGGCTTTGATGTCATGACACGAAACTTTTTCTTCAAATTTTGTAAAAGTTTTATTAGTTAATTTTGTTTAAGAATTCATCTATTTATACATATCTTTAATGATAAAAAAATTTATAAATTGATTAATTAGCTAATAATAATAATTTATAAAAATCTCAATAGCTCAAAATAATTGTTAAAAGAGCTGTTACAATTGAGCAGCTCCATCAGAAGCCTCCATAACTTATTTATGCCAAACTTTATGATTAGATGACTAGATCAAACAAGCACTAATTAGAAATTACGATTTGATCTGGACTATTATATTTAAATTGGGATCTAATATTCAGATTTAGATATGATGTTTGGATCACAAAATTGTGTCATTAGATGATAGACTTAATTATGTGTTTAAAGGTAGATATGAAGACAATTTTTTGACTACATAATTGTGTAATCATATGGCAAAATAATTGCCACAATTCTATTCATAATCACGTGAAATAGATACAGGTTTTAGTCTTATATTACATGAATACTAGATTGTTATAGCTTTATAAGAGTTTGCTATACTATGTAATAAGTGTATTATTTGGAGTTGGCTACCTCTTGTTCACTATAAAGAATTTCCTTTTTTGCCAGTGCATTCGTGTTTAATTAAATATGGATTAGTGAGTTATATGTTGAACTAGAAATGATTGAATAGTTTTGGTGTAATTTTCTTGATCCAATAACTGCATCTAATCATATTTTGTTTCGTTGCCCTTGTGTTTCAAGTGTCAAGACGTAAATACTATTTATTTTTGTCATAATAAATTTGATTTGAGCGAATCAGATTTAGATTTAAAAATTAAGTGATGTATCTTTGAAGACAATAAATTAGGGGTCTTCAAAGCACCTTGGAGTGTTCAATAAGATTCAAAGATAGAAGATGTATGCATCATGTTTCTAAAGACTTTCTTTTTTACTATAAAATAGAATATTTGTTTGATGATTATAATGCACATCTTTATTCACTTTCAAATCCTAATTTAAGTATCTGATCTATTCAACATTTTCATGTTTTAGGAAAATTGCAAGATCTTATTTTTTACTTAACCACTTTTCTATTAAATCCATCTAACATATCTTTGAAAAATTTCATGTAAACAAATAAAAATTACGTAAACTAAAAAAGTTAATTTTATTAAATTTTTTAAATTTTAAAAAATAAGCATTATCATAAGCTCGCCAAGTACATAGCACTTAAGCTGACCAAGCCTAAGTGATCTTTGAAGCATTGTGCTAAGTGGCCAGCAAAATAAAGCCTAGTTAAGCCCAAAATTGATTAGAGGTATATTCATGAACTTGTTTGAGATAAGATAGATGATTCATTAGGGCTAAACACTTATCAAATATGATTATGAGGGTCAAGTCAAACCTATAACCATGAAATTACATATGAGCATACTAGTTGTCCAAGTGATGAAATCACAAGCACACTTGCATTATGCACCCACAAATGGTATTGTAAGGAGAAAGCATCTTATCCTTTCTACAATGGGAGACAAACATTAGTTCAACTTCTAAACACCAAAAGCATTTGCTATTTCTTGCCATTAAATTTTTTTGTTAGAATGTAAATATTTCCTCCACTATATGCACTCGATCTTGCAGCAAAATCAAATGAAGAAGATCACCTTGACCTCATTGGATATCTTTGATTGTTTAGACCATTTGAAATAATCTTCTCATGAATTGGATGCCCCAACAATTTCCATGTTTTTATCATATAGCTATGAACTTTTTTTCTTTTTCAAATGATTAATTGAATCATCTAGATATCATCTTACTTGATTGGATTGCTTAGATCTAATCCATCTTGATCCAAAAATCTTGAACTAATCTGCTTTTATAATATTTGAAAGTATAGTCTAGACTAATAGGATCCAATGATGCTGGTCGATCCCACCTAATGGCTAATTTCTTAGTCATTACTTGAGCCATTGCATTAACTAATTCAAATAAATATTTTAAGTTGTTTGGAAGAGCTTTTTAAGCTATTTGGAAGCATTATTTGAAACAACTTTTCCTTAACTTTCTAATAAATTTAATCAAACTTTCCCAACATAAACCTAACCATTACTCGTGGAATGACTAATAAACATGAACCAATATTGGAGATCACAAAAAAGCACAACATGATATTCTACCATCGAAAAATCTCTTGATGTCAAATTCTTTCAGCCAATCTTATCACTTCAAAGTTTTCAATTTCTTACTTTTCATAGTAATTTTTAGGCTTGTTATTCCTTCATCTGTTAATCAACAAGTATAAAATGTTGTACAAATTTATGAAAATTTTTCCTTCTTGTTGTATTTTTCCATTTTCTTTTAGGTTGGGTGGTCTAGTAGTTATAAAAGATTGCATTTTGTTTGATGTCATAAAAAATCAAGTTGGTGTTAAGATTGTAAAATCTTGTCTTATAATTGAACCCACAAAAGCTAAGTGACTCTTATGAGAAAACCTCAAGTTATAAATTTTTTGATAGTTGTGATTTTTTTTGCCATAATTATAGGCAGACGTAGGATCTTATTTGAACCAAACAATCTAAAATTTCATTGTATTAATTTAATATTTATTTTTATTTTTTAATCGGAAAAATTAAGAATTTAGATATTTAAAATCAAGATTTTTTATAAACATAATTTTTTTTACGAAGAATTTCTAAAAAATATAATCTAAAAAATAAAAAATATTTTAAAACTCATAAGTCACTTGCTTTGTGTGATTTGTCTAGTTGTTTTTAATTCAATTAGCATCAAAAAGGTTTTTTTATAAAAAAATGTGAGTCAAATCACTTGTGTGAACCATCATGTATGTTTTAATCATCTATAATGTTTATTTAATTTTTTATTATAAAATAAGTTTAATTTCTAACTTACCATTTTTTGTGCTTTCTAAAATATGTGTTTTTTAATTTTCTTCTTAAATTAACCTTTTAATATGTCATCACTCATGATTAATATCAGTGCAAAAGTAGATGAAGGTCATCTTCAATCATTCTTTCATTTTTTAAGGATAAATTTTATTAGTATCTGATAGATAGATTTAGAAGTTTTATCCAATCAATTGACTTAAATTTAGCATTGTAAAATGCTCACAAAACTATAAGATTTACTTAGTGATTCTTGTACAAAATAAATAAAGTTATTTAGTTTACTTAGTAGAACATAAAGAAGAGGAATAAAGTAAAATCCCATGAAAATCCTCTTAGTTGTAGTGGTAAATCATCTTGCCTCTACTGCACCAACATGAGTATTTTGGGTGTAGGTTATTAAAATCACTTTTCTTTTAGGTTAAGATACCCTATGTCAGAGATTAATTTAAGTCATTGGCTTTTAGAAAGGTTCTTACTTGTCGAGTGATCCTATGATTTCCAATTTGGAATTAATAGAATCTTTGAGTACACTCTTATTCAAATATATTATTTGATCCTAAATACTTTTCAATATTTTATGAGCTAACAATTTGTTTTGCATTTTATCCTACCTTAGGTTGGGTTTGAGCCTTATTAAAATCTCAAAAATATAGTAGTGTTGAAGCCCAAAAGTACCTCAAGAAAGGAGGTTATGCCTCAGTTCCAATGAAATGGCACATGACGCAATGGTTTCTTCACTAACTATGACAAAGAAGTGACAGGATTATGTGAGCTAAGCCTAATTGACTTGGTGTTAGTTGTTGGCCCACTTTGTAAGAGCCAAAAAGCAAAAACTTTTTGATGCACCTTTCAATTTACATATTATTTCCTCTATATTTATTTGTATAGCTTTTATGAATTTTTAATTGCAATTAAAAAATTTTGTATCTAAAGTGTGATATTTTAAAAAGGATTTGCACACTAGTTTTAGTTTCCTTCTTTTTAGTGCCTTTTGTATTAGTAGTGTTATATGTATATTTTAAGGAAGCTTATGCTATTAAGGACAATTTTATTTTTTATTACTTTCTTGGATTTTGATATGGTTGCATAAAACTCATGTATTTTTTACACCATGTGCTTAAGACACCAAATATGATTTGGACCATATCAAACAGTTTATGTAGCTTATTTTTGTGATCTTATGGTAGGCCACATGCATGATTTTTCGTTTAGCAAACTAGAAATTTATAAATGAAGATTACTTTCTTATGGTGTTAAATGTTGCTTGAGTAGTGTTTATAAAAGTTAAATGAATGATACCAAATAAGCTCAAGGATGTAGAAGATTATTGAGAACATAAAGGGCACATAAGTTTCTGTTCAAGGCATTTTTTATTCTATTGAGTACTTATGTAATGGATAAATTACTTTTTATTAGATATTGAGCAAGCATTATACATGAACCTTATTTCAGGCATGCACTTGCTAATCATTTTAGGCATTGATATAATTTAATATAAGACTATTTCTTCTATTGAGTTGAAAGAATTAAATTC